>NIPN03000018.1:0-40724 GCA_002259235.3 Caenorhabditis latens | reverse complement strand
GCTAACGCGCATTCGAACAAGCATCATTTGTTTAGTATTTGTACAAAAATTCAGGTCATTTGACACAGTAATCTCTGTGATCGCAGTGATTGAAGTTTCAGACTAATTGGTAGAGGCCAAAACTGCGCATCCCCCATAACTTTTTTCTGGGAGAGGTATCCGCAAACGCTAACGCGCATTCAAACAAGCATCATTTGTTTAGTATTTGTACAAAAATTCAGGTCATTTGACACAGTAATCTCTGTGATCGCAGTGATTGAAGTTTCAGACTAATTGGTAGAGGCCAAAACTGCGCATTCCCCATAACTTTTTTCTGGGAGAGGTATCCGCAAACGCTAACGCGCATTCAAACAAGCATCATTTGTTTAGTATTTGTACAAAAATTCAGGTCATTTGACACAGTAATCTCTGTGATCGCAGTGATTGAAGTTTCAGACTAATTGGTAGAGGCGCATTCTTCATAACTTTTTTTCTGGGAGAGGTATCCGCAAACGCTAACGCGCATTCAAACAAGCATCATTTGTTTAGTATTTGTACAAAAATTCAGGTCATTTGACACAGTAATCTCTGTGATCGCAGTGATTGAAGTTTCAGACTAATTGGTAGAGGCGCATTCTTCATAACTTTTTTTCTGGAAGAGGTATCCGCAAGCGCTAACGCGCATTCAAACAAGCATCATTTGTTTAGTATTTGTACAAAAATTCAGGTCATTTGACACAGTAATCTCTGTGATCGCAGTGATTGAAGTTTCAGACTAATTGGTAGAGGCGCATTCTTCATAACTTTTTTCTGGAAGAGGTATCCGCAAACGCTAACGCGCATTCGAACAAGCATCATTTGTTTAGTATTTGTACAAAAATTCAGGTCATTTGACACAGTAATCTCTGTGATCGCAGTGATTGAAGTTTCAGACTAATTGGTAGAGGCCAAAACTGCGCATTCCCCATAACTTTTTTCTGGGAGAGGTATCCGCAAACGCTAACGCGCATTCAAACAAGCATCATTTGTTTAGTATTTGTACAAAAATTCAGGTCATTTGACACAGTAATCTCTGTGATCGCAGTGATTGAAGTTTCAGACTAATTGGTAGAGGCCAAAACTGCGCATCCCCCATAACTTTTTTCTGGGAGAGGTATCCGCAAACGCTAACGCGCATTCAAACAAGCATCATTTGTTTAGTATTTGTACAAAAATTCAGGTCATTTGACACAGTAATCTCTGTGATCGCAGTGATTGAAGTTTCAGACTAATTGGTAGAGGCGCATTCTTCATAACTTTTTTTCTGGGAGAGGTATCCGCAAACGCTAACGCGCATTCAAACAAGCATCATTTGTTTAGTATTTGTACAAAAATTCAGGTCATTTGACACAGTAATCTCTGTGATCGCAGTGATTGAAGTTTCAGACTAATTGGTAGAGGCGCATTCTTCATAACTTTTTTCTGGGAGAGGTATCCGCAAACGCTAACGCGCATTCGAACAAGCATCATTTGTTTAGTATTTGTACAAAAATTCAGGTCATTTGACACAGTAATCTCTGTGATCGCAGTGATTGAAGTTTCAGACTAATTGGTAGAGGCGCATTCTTCATAACTTTTTTTCTGGAAGAGGTATCCGCAAGCGCTAACGCGCATTCGAACAAGCATCATTTGTTTAGTATTTGTACAAAAATTCAGGTCATTTGACACAGTAATCTCTGTGATCGCAGTGATTGAAGTTTCAGACTAATTGGTAGAGGCCAAAACTGCGCATCCCCCATAACTTTTTTCTGGGAGAGGTATCCGCAAACGCTAACGCGCATTCAAACAAGCATCATTTGTTTAGTATTTGTACAAAAATTCAGGTCATTTGACACAGTAATCTCTGTGATCGCAGTGATTGAAGTTTCAGACTAATTGGTAGAGGCGCATTCTTCATAACTTTTTTCTGGAAGAGGTATCCGCAAGCGCTAACGCGCATTCGAACAAGCATCATTTGTTTAGTATTTGTACAAAAATTCAGGTCATTTGACACAGTAATCTCTGTGATCGCAGTGATTGAAGTTTCAGACTAATTGGTAGAGGCCAAAACTGCGCATCCCCCATAACTTTTTTCTGGGAGAGGTATCCGCAAACGCTAACGCGCATTCAAACAAGCATCATTTGTTTAGTATTTGTACAAAAATTCAGGTCATTTGACACAGTAATCTCTGTGATCGCAGTGATTGAAGTTTCAGACTAATTGGTAGAGGCGCATTCTTCATAACTTTTTTCTGGAAGAGGTATCCGCAAGCGCTAACGCGCATTCGAACAAGCATCATTTGTTTAGTATTTGTACAAAAATTCAGGTCATTTGACACAGTAATCTCTGTGATCGCAGTGATTGAAGTTTCAGACTAATTGGTAGAGGCCAAAACTGCGCATCCCCCATAACTTTTTTCTGGGAGAGGTATCCGCAAACGCTAACGCGCATTCAAACAAGCATCATTTGTTTAGTATTTGTACAAAAATTCAGGTCATTTGACACAGTAATCTCTGTGATCGCAGTGATTGAAGTTTCAGACTAATTGGTAGAGGCCAAAACTGCGCATTCCCCATAACTTTTTTCTGGGAGAGGTATCCGCAAACGCTAACGCGCATTCAAACAAGCATCATTTGTTTAGTATTTGTACAAAAATTCAGGTCATTTGACACAGTAATCTCTGTGATCGCAGTGATTGAAGTTTCAGACTAATTGGTAGAGGCCAAAACTGCGCATCCCCCATAACTTTTTTCTGGGAGAGGTATCCGCAAACGCTAACGCGCATTCAAACAAGCATCATTTGTTTAGTATTTGTACAAAAATTCAGGTCATTTGACACAGTAATCTCTGTGATCGCAGTGATTGAAGTTTCAGACTAATTGGTAGAGGCGCATTCTTCATAACTTTTTTTCTGGGAGAGGTATCCGCAAACGCTAACGCGCATTCGAACAAGCATCATTTGTTTAGTATTTGTACAAAAATTCAGGTCATTTGACACAGTAATCTCTGTGATCGCAGTGATTGAAGTTTCAGACTAATTGGTAGAGGCGCATTCTTCATAACTTTTTTTCTGGAAGAGGTATCCGCAAACGCTAACGCGCATTCGAACAAGCATCATTTGTTTAGTATTTGTACAAAAATTCAGGTCATTTGACACAGTAATCTCTGTGATCGCAGTGATTGAAGTTTCAGACTAATTGGTAGAGGCCAAAACTGCGCATCCCCCATAACTTTTTTCTGGGAGAGGTATCCGCAAACGCTAACGCGCATTCAAACAAGCATCATTTGTTTAGTATTTGTACAAAAATTCAGGTCATTTGACACAGTAATCTCTGTGATCGCAGTGATTGAAGTTTCAGACTAATTGGTAGAGGCGCATTCTTCATAACTTTTTTTCTGGAAGAGGTATCCGCAAGCGCTAACGCGCATTCGAACAAGCATCATTTGTTTAGTATTTGTACAAAAATTCAGGTCATTTGACACAGTAATCTCTGTGATCGCAGTGATTGAAGTTTCAGACTAATTGGTAGAGGCCAAAACTGCGCATTTCCCATAACTTTTTTCTGGGAGAGGTATCCGCAAACGCTAACGCGCATTCAAACAAGCATCATTTGTTTAGTATTTGTACAAAAATTCAGGTCATTTGACACAGTAATCTCTGTGATCGCAGTGATTGAAGTTTCAGACTAATTGGTAGAGGCGCATTCTTCATAACTTTTTTTCTGGAAGAGGTATCCGCAAACGCTAACGCGCATTCGAACAAGCATCATTTGTTTAGTATTTGTACAAAAATTCAGGTCATTTGACACAGTAATCTCTGTGATCGCAGTGATTGAAGTTTCAGACTAATTGGTAGAGGCCAAAACTGCGCATCCCCCATAACTTTTTTCTGGGAGAGGTATCCGCAAACGCTAACGCGCATTCAAACAAGCATCATTTGTTTAGTATTTGTACAAAAATTCAGGTCATTTGACACAGTAATCTCTGTGATCGCAGTGATTGAAGTTTCAGACTAATTGGTAGAGGCCAAAACTGCGCATCCCCCATAACTTTTTTCTGGGAGAGGTATCCGCAAACGCTAACGCGCATTCAAACAAGCATCATTTGTTTAGTATTTGTACAAAAATTCAGGTCATTTGACACAGTAATCTCTGTGATCGCAGTGATTGAAGTTTCAGACTAATTGGTAGAGGCGCATTCTTCATAACTTTTTTTCTGGAAGAGGTATCCGCAAACGCTAACGCGCATTCGAACAAGCATCATTTGTTTAGTATTTGTACAAAAATTCAGGTCATTTGACACAGTAATCTCTGTGATCGCAGTGATTGAAGTTTCAGACTAATTGGTAGAGGCCAAAACTGCGCATCCCCCATAACTTTTTTCTGGGAGAGGTATCCGCAAACGCTAACGCGCATTCAAACAAGCATCATTTGTTTAGTATTTGTACAAAAATTCAGGTCATTTGACACAGTAATCTCTGTGATCGCAGTGATTGAAGTTTCAGACTAATTGGTAGAGGCCAAAACTGCGCATCCCCCATAACTTTTTTCTGGGAGAGGTATCCGCAAACGCTAACGCGCATTCAAACAAGCATCATTTGTTTAGTATTTGTACAAAAATTCAGGTCATTTGACACAGTAATCTCTGTGATCGCAGTGATTGAAGTTTCAGACTAATTGGTAGAGGCCAAAACTGCGCATCCCCCATAACTTTTTTCTGGGAGAGGTATCCGCAAACGCTAACGCGCATTCAAACAAGCATCATTTGTTTAGTATTTGTACAAAAATTCAGGTCATTTGACACAGTAATCTCTGTGATCGCAGTGATTGAAGTTTCAGACTAATTGGTAGAGGCGCATTCTTCATAACTTTTTTTCTGGGAGAGGTATCCGCAAACGCTAACGCGCATTCGAACAAGCATCATTTGTTTAGTATTTGTACAAAAATTCAGGTCATTTGACACAGTAATCTCTGTGATCGCAGTGATTGAAGTTTCAGACTAATTGGTAGAGGCGCATTCTTCATAACTTTTTTCTGGAAGAGGTATCCGCAAACGCTAACGCGCATTCGAACAAGCATCATTTGTTTAGTATTTGTACAAAAATTCAGGTCATTTGACACAGTAATCTCTGTGATCGCAGTGATTGAAGTTTCAGACTAATTGGTAGAGGCCAAAACTGCGCATCCCCCATAACTTTTTTTCTGGGAGAGGTATCCGCAAACGCTAACGCGCATTCAAACAAGCATCATTTGTTTAGTATTTGTACAAAAATTCAGGTCATTTGACACAGTAATCTCTGTGATCGCAGTGATTGAAGTTTCAGACTAATTGGTAGAGGCGCATTCTTCATAACTTTTTTTCTGGAAGAGGTATCCGCAAACGCTAACGCGCATTCAAACAAGCATCATTTGTTTAGTATTTGTACAAAAATTCAGGTCATTTGACACAGTAATCTCTGTGATCGCAGTGATTGAAGTTTCAGACTAATTGGTAGAGGCCAAAACTGCGCATTCCCCATAACTTTTTTCTGGGAGAGGTATCCGCAAACGCTAACGCGCATTCAAACAAGCATCATTTGTTTAGTATTTGTACAAAAATTCAGGTCATTTGACACAGTAATCTCTGTGATCGCAGTGATTGAAGTTTCAGACTAATTGGTAGAGGCGCATTCTTCATAACTTTTTTTCTGGAAGAGGTATCCGCAAACGCTAACGCGCATTCGAACAAGCATCATTTGTTTAGTATTTGTACAAAAATTCAGGTCATTTGACACAGTAATCTCTGTGATCGCAGTGATTGAAGTTTCAGACTAATTGGTAGAGGCCAAAACTGCGCATCCCCCATAACTTTTTTCTGGGAGAGGTATCCGCAAACGCTAACGCGCATTCAAACAAGCATCATTTGTTTAGTATTTGTACAAAAATTCAGGTCATTTGACACAGTAATCTCTGTGATCGCAGTGATTGAAGTTTCAGACTAATTGGTAGAGGCCAAAACTGCGCATTTCTCATAACTTTTTTTCTGGGAGAGGTATCCGCAAACGCTAACGCGCATTCAAACAAGCATCATTTGTTTAGTATTTGTACAAAAATTCAGGTCATTTGACACAGTAATCTCTGTGATCGCAGTGATTGAAGTTTCAGACTAATTGGTAGAGGCCAAAACTGCGCATCCCCCATAACTTTTTTCTGGGAGAGGTATCCGCAAACGCTAACGCGCATTCAAACAAGCATCATTTGTTTAGTATTTGTACAAAAATTCAGGTCATTTGACACAGTAATCTCTGTGATCGCAGTGATTGAAGTTTCAGACTAATTGGTAGAGGCGCATTCTTCATAACTTTTTTTCTGGAAGAGGTATCCGCAAACGCTAACGCGCATTCAAACAAGCATCATTTGTTTAGTATTTGTACAAAAATTCAGGTCATTTGACACAGTAATCTCTGTGATCGCAGTGATTGAAGTTTCAGACTAATTGGTAGAGGCGCATTCTTCATAACTTTTTTTCTGGAAGAGGTATCCGCAAACGCTAACGCGCATTCGAACAAGCATCATTTGTTTAGTATTTGTACAAAAATTCAGGTCATTTGACACAGTAATCTCTGTGATCGCAGTGATTGAAGTTTCAGACTAATTGGTAGAGGCCAAAACTGCGCATCCCCCATAACTTTTTTCTGGGAGAGGTATCCGCAAACGCTAACGCGCATTCAAACAAGCATCATTTGTTTAGTATTTGTACAAAAATTCAGGTCATTTGACACAGTAATCTCTGTGATCGCAGTGATTGAAGTTTCAGACTAATTGGTAGAGGCCAAAACTGCGCATCCCCCATAACTTTTTTCTGGGAGAGGTATCCGCAAACGCTAACGCGCATTCAAACAAGCATCATTTGTTTAGTATTTGTACAAAAATTCAGGTCATTTGACACAGTAATCTCTGTGATCGCAGTGATTGAAGTTTCAGACTAATTGGTAGAGGCCAAAACTGCGCATCCCCCATAACTTTTTTTCTGGGAGAGGTATCCGCAAACGCTAACGCGCATTCAAACAAGCATCATTTGTTTAGTATTTGTACAAAAATTCAGGTCATTTGACACAGTAATCTCTGTGATCGCAGTGATTGAAGTTTCAGACTAATTGGTAGAGGCCAAAACTGCGCATCCCCCATAACTTTTTTCTGGGAGAGGTATCCGCAAACGCTAACGCGCATTCAAACAAGCATCATTTGTTTAGTATTTGTACAAAAATTCAGGTCATTTGACACAGTAATCTCTGTGATCGCAGTGATTGAAGTTTCAGACTAATTGGTAGAGGCCAAAACGCATTCTTCATAACTTTTTTTCTGGGAGAGGTATCCGCAAACGCTAACGCGCATTCAAACAAGCATCATTTGTTTAGTATTTGTACAAAAATTCAGGTCATTTGACACAGTAATCTCTGTGATCGCAGTGATTGAAGTTTCAGACTAATTGGTAGAGGCCAAAACTGCGCATTCTTCATAACTTTTTTTTCTGGGAGAGGTATCCGCAAACGCTAACGCGCATTCAAACAAGCATCATTTGTTTAGTATTTGTACAAAAATTCAGGTCATTTGACACAGTAATCTCTGTGATCGCAGTGATTGAAGTTTCAGACTAATTGGTAGAGGCGCATTCTTCATAACTTTTTTTCTGGAAGAGGTATCCGCAAACGCTAACGCGCATTCGAACAAGCATCATTTGTTTAGTATTTGTACAAAAATTCAGGTCATTTGACACAGTAATCTCTGTGATCGCAGTGATTGAAGTTTCAGACTAATTGGTAGAGGCCAAAACTGCGCATCCCCCATAACTTTTTTCTGGGAGAGGTATCCGCAAACGCTAACGCGCATTCAAACAAGCATCATTTGTTTAGTATTTGTACAAAAATTCAGGTCATTTGACACAGTAATCTCTGTGATCGCAGTGATTGAAGTTTCAGACTAATTGGTAGAGGCCAAAACTGCGCATTCCCCATAACTTTTTTCTGGGAGAGGTATCCGCAAACGCTAACGCGCATTCAAACAAGCATCATTTGTTTAGTATTTGTACAAAAATTCAGGTCATTTGACACAGTAATCTCTGTGATCGCAGTGATTGAAGTTTCAGACTAATTGGTAGAGGCGCATTCTTCATAACTTTTTTTCTGGGAGAGGTATCCGCAAACGCTAACGCGCATTCAAACAAGCATCATTTGTTTAGTATTTGTACAAAAATTCAGGTCATTTGACACAGTAATCTCTGTGATCGCAGTGATTGAAGTTTCAGACTAATTGGTAGAGGCGCATTCTTCATAACTTTTTTTCTGGAAGAGGTATCCGCAAACGCTAACGCGCATTCAAACAAGCATCATTTGTTTAGTATTTGTACAAAAATTCAGGTCATTTGACACAGTAATCTCTGTGATCGCAGTGATTGAAGTTTCAGACTAATTGGTAGAGGCGCATTCTTCATAACTTTTTTTCTGGAAGAGGTATCCGCAAACGCTAACGCGCATTCGAACAAGCATCATTTGTTTAGTATTTGTACAAAAATTCAGGTCATTTGACACAGTAATCTCTGTGATCGCAGTGATTGAAGTTTCAGACTAATTGGTAGAGGCCAAAACTGCGCATCCCCCATAACTTTTTTCTGGGAGAGGTATCCGCAAACGCTAACGCGCATTCAAACAAGCATCATTTGTTTAGTATTTGTACAAAAATTCAGGTCATTTGACACAGTAATCTCTGTGATCGCAGTGATTGAAGTTTCAGACTAATTGGTAGAGGCCAAAACTGCGCATCCCCCATAACTTTTTTCTGGGAGAGGTATCCGCAAACGCTAACGCGCATTCAAACAAGCATCATTTGTTTAGTATTTGTACAAAAATTCAGGTCATTTGACACAGTAATCTCTGTGATCGCAGTGATTGAAGTTTCAGACTAATTGGTAGAGGCCAAAACTGCGCATCCCCCATAACTTTTTTCTGGGAGAGGTATCCGCAAACGCTAACGCGCATTCAAACAAGCATCATTTGTTTAGTATTTGTACAAAAATTCAGGTCATTTGACACAGTAATCTCTGTGATCGCAGTGATTGAAGTTTCAGACTAATTGGTAGAGGCCAAAACTGCGCATCCCCCATAACTTTTTTCTGGGAGAGGTATCCGCAAACGCTAACGCGCATTCAAACAAGCATCATTTGTTTAGTATTTGTACAAAAATTCAGGTCATTTGACACAGTAATCTCTGTGATCGCAGTGATTGAAGTTTCAGACTAATTGGTAGAGGCGCATTCTTCATAACTTTTTTTCTGGGAGAGGTATCCGCAAACGCTAACGCGCATTCGAACAAGCATCATTTGTTTAGTATTTGTACAAAAATTCAGGTCATTTGACACAGTAATCTCTGTGATCGCAGTGATTGAAGTTTCAGACTAATTGGTAGAGGCGCATTCTTCATAACTTTTTTTCTGGAAGAGGTATCCGCAAACGCTAACGCGCATTCGAACAAGCATCATTTGTTTAGTATTTGTACAAAAATTCAGGTCATTTGACACAGTAATCTCTGTGATCGCAGTGATTGAAGTTTCAGACTAATTGGTAGAGGCCAAAACTGCGCATCCCCCATAACTTTTTTCTGGGAGAGGTATCCGCAAACGCTAACGCGCATTCAAACAAGCATCATTTGTTTAGTATTTGTACAAAAATTCAGGTCATTTGACACAGTAATCTCTGTGATCGCAGTGATTGAAGTTTCAGACTAATTGGTAGAGGCCAAAACTGCGCATCCCCCATAACTTTTTTCTGGGAGAGGTATCCGCAAACGCTAACGCGCATTCAAACAAGCATCATTTGTTTAGTATTTGTACAAAAATTCAGGTCATTTGACACAGTAATCTCTGTGATCGCAGTGATTGAAGTTTCAGACTAATTGGTAGAGGCCAAAACTGCGCATCCCCCATAACTTTTTTCTGGGAGAGGTATCCGCAAACGCTAACGCGCATTCAAACAAGCATCATTTGTTTAGTATTTGTACAAAAATTCAGGTCATTTGACACAGTAATCTCTGTGATCGCAGTGATTGAAGTTTCAGACTAATTGGTAGAGGCGCATTCTTCATAACTTTTTTTCTGGGAGAGGTATCCGCAAACGCTAACGCGCATTCGAACAAGCATCATTTGTTTAGTATTTGTACAAAAATTCAGGTCATTTGACACAGTAATCTCTGTGATCGCAGTGATTGAAGTTTCAGACTAATTGGTAGAGGCGCATTCTTCATAACTTTTTTTCTGGAAGAGGTATCCGCAAACGCTAACGCGCATTCGAACAAGCATCATTTGTTTAGTATTTGTACAAAAATTCAGGTCATTTGACACAGTAATCTCTGTGATCGCAGTGATTGAAGTTTCAGACTAATTGGTAGAGGCCAAAACTGCGCATCCCCCATAACTTTTTTCTGGGAGAGGTATCCGCAAACGCTAACGCGCATTCAAACAAGCATCATTTGTTTAGTATTTGTACAAAAATTCAGGTCATTTGACACAGTAATCTCTGTGATCGCAGTGATTGAAGTTTCAGACTAATTGGTAGAGGCGCATTCTTCATAACTTTTTTTCTGGAAGAGGTATCCGCAAGCGCTAACGCGCATTCGAACAAGCATCATTTGTTTAGTATTTGTACAAAAATTCAGGTCATTTGACACAGTAATCTCTGTGATCGCAGTGATTGAAGTTTCAGACTAATTGGTAGAGGCGCATTCTTCATAACTTTTTTTCTGGAAGAGGTATCCGCAAACGCTAACGCGCATTCGAACAAGCATCATTTGTTTAGTATTTGTACAAAAATTCAGGTCATTTGACACAGTAATCTCTGTGATCGCAGTGATTGAAGTTTCAGACTAATTGGTAGAGGCGCATTCTTCATAACTTTTTTCTGGGAGAGGTATCCGCAAACGCTAACGCGCATTCAAACAAGCATCATTTGTTTAGTATTTGTACAAAAATTCAGGTCATTTGACACAGTAATCTCTGTGATCGCAGTGATTGAAGTTTCAGACTAATTGGTAGAGGCCAAAACTGCGCATCCCCCATAACTTTTTTCTGGGAGAGGTATCCGCAAACGCTAACGCGCATTCAAACAAGCATCATTTGTTTAGTATTTGTACAAAAATTCAGGTCATTTGACACAGTAATCTCTGTGATCGCAGTGATTGAAGTTTCAGACTAATTGGTAGAGGCGCATTCTTCATAACTTTTTTTCTGGGAGAGGTATCCGCAAACGCTAACGCGCATTCAAACAAGCATCATTTGTTTAGTATTTGTACAAAAATTCAGGTCATTTGACACAGTAATCTCTGTGATCGCAGTGATTGAAGTTTCAGACTAATTGGTAGAGGCGCATTCTTCATAACTTTTTTTCTGGAAGAGGTATCCGCAAACGCTAACGCGCATTCGAACAAGCATCATTTGTTTAGTATTTGTACAAAAATTCAGGTCATTTGACACAGTAATCTCTGTGATCGCAGTGATTGAAGTTTCAGACTAATTGGTAGAGGCCAAAACTGCGCATCCCCCATAACTTTTTTCTGGGAGAGGTATCCGCAAACGCTAACGCGCATTCAAACAAGCATCATTTGTTTAGTATTTGTACAAAAATTCAGGTCATTTGACACAGTAATCTCTGTGATCGCAGTGATTGAAGTTTCAGACTAATTGGTAGAGGCGCATTCTTCATAACTTTTTTTCTGGAAGAGGTATCCGCAAACGCTAACGCGCATTCGAACAAGCATCATTTGTTTAGTATTTGTACAAAAATTCAGGTCATTTGACACAGTAATCTCTGTGATCGCAGTGATTGAAGTTTCAGACTAATTGGTAGAGGCGCATTCTTCATAACTTTTTTCTGGAAGAGGTATCCGCAAACGCTAACGCGCATTCGAACAAGCATCATTTGTTTAGTATTTGTACAAAAATTCAGGTCATTTGACACAGTAATCTCTGTGATCGCAGTGATTGAAGTTTCAGACTAATTGGTAGAGGCCAAAACTGCGCATCCCCCATAACTTTTTTCTGGGAGAGGTATCCGCAAACGCTAACGCGCATTCAAACAAGCATCATTTGTTTAGTATTTGTACAAAAATTCAGGTCATTTGACACAGTAATCTCTGTGATCGCAGTGATTGAAGTTTCAGACTAATTGGTAGAGGCGCATTCTTCATAACTTTTTTTCTGGAAGAGGTATCCGCAAACGCTAACGCGCATTCGAACAAGCATCATTTGTTTAGTATTTGTACAAAAATTCAGGTCATTTGACACAGTAATCTCTGTGATCGCAGTGATTGAAGTTTCAGACTAATTGGTAGAGGCCAAAACTGCGCATCCCCCATAACTTTTTTCTGGGAGAGGTATCCGCAAACGCTAACGCGCATTCAAACAAGCATCATTTGTTTAGTATTTGTACAAAAATTCAGGTCATTTGACACAGTAATCTCTGTGATCGCAGTGATTGAAGTTTCAGACTAATTGGTAGAGGCGCATTCTTCATAACTTTTTTCTGGAAGAGGTATCCGCAAACGCTAACGCGCATTCGAACAAGCATCATTTGTTTAGTATTTGTACAAAAATTCAGGTCATTTGACACAGTAATCTCTGTGATCGCAGTGATTGAAGTTTCAGACTAATTGGTAGAGGCGCATTCTTCATAACTTTTTTTCTGGAAGAGGTATCCGCAAACGCTAACGCGCATTCAAACAAGCATCATTTGTTTAGTATTTGTACAAAAATTCAGGTCATTTGACACAGTAATCTCTGTGATCGCAGTGATTGAAGTTTCAGACTAATTGGTAGAGGCGCATTCTTCATAACTTTTTTTCTGGAAGAGGTATCCGCAAACGCTAACGCGCATTCGAACAAGCATCATTTGTTTAGTATTTGTACAAAAATTCAGGTCATTTGACACAGTAATCTCTGTGATCGCAGTGATTGAAGTTTCAGACTAATTGGTAGAGGCCAAAACTGCGCATCCCCCATAACTTTTTTCTGGGAGAGGTATCCGCAAACGCTAACGCGCATTCAAACAAGCATCATTTGTTTAGTATTTGTACAAAAATTCAGGTCATTTGACACAGTAATCTCTGTGATCGCAGTGATTGAAGTTTCAGACTAATTGGTAGAGGCGCATTCTTCATAACTTTTTTTCTGGAAGAGGTATCCGCAAACGCTAACGCGCATTCGAACAAGCATCATTTGTTTAGTATTTGTACAAAAATTCAGGTCATTTGACACAGTAATCTCTGTGATCGCAGTGATTGAAGTTTCAGACTAATTGGTAGAGGCCCATACATCCATAACGTTTTTTCTGGAAGAGGTACATCTACGACAAATGCGATCATAACGCGTACATTCGAATCGAAGCGTACAGTAAATTTAGGTATATTGTACGGACCTATGATCATCAGGTACATTCATGAGGTTATCAGTAGGGTCATCTAGTCAGAATTTTCACAGCGATTTCAGAAGTCTCAAAATTTTTTCAATTTTCGAAAAAAGGTTTACAGGCGCAGTTCAAAGATACTGACTGACTTTTTCAGCGAAGATGGTAAGCGCATTAAGCGTTCAACGTTCATTCTAGAACAAGCATGCCATTTGCTAAGTGATTTGTTACAAAAATTCATGTTGTTTCATTCTCGAAAACAGCAGTAACATGATCTCTGTGATCGCAGTGATTGAAGTTTCAGACTAATTGGTAGAGGAATTCTGAGCATTCTTCATAACTTTTATTCTGGGAGAGGTATCCGCAAACGCTAACGCGCATTCAAACAAGCATCATTTGTTTAGTATTTGTACAAAAATTCAGGTCATTTGACACAGTAATCTCTGTGATCGCAGTGATTGAAGTTTCAGACTAATTGGTAGAGGCGCATTCTTCATAACTTTTTTCTGGAAGAGGTATCCGCAAACGCTAACGCGCATTCAAACAAGCATCATTTGTTTAGTATTTGTACAAAAATTCAGGTCATTTGACACAGTAATCTCTGTGATCGCAGTGATTGAAGTTTCAGACTAATTGGTAGAGGCGCATTCTTCATAACTTTTTTTCTGGAAGAGGTATCCGCAAACGCTAACGCGCATTCGAACAAGCATCATTTGTTTAGTATTTGTACAAAAATTCAGGTCATTTGACACAGTAATCTCTGTGATCGCAGTGATTGAAGTTTCAGACTAATTGGTAGAGGCCAAAACTGCGCATCCCCCATAACTTTTTTCTGGGAGAGGTATCCGCAAACGCTAACGCGCATTCAAACAAGCATCATTTGTTTAGTATTTGTACAAAAATTCAGGTCATTTGACACAGTAATCTCTGTGATCGCAGTGATTGAAGTTTCAGACTAATTGGTAGAGGCCAAAACTGCATTCTTCATAACTTTTTTCTGGAAGAGGTATCCGCAAACGCTAACGCGCATTCAAACAAGCATCATTTGTTTAGTATTTGTACAAAAATTCAGGTCATTTGACACAGTAATCTCTGTGATCGCAGTGATTGAAGTTTCAGACTAATTGGTAGAGGCGCATTCTTCATAACTTTTTTTCTGGAAGAGGTATCCGCAAACGCTAACGCGCATTCAAACAAGCATCATTTGTTTAGTATTTGTACAAAAATTCAGGTCATTTGACACAGTAATCTCTGTGATCGCAGTGATTGAAGTTTCAGACTAATTGGTAGAGGCCAAAACTGCGCATTCTCCATAACTTTTTTCTGGGAGAGGTATCCGCAAACGCTAACGCGCATTCAAACAAGCATCATTTGTTTAGTATTTGTACAAAAATTCAGGTCATTTGACACAGTAATCTCTGTGATCGCAGTGATTGAAGTTTCAGACTAATTGGTAGAGGCCAAAACTGCGCATCCCCCATAACTTTTTTTCTGGGAGAGGTATCCGCAAACGCTAACGCGCATTCAAACAAGCATCATTTGTTTAGTATTTGTACAAAAATTCAGGTCATTTGACACAGTAATCTCTGTGATCGCAGTGATTGAAGTTTCAGACTAATTGGTAGAGGCCAAAACTGCGCATTTCCCATAACTTTTTTCTGGGAGAGGTATCCGCAAACGCTAACGCGCATTCAAACAAGCATCATTTGTTTAGTATTTGTACAAAAATTCAGGTCATTTGACACAGTAATCTCTGTGATCGCAGTGATTGAAGTTTCAGACTAATTGGTAGAGGCGCATTCTTCATAACTTTTTTTCTGGAAGAGGTATCCGCAAACGCTAACGCGCATTCGAACAAGCATCATTTGTTTAGTATTTGTACAAAAATTCAGGTCATTTGACACAGTAATCTCTGTGATCGCAGTGATTGAAGTTTCAGACTAATTGGTAGAGGCCAAAACTGCGCATTCCCCATAACTTTTTTTCTGGGAGAGGTATCCGCAAACGCTAACGCGCATTCAAACAAGCATCATTTGTTTAGTATTTGTACAAAAATTCAGGTCATTTGACACAGTAATCTCTGTGATCGCAGTGATTGAAGTTTCAGACTAATTGGTAGAGGCCAAAACTGCGCATCCCCCATAACTTTTTTTTCTGGAAGAGGTATCCGCAAACGCTAACGCGCATTCAAACAAGCATCATTTGTTTAGTATTTGTACAAAAATTCAGGTCATTTGACACAGTAATCTCTGTGATCGCAGTGATTGAAGTTTCAGACTAATTGGTAGAGGCGCATTCTTCATAACTTTTTTCTGGAAGAGGTATCCGCAAACGCTAACGCGCATTCGAACAAGCATCATTTGTTTAGTATTTGTACAAAAATTCAGGTCATTTGACACAGTAATCTCTGTGATCGCAGTGATTGAAGTTTCAGACTAATTGGTAGAGGCCAAAACTGCGCATTCCCCATAACTTTTTTCTGGGAGAGGTATCCGCAAACGCTAACGCGCATTCAAACAAGCATCATTTGTTTAGTATTTGTACAAAAATTCAGGTCATTTGACACAGTAATCTCTGTGATCGCAGTGATTGAAGTTTCAGACTAATTGGTAGAGGCCAAAACTGCGCATCCCCCATAACTTTTTTCTGGGAGAGGTATCCGCAAACGCTAACGCGCATTCAAACAAGCATCATTTGTTTAGTATTTGTACAAAAATTCAGGTCATTTGACACAGTAATCTCTGTGATCGCAGTGATTGAAGTTTCAGACTAATTGGTAGAGGCCAAAACTGCGCATCCCCCATAACTTTTTTCTGGGAGAGGTATCCGCAAACGCTAACGCGCATTCAAACAAGCATCATTTGTTTAGTATTTGTACAAAAATTCAGGTCATTTGACACAGTAATCTCTGTGATCGCAGTGATTGAAGTTTCAGACTAATTGGTAGAGGCCAAAACTGCGCATCCCCCATAACTTTTTTCTGGGAGAGGTATCCGCAAACGCTAACGCGCATTCAAACAAGCATCATTTGTTTAGTATTTGTACAAAAATTCAGGTCATTTGACACAGTAATCTCTGTGATCGCAGTGATTGAAGTTTCAGACTAATTGGTAGAGGCCAAAACTGCGCATCCCCCATAACTTTTTTTCTGGGAGAGGTATCCGCAAACGCTAACGCGCATTCAAACAAGCATCATTTGTTTAGTATTTGTACAAAAATTCAGGTCATTTGACACAGTAATCTCTGTGATCGCAGTGATTGAAGTTTCAGACTAATTGGTAGAGGCCAAAACTGCGCATCCCCCATAACTTTTTTCTGGGAGAGGTATCCGCAAACGCTAACGCGCATTCAAACAAGCATCATTTGTTTAGTATTTGTACAAAAATTCAGGTCATTTGACACAGTAATCTCTGTGATCGCAGTGATTGAAGTTTCAGACTAATTGGTAGAGGCGCATTCTTCATAACTTTTTTTCTGGAAGAGGTATCCGCAAGCGCTAACGCGCATTCGAACAAGCATCATTTGTTTAGTATTTGTACAAAAATTCAGGTCATTTGACACAGTAATCTCTGTGATCGCAGTGATTGAAGTTTCAGACTAATTGGTAGAGGCCAAAACTGCGCATCCCCCATAACTTTTTTCTGGGAGAGGTATCCGCAAACGCTAACGCGCATTCAAACAAGCATCATTTGTTTAGTATTTGTACAAAAATTCAGGTCATTTGACACAGTAATCTCTGTGATCGCAGTGATTGAAGTTTCAGACTAATTGGTAGAGGCGCATTCTTCATAACTTTTTTTCTGGAAGAGGTATCCGCAAGCGCTAACGCGCATTCGAACAAGCATCATTTGTTTAGTATTTGTACAAAAATTCAGGTCATTTGACACAGTAATCTCTGTGATCGCAGTGATTGAAGTTTCAGACTAATTGGTAGAGGCCAAAACTGCGCATCCCCCATAACTTTTTTCTGGGAGAGGTATCCGCAAACGCTAACGCGCATTCAAACAAGCATCATTTGTTTAGTATTTGTACAAAAATTCAGGTCATTTGACACAGTAATCTCTGTGATCGCAGTGATTGAAGTTTCAGACTAATTGGTAGAGGCGCATTCTTCATAACTTTTTTTCTGGGAGAGGTATCCGCAAACGCTAACGCGCATTCAAACAAGCATCATTTGTTTAGTATTTGTACAAAAATTCAGGTCATTTGACACAGTAATCTCTGTGATCGCAGTGATTGAAGTTTCAGACTAATTGGTAGAGGCGCATTCTTCATAACTTTTTTTCTGGAAGAGGTATCCGCAAGCGCTAACGCGCATTCGAACAAGCATCATTTGTTTAGTATTAGTAGTGTTCGGTCCTAGAATTCTCCCCCCGATGAGTCATCATGAGATAAGATCTCCGAAAATGAAGGGATACACCGTGTCGGAGATAAGATCTATGGAGGGACACCCCCGTAGCGGAGATTGTAATCTCCGCGGTTATGATTGGTTATGATTAGTTATGATAATTCATTATGATTATTAATTATGATTTTTTTTTTGAAATTTCAATTTTTTCACAATTTATTAAAATTTTCCACATTTTTAGATTTTGTATAAAAATTTCAGAAAAAGAAAACTTTTTACGCCTCAGGAAAAAAGTTTTTGCATTTTTGAAATTTTCACTTCATAAGGTTCATGGTCTAGGAATCCAATTGTTAGGCCGAGTGTAATTGTAGGTATAATGCCAGGTAAGTTCCTTCCAGTTGTGGATACTGTACATTAGTGAAGAGATAGGAGAGACGACAGAGAAATGTACGAACGGGAACCGACACGCCATTTTTTGAATGTTTCTTGTTGCCAAGATTAAAATCTCACTCTTCACGTTGAAAAAATAACAAATTCAATGTCAGAAAAAAAACTGTTCGTGACCCGAGGAGAAATGAATCAAATATTGTTCGTGACATGTGGAGAAAAAAAGTGTTGACCCTTGGGGAGAAAAAACAAAATGTTTGCAACGTTGGAAATCAGTTCTCAAACTCTCTAACAAAGGATGTCTTCCTTGTGCTCTTATTGTCCAGCAACCTCGTACTGTCACTCGGAGAATGGCGTCGTTTTCTGCTACAGCAAAGTGCCAGCAGCCAGTTTGGTAATTATTTCAATCTAGGAAATAAATTTTCAAAAACATGTTTCAGAAGCCGTATCCGATCCTGGCGATCCTTTTCATCTTCATCTTCATTGTGTCGACAATTGGCGGAGTCGGATATTGTTCATATGTTCGTTGGTTCAAAGGTTCTCGTCGTCAGCAACAGAGTCAAGAAGACATCGAAAAGGAAGACAAAGAACACGTTGAAATCGAATCATTGATTTAAGCGGTTTACCGAATAAATATTATTTTTATTGTAACGAGAATAAGAAAAAACACATAAAAAAATACTAGAATAAGAAAGCACAGAAATAACAAGATTATCACGGGTAAAATTCTAAAACGGGAACAAGAAAATGGAAAAAATTATTCTTCAGCATCCTGCTTCTCCTTGATGTGGGGCAACACGTGATGGAAAAACTGAGCTCGTCGATGTGCATTGAGGTTGTCACGGCAGATCCGGCACAAATTCAACACTGAAATTAAATATTGTCGCTTTAAAAAAGTCAAGGGCATTTCAGGAAATCTTGAATGAAACAGACCCAATTTCTCCCGTTCATCATCGCCTTCCACTGGAATGATATTTTCATTCCGAGACTGGCGACAACAGTCGTAGCACATATATACGATAAACATTTGCTCGTTGAACATATACTTTGGTTCTAGAGCCGCATCGTCGGCAGTCGGGAGGGATACTGTTTTTGCCTTTTCACGAAGATAATCCTACAATTCACTAGACAAAAAAGCAATAGGTTTGATTAAGGAACATACCTTACGCTTTACCGCTTCACTTTGCAAATCCATATTATCATCAGATTTCTCAGCGGTACTCTTCTTCATGGAATCGTCAACATCTTTCGGGACTTTGACTGACATTTGTCGTGCGTAACGCTTAGCAGGAGGTCCAGAATTCGGCAAAACCATAGCAGCAACAGGGAATCAAATTTGAATAATGATACAATACACGACTCTTGCCTCATTTTTATACTTCACGAATGGGCGTGTCTTTGAAATACGTCATTAGTATTACGAAATTTATTCGAAAAAAGTCATCAATTAACACAAAGACATCAAAGAAATTGAATCGGTTAATCCGATCAAAGATGTAGGTCGCGATAAGTCACTTGGTGGGGACATTTAAAAAGTGGAATATTCAAATTTAGTGGTGACGTCACGAATCAAGTATTAGTGTCTAATATTGGGTTTCTAAGAGGATCAAACGCAACAAGCTGATCAAACTCGGCATATACAATACAATAGAGCCCATTAGAAGGAGTTTTGTCTTTGAAATCAATACGGATGCTCACATTGGTCTGACGAATCAATTCGAACAAAGTATTGTCTTGGGCAACAGGACTCAATTCAAAACCATAAATTGTATATCCATTGTCTTTAAACATTGGGGCACTGATTGAATTACAGCTAATATTGTTTCTAGCGTGACCCAATGCTTCTTGCATTAAAATGTACGCTTCAATATATTTGCTATTGGCGTAATCGAGATTCATTGGCCGTCCTGGTATAGTCTGACCACAATAGTCAATGTGAATATTCGTTAGGCCAAAAGGTTTGAAATCAAATGGACTTGTTCCAAGAGTACCATTATACGAATCACTCGAGACCAGTCCAATAAACATTCTTCGGGGCATTTTGCTAGTGAAAAGGGTATTAGCTGGAGCGTCAAGACGATTTGGTTCAACGTAGAACGATCTGACTTGAGAAGAAATTACAGGATACTTGATCAGTTTGTTTTCAATAAGAGCCGCTTCCAACTCATTTGAAAGACCATCAGTCAAATCGAGTTCGTTCACAAGAGCGTATACATCGGTTATATTCAACTTTAATGTCTGTGCACCACGGTTATAAGATTCAATGAGGAAGTCACTCTTGTTAGGATATGCAGTGAGTTTACCGTTGCAACAGTTGAGTAGAACACGTGGTTGATTCATCATATCAATGGAAATATTTGCAGCCACTTGTACAGATTGACCATCATTAACCAACTTTGCTCTTTTCAAAAATCCACTGCCATCCTTGTCTCCAATTGCAGGGTCGTGATAAAACCCAGCTGCGGATAGTGTAGAGTCTTTGATTTCTTGTCCATACATTAATACATTTTCCAAGTATGCCTTGTATGCATAATTCGTAGAGTTGTGGTACACGAGTTGCGAATTCACATGTAGAGTAAAGTTTTTCACGATAGAGTGGGCAATATTGTTGATTGGAGCATAACGTACAGTATCTTTTTCGTCCGTCATAGACACTGCGTTCCCAGCAGCATCGGTAATGTTAAAAGTAAATACTAGATAGGTTCGTTTAAGATTGAGGTATGATCTTGAATTATTGGTTAACACAAATTCCCAGGGACCGTCTGGTTGATAGGCATTTTTTAGATTAACAACGTTCCAGCGAGAATTTTGAATACAAGCTTGAGTACCGGGCATAGAAGTAAAATCCAACTCGTCAACGATAACATCGTGAGACTTGGGGTCCATACGGCTGAGCATTGTCAGAGAAAGTTAACACGGTTCGTGTCTGATACCAAATGAGGCTTCAGAACAGCTATACTCTCTCCTTTTATCCTTTTTCCGCGTCCACCCTGGCTGATTACGGCTTTCTTCTTCTTTTTGCCCACACCTCTCTTTTTACCACCACCACGGTTCGCCAAATTTTTCAAAGTTTGATTCGCAACATTTTTCAAACTTGATTTAAAATCATTTCCATTTGCAATCTCGGTAGCCAAGGATTTTCCTGCTGTTACCAACTGCTGACCAGCAAAAGATTTCAGAAATGCAGGGAAAACTGCCGATATTATTCCCCCAAGTCCAGAACCTCGTTGTCCTCCTCGCTGATACCGCATACCAAGATAGTGGCCGTTCCCAGGAACATTATGTCGAAGGAGAGCCTTGTAGTCAATTTTACTCAAATCTACCGGTACTGGAGTCATTATAAAAGAGCAAAGTGAAAAGAACTGGTAACATCTCAGCGTCAACTTGCCTATTTATACATGTTCTCCCACGAGATTCACAACGTTCTATCAAACGATCCATTTTCGAAAAAAACGTTTTTGGGCGTCTTCAGTGCTGACGAATTAAAAGGACTCACAACTCCCAAGAAGAAGCGATTTGGTTTTATTGTAAACACAGACACTCGGAATAGACCAGGAAGGCATTGGCAGAGTGTTTTCGTCGACGAATTCAAAACTTGCCATTTTTTCTGTTCTCTGGGAGAAAAGCCGAATCATCATATTAACGAGTATTTGGAAACGTTTCCTAGAGTGGTTCGTAACAAACGAAAACAACAAAAACCAAGTCAAGTTACCTGTGGAGGATACTGCATTTTTATTCAAGCAATGATGTCCCGAAATTACAAATTTACCCTGCTGTGTGATATATTCGATCAAATGAAAAACGACGATGAATTTATTAAAAACTATCTAAAGGACACTTATGAAATTGTTGGATTGAATTGATTGCTTTTTACTTTGAATAAAACATGTTTAAAGTCTTTTTAAAATGCAATACAATTATTGAACTTCCCCAATTGAATTGAATGGGTTCGGCAAACTCAGACAGCAGTTCCACTTTGATGCTGTCAATCGTGTTGGACATTATTGGTAGGTAGCGTGGTTGGGGTATTGTGTGATGAATCATTTCTCCATATTTGCCACTGCATGGAATCACTGCCAACAAGGAATTCTTTTGGTCTCCAACAATGATTGGATCCACAATGTCGCAGTATAGATATAATGTACTCACATTACCAAACAAGTCTATTTTACTTGGGGCAGCACCAGACTCTAACACAAAACTGTTGTGAAAACCAAGAAAATAGCCGCAAGCATCTTCAAATTCAACAAAGGCAATGTCGTCTCGCAAAAAGTCAATGTGAATCCTATCCTCGTTTCCTCTAAACTGTAGGTATCCATGAGAGTTGAGAGCCTGTTCAGTGTAAATTTTGGAACGACTCTTCACAAGTCTACCTTTTAATTCTTCAACAATCTGCTTGTTTTTATAATTTACCATGATTTGCAACACGGTCTCTATATATTCGGGGAAATTTTCAGCGTTTGATATACTGGAATCGTGTGCAAGATTCCATCCTTCGACTATATTTTTGGCATTAGACGTCTTTCGATTTTCAGATTGCAATTTTGCTCGTTCGTACTGATCTTTAGCTTCCTGTTCCAATCTTTTTGTAGTTTCAATTACTCGTCTAGCCTCATCGTCAGCCTTCTTTTTTCTTCTTCAGCCTTCTTTTTCAGTTTAGCCTCCTGCTCTAGTCTTTTTGTAGTTTCAATTACTCGTCTAGCCTCTTCATCTGCTTTCTTCTTGTCATCTGCCTTTTTCTTTTCCTCTTGGGCTTTTTTAGCATCATCAGCCTTCTTCTTGTCATCAACCTTCTTTTTTCTTCCTGTGCCTTCTTGGCATCATCTGCCTTCTTCTTGTCTTCTTGGGCCTTTTGTTCCGCAGCCAACTTTGCGTCCTCGTCAGCCTTCTTTTTCAGTTTGGCTTCCTTTTCTAATCTGTTTGTAGTTTCAATCACTCGTCTTGCCTCATCATCAGCCTTCTTCTTGTCATCTGCCTTCTTCTTGTCTTCAGCCTTTTTCTTGTCTTCTTGTGCTTTTTTAGCATCATCCGCCTTCTTCTTGTCTTCTTGGGCCTTTTGTTCTGCGGCTAGTCTGGCATCCTCGTCAGCCTTCTTTTTCAGTTTGGCTTCTTCTTCGTCATTCATGTTTTGCTTAGCAGAGTTTTCTGCTTTTTCTCTTTCTAATTTAGCCTTTTCCTCGTCAGCCTTCTTTTTCAGTTTGGCCTCCTGCTCTAGTCTTTTTGTAGTTTCAATTACTCGTCTAGTCTCATCATCAGCCTTTTTCTTGTCTTCTTGTGCTTTTTTAGCATCTTCAGCCTTTTTCTTGTCTTCTTGTGCTTTTTTAGCATCTTCAGCCTTTTTCTTGTAGCATCTTCAGCCTTTTTCTTGTCTTCTTGTGCTTTTTAGCATCATCAGCCTTCTTCTTGTCTTCTTGTGCTTTTTTAGCATCATCAGCCTTCTTCTTGTCTTCTTTTGCCTTGTGTTCTGCGGCTAGTCTGGCATCCTCGTCAGCCTTCTTTTTCAGTTTGGCTTCCTGCTCTAGTCGTTTTGTAGTTTCAATCACTCGTTTTGCCTCAGCCTCGGCATCAGCCTTTTTCTTTTCTGTTTCCTCCTTTTCCTTCAATTCTTGGGCCTCTTTAGCTGAATTGTATTGAGAAACCACAGCGTTCCCCTCTTTTACTTTTGCTTCATTGCCAGACTTTGCCTTTTCAAATTCCTTTTTAATGACATCACCTCCCTTTTCTGTTTGGTCTTTTACACGGTTATATTCATCCACAACTCGCCCAGTGTGGTTAGCACTTGCCACTGCATTGTGTTGGGAAACTGCCGCGTCCGTTTCTTTTACTTTTGAATCATTTTTAGACTCTGCTGCATTGAATCCTGATATTATAGCTCCGCCCTCAGCCTCGTGTTTTGCCTTTGCCTTGTTAAACTGATCCATTATCGAGCTGTCTCCCATTGGAAATGTTAAAGGCTGCACTACAGCAGCTCTTTTAGCCCTAATAATTTCATGTTCCAATTGGGCATCTGCCGCACTTCTTTTCAATCGACCACTGGGTTCATCGTTCAATGTTTTCACCACCTGATCCACATCTACATACTGGTTAGCGGGAAAAGCCACATGAATAGGGGGCCTGTTTGCTTGCGGTTTGAAATGAATCCAATAGTCTAGAGGTCGACCAACATTGAGAAAAGAATAGGGATAGATTATATCTGTCACTGCTACAGAGTACTTGTCCTTTTCCAAATGCAAAACTTCAGGTAGACGGGTAACATAGCGGGAGGATGTATTTTCAAATTGAGTACTCTTAACAGACGAAGGGAGCGTGATGTAAAAATCTTCCATCTTGTAAAAAATGAAAATGTAAACTGTACTGACGTCTCTTTTTATAGGTTTCGGTGGGGTCAAGCAGAAAAAAGTATAAATAGCACCCAGTCTTTGGCTACTTTTCAACAATGTCCAACTTTTTCATTGCTCTCATACTGTGGATCTACTTTTCATCGTCACTACAATTGGTCATTTACACAAAGACAGAGCCTACCTACCGTTTCAATGAAAGCAATCTGCCTGTCGAAACTAATTTTTATGGAAATTTTTACGGCTATGATCAATCTGGAAAACCACTGATGAGAACATTTTACAAATTTGAAGAGACTATAGTGGATGACTCCCAAAGGCTGTATGTTGCCAATGACGACTGCCATTTTGAAGTTGTGGCACCTGAAGATATGCTAATGCATTGTCAATTTCGGCTGTATCGTGTAAAAGAAAAGACAGTGTCAGTTGTTCATCAACCGATTGAAAAATTCACTTTTGACCATGTCCAACGTTTGATTTATGTTTTACGAGGCGGAGATGTTATCCGACTCTCACACAATTCTTCAAAGGCAATGTGGAAAGTGAATAATGTACGAGATTTTAATGTGGTGGATGGAATCTTGACTGTACTTCATGAAAACGGAATTATTGCAACAGAAAACGCCACATTGGCCAGTGTGGACCCTCGAAATTTCAAGCGACTACCAATTTTTGCAGCTCCAGATTACATTTACAAACCAGAGAAAATTGAAGTTACAATTGGCACCGATTCAGAAACTGATCAGTTTTTTATATACATCATTATTGTTATTGCAGTTTCCATTATTGTCTTTGTCTGTGAAACATTGTCCTGGCAAGTCAAAAAACGTAGAAAATTGTATCGCACAGAGGCCACGAGTCGATTAATAGTATAAATACATTTCTGTAATTTTCATTTCCCATCATAAACATGTCAAAATCTTCAGTTCCTGGCTTTACTTTTCGTTTTCCTTCCCAAACTACAATTATTGGGGCTACTCAATCAGGGAAAACTACCCTGTTGCGGAAGATTATTGAAAATACAGAAACGACATTTAACGTTCCAATCGACAACATTTTTTGGTTTTACGGGATGGATACTCCTGGAATTCCTCGTCATTTACCAAATTTGCATGCAATAGAAGGGATGCCCGATGTTGAATTGCTGAAAAAACATAAACTCCAGAATAATATCGTAGTTTGCGACGACTTGATGAATTTTTTCGCCAGGGATAGAAAGTCTTTGCACTTGCTAAATGATTTGTTTTGCGTCTATGCCCATCATCTGAATTGTGCAATCTTCAATCTCGTTCAGTCTGCTTTCACTCTCCCCCGACGACTAGGAGTAACAGCACATATCTCATTTTGATGAGGAATTTATCAGATGCTGCCCAAGTTAAAAATCTACTAGTTCAGCAATTTGGAGACAAATGGAGAGGTGCATTTCAGGCGTACCAAGATATAATGTCGAAACCATACCAAGCAATGTTAATCAACAATGATCCACTTGCACACAATTGTATGCGTATTTTATCAGACTTTTCTTCAGAATACCCCGTGGCGCATGTTCCTATATAAGCACATACTTTTTTCGTATTCTTCTAGTTATGGCCGCTCAACTTATTGTTCATTCTGATTTTTTGAATAAAGTATTGAAACATAACAAGAGTGCTATTCGTCAGGCTAATTCAAAACAAATTAGCATTGTGGTAGAGATTGTGTACAATTTACTGCACTCTAAGAATATCCCTCTGAGTACCCGGGAAGTGTCTGTATTACGTCCTGTTCATACCCAATTGACTACACTTTCACGTACCAACAGTGTAGAAGAGGCTCGCAAAATACTATTTAAGCTGACGAAGGAGCAGCTTTCTTCCTTCATTATTCCTGCTTTGGTTGCTACAAAGTTGCGACAATGAAACTAGTCAAAAAGTATCATGTGATTCCTTACGAAGAGGGGTCTGCTACTGAGGCTGCCACACGTTTTTGGAAAAGATTTTGAATGATCCCGAATTGGATGACCATGACAAGTGCCGATTTTACCAAGATTTACTTTACCGTATTCGACGACACCGAGATTTGCCAATTATAAACGAAGAAATTACATCGATATTGCGAGAAAATCTTTCACAACAATTGAAAAAAAGAAAAGCGACGTCACTCTTCCCTCGGGCCAACCAGATGACGACGACGATAAAGATGGAAACAATGACCCTTACAGGCTATTTCCTGGTGAATTTGATATTCCAAATGTAGATACACTGAAAAGGGAACCTAAAAGCGAGGATCCTGACAAAATGGATATACCCAATGACGAGCAATCGTATGGAAGTGTACAACCTAAAGCGGAAATGTATCTGGATCCAAACTCTGCTGCAAACTTTCAATACAACGCGTACAATGATCAACACAATACGTTTCATCCAAAAAATCAGGGACCAGTGTTTCGAATAGCAAGAAAATATCGCAGCGCACCCCCATACTCTGTGCCAACAAGAATGGAACGTGTTGCAAATCTCAAAAATCGAGTCAGGGACGAAGGAGTGAGAAGCAATGTAGACAGGGAACTCTTTCCAAAATTGAAAATGTTCAAGCCTGATGTGAGAAATGTAAAGAAGGAACCAATTGTGAAAAGAGAGGAAAACGACTCTAAGAGGGACATTAAACCAATTGTGAAAAGGGAAGAAGTTGACCTTAAACCTAACCCCTTGGCAACTGCGGGGAGACGCACCATAAAAAAGGAAGAACCGGATACCAAACCAAGTGTCAGGCCTAAAGTAACTACACTGAAACGTTCAATCAAAATGGAAGAAGACGTTAATGTCTCTCCTTTACACAAGAGAGAAAAGTCTGCCAAAACTGAGGAAATTGACAAAAAATTGAACAAAAAGAAGAAACGCGGAAAGAAGGAAAAACTAGCAAAGATAGAGAAAAAGAAGAAAAGGAAAGGTATCAAAAGGGATCAGCAGAAAATAGTTTCACAAGAAGAGCTTCCAAATCCTGAAAAGATGTTGCCTCGAATGCTAACAAAGCGAAAATGGTCAAATTCTGAAGACGACAATGACATGATACCTAGAAAGCGGAGGACAATTCGCGGTTCCGGTGTCTCGGCACCCGCTGGCTCACGCATTTACTGTAGGCTTTGGAAACTATAAAAACCAGTCATTTTCTCTATTTGGACCCTTTTTATGGAAGCTGCTATTAAAGATGCTTCCACTAACGTCGCTCCACATCTTCATACTTATAGATCTGTTACTGATATACGTAGGTTTTAAAAATTTATGTATATTGGTAACAGATGAATAAGCACGAAGGTGTGGAGCTGCGTTAGTGGAAGCATCTTTAATAGCAGCTTCCATAAAAGGGTCCAAATAGAGAAAATGACTGGTTTTTATAGTTTCCAAAGCCTACAGTAAATGCGTGAGCCAGCGGGTGCCGAGACACCGGAACCGCGAATTGTCCTCCGCTTTCTAGGTATCATGTCATTGTCGTCTTCAGAATTTGACCATTTTCGCTTTGTTAGCATTCGAGGCAACATCTTTTCAGGATTTGGAAGCTCTTCTTGTGAAACTATTTTCTGCTGATCCCTTTTGATACCTTTCCTTTTCTTCTTTTTCTCTATCTTTGCTAGTTTTTCCTTCTTTTCGCGTTTCTTCTTTTTGTTCAATTTTTTGTCAATTTCCTCAGTTTTGGCAGACTTTTCTCTCTTGTGTAAAGGAGAGACATTAACGTCTTCTTCCATTTTGATTGAACGTTTCAGTGTAGTTACTTTAGGCCTGACACTTGGTTTGGTATCCGGTTCTTCCTTTTTTATGGTGCGTCTCCCCGCAGTTGCCAAGGGGTTAGGTTTAAGGTCAACTTCTTCCCTTTTCACAATTGGTTTAATGTCCCTCTTAGAGTCGTTTTCCTCTCTTTTCACAATTGGTTCCTTCTTTACATTTCTCACATCAGGCTTGAACATTTTCAATTTTGGAAAGAGTTCCCTGTCTACATTGCTTCTCACTCCTTCGTCCCTGACTCGATTTTTGAGATTTGCAACACGTTCCATTCTTGTTGGCACAGAGTATGGGGGTGCGCTGCGATATTTTCTTGCTATTCGAAACACTGGTCCCTGATTTTTTGGATGAAACGTATTGTGTTGATCATTGTACGCGTTGTA
This sequence comes from Caenorhabditis latens, assembly GCA_002259235.3. Classification (NCBI taxonomy): domain Eukaryota; kingdom Metazoa; phylum Nematoda; class Chromadorea; order Rhabditida; family Rhabditidae; genus Caenorhabditis; species Caenorhabditis latens. The sequence continues at coordinate 12,089 of NIPN03000018.1, read as the reverse complement.
TTGAAAGTTTGCAGCAGAGTTTGGATCCAGATACATTTCCGCTTTAGGTTGTACACTTCCATACGATTGCTCGTCATTGGGTATATCCATTTTGTCAGGATCCTCGCTTTTAGGTTCCCTTTTCAGTGTATCTACATTTGGAATATCAAATTCACCAGGAAATAGCCTGTAAGGGTCATTGTTTCCATCTTTATCGTCGTCGTCATCTGGTTGGCCCGAGGGAAGAGTGACGTCGCTTTTCTTTTTTTCAATTGTTGTGAAAGATTTTCTCGCAATATCGATGTAATTTCTTCGTTTATAATTGGCAAATCTCGGTGTCGTCGAATACGGTAAAGTAAATCTTGGTAAAATCGGCACTTGTCATGGTCATCCAATTCGGGATCATTCAAAATCTTTTCCAAAAACGTGTGGCAGCCTCAGTAGCAGACCCCTCTTCGTAAGGAATCACATGATACTTTTTGACTAGTTTCATTGTCGCAACTTTGTAGCAACCAAAGCAGGAATAATGAAGGAAGAAAGCTGCTCCTTCGTCAGCTTAAATAGTATTTTGCGAGCCTCTTCTACACTGTTGGTACGTGAAAGTGTAGTCAATTGGGTATGAACAGGACGTAATACAGACACTTCCCGGGTACTCAGAGGGATATTCTTAGAGTGCAGTAAATTGTACACAATCTCTACCACAATGCTAATTTGTTTTGAATTAGCCTGACGAATAGCACTCTTGTTATGTTTCAATACTTTATTCAAAAAATCAGAATGAACAATAAGTTGAGCGGCCATAACTAGAAGAATACGAAAAAAGTATGTGCTTATATAGGAACATGCGCCACGGGGTATTCTGAAGAAAAGTCTGATAAAATACGCATACAATTGTGTGCAAGTGGATCATTGTTGATTAACATTGCTTGGTATGGTTTCGACATTATATCTTGGTACGCCTGAAATGCACCTCTCCATTTGTCTCCAAATTGCTGAACTAGTAGATTTTTAACTTGGGCAGCATCTGATAAATTCCTCATCAAAATGAGATATGTGCTGTTACTCCTAGTCGTCGGGGGAGAGTGAAAGCAGACTGAACGAGATTGAAGATTGCACAATTCAGATGATGGGCATAGACGCAAAACAAATCATTTAGCAAGTGCAAAGACTTTCTATCCCTGGCGAAAAAATTCATCAAGTCGTCGCAAACTACGATATTATTCTGGAGTTTATGTTTTTTCAGCAATTCAACATCGGGCATCCCTTCTATTGCATGCAAATTTGGTAAATGACGAGGAATTCCAGGAGTATCCATCCCGTAAAACCAAAAAATGTTGTCGATTGGAACGTTAAATGTCGTTTCTGTATTTTCAATAATCTTCCGCAACAGGGTAGTTTTCCCTGATTGAGTAGCCCCAATAATTGTAGTTTGGGAAGGAAAACGAAAAGTAAAGCCAGGAACTGAAGATTTTGACATGTTTATGATGGGAAATGAAAATTACAGAAATGTATTTATACTATTAATCGACTCGTGGCCTCTGTGCGATACAATTTTCTACGTTTTTTGACTTGCCAGGACAATGTTTCACAGACAAAGACAATAATGGAAACTGCAATAACAATAATGATGTATATAAAAAACTGATCAGTTTCTGAATCGGTGCCAATTGTAACTTCAATTTTCTCTGGTTTGTAAATGTAATCTGGAGCTGCAAAAATTGGTAGTCGCTTGAAATTTCGAGGGTCCACACTGGCCAATGTGGCGTTTTCTGTTGCAATAATTCCGTTTTCATGAAGTACAGTCAAGATTCCATCCACCACATTAAAATCTCGTACATTATTCACTTTCCACATTGCCTTTGAAGAATTGTGTGAGAGTCGGATAACATCTCCGCCTCGTAAAACATAAATCAAACGTTGGACATGGTCAAAAGTGAATTTTTCAATCGGTTGATGAACAACTGACACTGTCTTTTCTTTTACACGATACAGCCGAAATTGACAATGCATTAGCATATCTTCAGGTGCCACAACTTCAAAATGGCAGTCGTCATTGGCAACATACAGCCTTTGGGAGTCATCCACTATAGTCTCTTCAAATTTGTAAAATGTTCTCATCAGTGGTTTTCCAGATTGATCATAGCCGTAAAAATTTCCATAAAAATTAGTTTCGACAGGCAGATTGCTTTCATTGAAACGGTAGGTAGGCTCTGTCTTTGTGTAAATGACCAATTGTAGTGACGATGAAAAGTAGATCCACAGTATGAGAGCAATGAAAAAGTTGGACATTGTTGAAAAGTAGCCAAAGACTGGGTGCTATTTATACTTTTTTCTGCTTGACCCCACCGAAACCTATAAAAAGAGACGTCAGTACAGTTTACATTTTCATTTTTTACAAGATGGAAGATTTTTACATCACGCTCCCTTCGTCTGTTAAGAGTACTCAATTTGAAAATACATCCTCCCGCTATGTTACCCGTCTACCTGAAGTTTTGCATTTGGAAAAGGACAAGTACTCTGTAGCAGTGACAGATATAATCTATCCCTATTCTTTTCTCAATGTTGGTCGACCTCTAGACTATTGGATTCATTTCAAACCGCAAGCAAACAGGCCCCCTATTCATGTGGCTTTTCCCGCTAACCAGTATGTAGATGTGGATCAGGTGGTGAAAACATTGAACGATGAACCCAGTGGTCGATTGAAAAGAAGTGCGGCAGATGCCCAATTGGAACATGAAATTATTAGGGCTAAAAGAGCTGCTGTAGTGCAGCCTTTAACATTTCCAATGGGAGACAGCTCGATAATGGATCAGTTTAACAAGGCAAAGGCAAAACACGAGGCTGAGGGCGGAGCTATAATATCAGGATTCAATGCAGCAGAGTCTAAAAATGATTCAAAAGTAAAAGAAACGGACGCGGCAGTTTCCCAACACAATGCAGTGGCAAGTGCTAACCACACTGGGCGAGTTGTGGATGAATATAACCGTGTAAAAGACCAAACAGAAAAGGGAGGTGATGTCATTAAAAAGGAATTTGAAAAGGCAAAGTCTGGCAATGAAGCAAAAGTAAAAGAGGGGAACGCTGTGGTTTCTCAATACAATTCAGCTAAAGAGGCCCAAGAATTGAAGGAAAAGGAGGAAACAGAAAAGAAAAAGGCTGATGCCGAGGCTGAGGCAAAACGAGTGATTGAAACTACAAAACGACTAGAGCAGGAAGCCAAACTGAAAAAGAAGGCTGACGAGGATGCCAGACTAGCCGCAGAACACAAGGCAAAAGAAGACAAGAAGAAGGCTGATGATGCTAAAAAAGCACAAGAAGACAAGAAGAAGGCTGATGATGCTAAAAAAGCACAAGAAGACAAGAAAAAGGCTGAAGATGCTAAAAAAGCACAAGAAGACAAGAAAAAGGCTGATGATGAGACTAGACGAGTAATTGAAACTACAAAAAGACTAGAGCAGGAGGCCAAACTGAAAAAGAAGGCTGACGAGGAAAAGGCTAAATTAGAAAGAGAAAAAGCAGAAAACTCTGCTAAGCAAAACATGAATGACGAAGAAGAAGCCAAACTGAAAAAGAAGGCTGACGAGGATGCCAGACTAGCCGCAGAACAAAAGGCCCAAGAAGACAAGAAGAAGGCGGATGATGCTAAAAAAGCACAAGAAGACAAGAAAAAGGCTGAAGACAAGAAGAAGGCAGATGACAAGAAGAAGGCTGATGATGAGGCAAGACGAGTGATTGAAACTACAAACAGATTAGAAAAGGAAGCCAAACTGAAAAAGAAGGCTGACGAGGACGCAAAGTTGGCTGCGGAACAAAAGGCCCAAGAAGACAAGAAGAAGGCAGATGATGCCAAGAAGGCACAGGAAGAAAAAAGAAGGTTGATGACAAGAAGAAGGCTGATGATGCTAAAAAAGCCCAAGAGGAAAAGAAAAAGGCAGATGACAAGAAGAAAGCAGATGAAGAGGCTAGACGAGTAATTGAAACTACAAAAAGACTAGAGCAGGAGGCTAAACTGAAAAAGAAGGCTGAAGAAGAAAAAAGAAGGCTGACGATGAGGCTAGACGAGTAATTGAAACTACAAAAAGATTGGAACAGGAAGCTAAAGATCAGTACGAACGAGCAAAATTGCAATCTGAAAATCGAAAGACGTCTAATGCCAAAAATATAGTCGAAGGATGGAATCTTGCACACGATTCCAGTATATCAAACGCTGAAAATTTCCCCGAATATATAGAGACCGTGTTGCAAATCATGGTAAATTATAAAAACAAGCAGATTGTTGAAGAATTAAAAGGTAGACTTGTGAAGAGTCGTTCCAAAATTTACACTGAACAGGCTCTCAACTCTCATGGATACCTACAGTTTAGAGGAAACGAGGATAGGATTCACATTGACTTTTTGCGAGACGACATTGCCTTTGTTGAATTTGAAGATGCTTGCGGCTATTTTCTTGGTTTTCACAACAGTTTTGTGTTAGAGTCTGGTGCTGCCCCAAGTAAAATAGACTTGTTTGGTAATGTGAGTACATTATATCTATACTGCGACATTGTGGATCCAATCATTGTTGGAGACCAAAAGAATTCCTTGTTGGCAGTGATTCCATGCAGTGGCAAATATGGAGAAATGATTCATCACACAATACCCCAACCACGCTACCTACCAATAATGTCCAACACGATTGACAGCATCAAAGTGGAACTGCTGTCTGAGTTTGCCGAACCCATTCAATTCAATTGGGGAAGTTCAATAATTGTATTGCATTTTAAAAAGACTTTAAACATGTTTTATTCAAAGTAAAAAGCAATCAATTCAATCCAACAATTTCATAAGTGTCCTTTAGATAGTTTTTAATAAATTCATCGTCGTTTTTCATTTGATCGAATATATCACACAGCAGGGTAAATTTGTAATTTCGGGACATCATTGCTTGAATAAAAATGCAGTATCCTCCACAGGTAACTTGACTTGGTTTTTGTTGTTTTCGTTTGTTACGAACCACTCTAGGAAACGTTTCCAAATACTCGTTAATATGATGATTCGGCTTTTCTCCCAGAGAACAGAAAAAATGGCAAGTTTTGAATTCGTCGACGAAAACACTCTGCCAATGCCTTCCTGGTCTATTCCGAGTGTCTGTGTTTACAATAAAACCAAATCGCTTCTTCTTGGGAGTTGTGAGTCCTTTTAATTCGTCAGCACTGAAGACGCCCAAAAACGTTTTTTTCGAAAATGGATCGTTTGATAGAACGTTGTGAATCTCGTGGGAGAACATGTATAAATAGGCAAGTTGACGCTGAGATGTTACCAGTTCTTTTCACTTTGCTCTTTTATAATGACTCCAGTACCGGTAGATTTGAGTAAAATTGACTACAAGGCTCTCCTTCGACATAATGTTCCTGGGAACGGCCACTATCTTGGTATGCGGTATCAGCGAGGAGGACAACGAGGTTCTGGACTTGGGGGAATAATATCGGCAGTTTTCCCTGCATTTCTGAAATCTTTTGCTGGTCAGCAGTTGGTAACAGCAGGAAAATCCTTGGCTACCGAGATTGCAAATGGAAATGATTTTAAATCAAGTTTGAAAAATGTTGCGAATCAAACTTTGAAAAATTTGGCGAACCGTGGTGGTGGTAAAAAGAGAGGTGTGGGCAAAAAGAAGAAGAAAGCCGTAATCAGCCAGGGTGGACGCGGAAAAAGGATAAAAGGAGAGAGTATAGCTGTTCTGAAGCCTCATTTGGTATCAGACACGAACCGTGTTAACTTTCTCTGACAATGCTCAGCCGTATGGACCCCAAGTCTCACGATGTTATCGTTGACGAGTTGGATTTTACTTCTATGCCCGGTACTCAAGCTTGTATTCAAAATTCTCGCTGGAACGTTGTTAATCTAAAAAATGCCTATCAACCAGACGGTCCCTGGGAATTTGTGTTAACCAATAATTCAAGATCATACCTCAATCTTAAACGAACCTATCTAGTATTTACTTTTAACATTACCGATGCTGCTGGGAACGCAGTGTCTATGACGGACGAAAAAGATACTGTACGTTATGCTCCAATCAACAATATTGCCCACTCTATCGTGAAAAACTTTACTCTACATGTGAATTCGCAACTCGTGTACCACAACTCTACGAATTATGCATACAAGGCATACTTGGAAAATGTATTAATGTATGGACAAGAAATCAAAGACTCTACACTATCCGCAGCTGGGTTTTATCACGACCCTGCAATTGGAGACAAGGATGGCAGTGGATTTTTGAAAAGAGCAAAGTTGGTTAATGATGGTCAATCTGTACAAGTGGCTGCAAATATTTCCATTGATATGATGAATCAACCACGTGTTCTACTCAACTGTTGCAACGGTAAACTCACTGCATATCCTAACAAGAGTGACTTCCTCATTGAATCTTATAACCGTGGTGCACAGACATTAAAGTTGAATATAACCGATGTATACGCTCTTGTGAACGAACTCGATTTGACTGATGGTCTTTCAAATGAGTTGGAAGCGGCTCTTATTGAAAACAAACTGATCAAGTATCCTGTAATTTCTTCTCAAGTCAGATCGTTCTACGTTGAACCAAATCGTCTTGACGCTCCAGCTAATACCCTTTTCACTAGCAAAATGCCCCGAAGAATGTTTATTGGACTGGTCTCGAGTGATTCGTATAATGGTACTCTTGGAACAAGTCCATTTGATTTCAAACCTTTTGGCCTAACGAATATTCACATTGACTATTGTGGTCAGACTATACCAGGACGGCCAATGAATCTCGATTACGCCAATAGCAAATATATTGAAGCGTACATTTTAATGCAAGAAGCATTGGGTCACGCTAGAAACAATATTAGCTGTAATTCAATCAGTGCCCCAATGTTTAAAGACAATGGATATACAATTTATGGTTTTGAATTGAGTCCTGTTGCCCAAGACAATACTTTGTTCGAATTGATTCGTCAGACCAATGTGAGCATCCGTATTGATTTCAAAGACAAAACTCCTTCTAATGGGCTCTATTGTATTGTATATGCCGAGTTTGATCAGCTTGTTGCGTTTGATCCTCTTAGAAACCCAATATTAGACACTAATACTTGATTCGTGACGTCACCACTAAATTTGAATATTCCACTTTTTAAATGTCCCCACCAAGTGACTTATCGCGACCTACATCTTTGATCGGATTAACCGATTCAATTTCTTTGATGTCTTTGTGTTAATTGATGACTTTTTTCGAATAAATTTCGTAATACTAATGACGTATTTCAAAGACACGCCCATTCGTGAAGTATAAAAATGAGGCAAGAGTCGTGTATTGTATCATTATTCAAATTTGATTCCCTGTTGCTGCTATGGTTTTGCCGAATTCTGGACCTCCTGCTAAGCGTTACGCACGACAAATGTCAGTCAAAGTCCCGAAAGATGTTGACGATTCCATGAAGAAGAGTACCGCTGAGAAATCTGATGATAATATGGATTTGCAAAGTGAAGCGGTAAAGCGTAAGGTATGTTCCTTAATCAAACCTATTGCTTTTTTGTCTAGTGAATTGTAGGATTATCTTCGTGAAAAGGCAAAAACAGTATCCCTCCCGACTGCCGACGATGCGGCTCTAGAACCAAAGTATATGTTCAACGAGCAAATGTTTATCGTATATATGTGCTACGACTGTTGTCGCCAGTCTCGGAATGAAAATATCATTCCAGTGGAAGGCGATGATGAACGGGAGAAATTGGGTCTGTTTCATTCAAGATTTCCTGAAATGCCCTTGACTTTTTTAAAGCGACAATATTTAATTTCAGTGTTGAATTTGTGCCGGATCTGCCGTGACAACCTCAATGCACATCGACGAGCTCAGTTTTTCCATCACGTGTTGCCCCACATCAAGGAGAAGCAGGATGCTGAAGAATAATTTTTTCCATTTTCTTGTTCCCGTTTTAGAATTTTACCCGTGATAATCTTGTTATTTCTGTGCTTTCTTATTCTAGTATTTTTTTATGTGTTTTTTCTTATTCTCGTTACAATAAAAATAATATTTATTCGGTAAACCGCTTAAATCAATGATTCGATTTCAACGTGTTCTTTGTCTTCCTTTTCGATGTCTTCTTGACTCTGTTGCTGACGACGAGAACCTTTGAACCAACGAACATATGAACAATATCCGACTCCGCCAATTGTCGACACAATGAAGATGAAGATGAAAAGGATCGCCAGGATCGGATACGGCTTCTGAAACATGTTTTTGAAAATTTATTTCCTAGATTGAAATAATTACCAAACTGGCTGCTGGCACTTTGCTGTAGCAGAAAACGACGCCATTCTCCGAGTGACAGTACGAGGTTGCTGGACAATAAGAGCACAAGGAAGACATCCTTTGTTAGAGAGTTTGAGAACTGATTTCCAACGTTGCAAACATTTTGTTTTTTCTCCCCAAGGGTCAACACTTTTTTTCTCCACATGTCACGAACAATATTTGATTCATTTCTCCTCGGGTCACGAACAGTTTTTTTTCTGACATTGAATTTGTTATTTTTTCAACGTGAAGAGTGAGATTTTAATCTTGGCAACAAGAAACATTCAAAAAATGGCGTGTCGGTTCCCGTTCGTACATTTCTCTGTCGTCTCTCCTATCTCTTCACTAATGTACAGTATCCACAACTGGAAGGAACTTACCTGGCATTATACCTACAATTACACTCGGCCTAACAATTGGATTCCTAGACCATGAACCTTATGAAGTGAAAATTTCAAAAATGCAAAAACTTTTTTCCTGAGGCGTAAAAAGTTTTCTTTTTCTGAAATTTTTATACAAAATCTAAAAATGTGGAAAATTTTAATAAATTGTGAAAAAATTGAAATTTCAAAAAAAAAATCATAATTAATAATCATAATGAATTATCATAACTAATCATAACCAATCATAACCGCGGAGATTACAATCTCCGCTACGGGGGTGTCCCTCCATAGATCTTATCTCCGACACGGTGTATCCCTTCATTTTCGGAGATCTTATCTCATGATGACTCATCGGGGGGAGAATTCTAGGACCGAACACTACTAGTATTTGTACAAAAATTCAGGTCATTTGACACAGTAATCTCTGTGATCGCAGTGATTGAAGTTTCAGACTAATTGGTAGAGGCCAAAACTGCGCATCCCCCATAACTTTTTTCTGGGAGAGGTATCCGCAAACGCTAACGCGCATTCAAACAAGCATCATTTGTTTAGTATTTGTACAAAAATTCAGGTCATTTGACACAGTAATCTCTGTGATCGCAGTGATTGAAGTTTCAGACTAATTGGTAGAGGCGCATTCTTCATAACTTTTTTTCTGGGAGAGGTATCCGCAAACGCTAACGCGCATTCAAACAAGCATCATTTGTTTAGTATTTGTACAAAAATTCAGGTCATTTGACACAGTAATCTCTGTGATCGCAGTGATTGAAGTTTCAGACTAATTGGTAGAGGCCAAAACTGCGCATCCCCCATAACTTTTTTCTGGGAGAGGTATCCGCAAACGCTAACGCGCATTCAAACAAGCATCATTTGTTTAGTATTTGTACAAAAATTCAGGTCATTTGACACAGTAATCTCTGTGATCGCAGTGATTGAAGTTTCAGACTAATTGGTAGAGGCGCATTCTTCATAACTTTTTTTTCTGGGAGAGGTATCCGCAAGCGCTAACGCGCATTCGAACAAGCATCATTTGTTTAGTATTTGTACAAAAATTCAGGTCATTTGACACAGTAATCTCTGTGATCGCAGTGATTGAAGTTCAGACTAATTGGTAGAGGCGCATTCTTCATAACTTTTTTTCTGGAAGAGGTATCCGCAAGCGCTAACGCGCATTCGAACAAGCATCATTTGTTTAGTATTTGTACAAAAATTCAGGTCATTTGACACAGTAATCTCTGTGATCGCAGTGATTGAAGTTTCAGACTAATTGGTAGAGGCCAAAACTGCGCATCCCCCATAACTTTTTTCTGGGAGAGGTATCCGCAAACGCTAACGCGCATTCAAACAAGCATCATTTGTTTAGTATTTGTACAAAAATTCAGGTCATTTGACACAGTAATCTCTGTGATCGCAGTGATTGAAGTTTCAGACTAATTGGTAGAGGCGCATTCTTCATAACTTTTTTCTGGGAGAGGTATCCGCAAACGCTAACGCGCATTCAAACAAGCATCATTTGTTTAGTATTTGTACAAAAATTCAGGTCATTTGACACAGTAATCTCTGTGATCGCAGTGATTGAAGTTTCAGACTAATTGGTAGAGGCCAAAACTGCGCATCCCCCATAACTTTTTTCTGGGAGAGGTATCCGCAAACGCTAACGCGCATTCAAACAAGCATCATTTGTTTAGTATTTGTACAAAAATTCAGGTCATTTGACACAGTAATCTCTGTGATCGCAGTGATTGAAGTTTCAGACTAATTGGTAGAGGCGCATTCTTCATAACTTTTTTTCTGGGAGAGGTATCCGCAAACGCTAACGCGCATTCGAACAAGCATCATTTGTTTAGTATTTGTACAAAAATTCAGGTCATTTGACACAGTAATCTCTGTGATCGCAGTGATTGAAGTTTCAGACTAATTGGTAGAGGCGCATTCTTCATAACTTTTTTCTGGAAGAGGTATCCGCAAACGCTAACGCGCATTCGAACAAGCATCATTTGTTTAGTATTTGTACAAAAATTCAGGTCATTTGACACAGTAATCTCTGTGATCGCAGTGATTGAAGTTTCAGACTAATTGGTAGAGGCCAAAACTGCGCATCCCCCATAACTTTTTTCTGGGAGAGGTATCCGCAAACGCTAACGCGCATTCAAACAAGCATCATTTGTTTAGTATTTGTACAAAAATTCAGGTCATTTGACACAGTAATCTCTGTGATCGCAGTGATTGAAGTTTCAGACTAATTGGTAGAGGCGCATTCTTCATAACTTTTTTTCTGGAAGAGGTATCCGCAAGCGCTAACGCGCATTCGAACAAGCATCATTTGTTTAGTATTTGTACAAAAATTCAGGTCATTTGACACAGTAATCTCTGTGATCGCAGTGATTGAAGTTTCAGACTAATTGGTAGAGGCCAAAACTGCGCATCCCCCATAACTTTTTTTCTGGGAGAGGTATCCGCAAACGCTAACGCGCATTCAAACAAGCATCATTTGTTTAGTATTTGTACAAAAATTCAGGTCATTTGACACAGTAATCTCTGTGATCGCAGTGATTGAAGTTCAGACTAATTGGTAGAGGCGCATTCTTCATAACTTTTTTTCTGGAAGAGGTATCCGCAAGCGCTAACGCGCATTCGAACAAGCATCATTTGTTTAGTATTTGTACAAAAATTCAGGTCATTTGACACAGTAATCTCTGTGATCGCAGTGATTGAAGTTTCAGACTAATTGGTAGAGGCCAAAACTGCGCATTTCCCATAACTTTTTTCTGGGAGAGGTATCCGCAAACGCTAACGCGCATTCAAACAAGCATCATTTGTTTAGTATTTGTACAAAAATTCAGGTCATTTGACACAGTAATCTCTGTGATCGCAGTGATTGAAGTTTCAGACTAATTGGTAGAGGCCAAAACTGCGCATCCCCCATAACTTTTTTCTGGGAGAGGTATCCGCAAACGCTAACGCGCATTCAAACAAGCATCATTTGTTTAGTATTTGTACAAAAATTCAGGTCATTTGACACAGTAATCTCTGTGATCGCAGTGATTGAAGTTTCAGACTAATTGGTAGAGGCCAAAACTGCGCATCCCCCATAACTTTTTTCTGGGAGAGGTATCCGCAAACGCTAACGCGCATTCAAACAAGCATCATTTGTTTAGTATTTGTACAAAAATTCAGGTCATTTGACACAGTAATCTCTGTGATCGCAGTGATTGAAGTTTCAGACTAATTGGTAGAGGCGCATTCTTCATAACTTTTTTTCTGGGAGAGGTATCCGCAAACGCTAACGCGCATTCAAACAAGCATCATTTGTTTAGTATTTGTACAAAAATTCAGGTCATTTGACACAGTAATCTCTGTGATCGCAGTGATTGAAGTTTCAGACTAATTGGTAGAGGCGCATTCTTCATAACTTTTTTTCTGGAAGAGGTATCCGCAA
>NIPN03000017.1:0-10486 GCA_002259235.3 Caenorhabditis latens | reverse complement strand
GGGTTGGCAACTCCAAAAGGAGCCCAACACTGCCAGTTGGCTTACCTATCAAGTAAACAATGTTAATAATTACCTATTTATAATGATATAATACTAAAATACAATTTTATTTGACATGGACCCAACTCGAGTGTTGGCAACTCCAAAAGGAGCCCAACACTGCCAGTTGACTTACCTATCAAGTAAACAATGTTATTAATTACCTATTTATAATGATATAATACTAAAAATTAACTTTATTTGACAAGGACCCAACTCGAGTGTTGGCAACTCCAAAAGGAGCCCAGCACTGCCAGTTGGCTTACCTATCAAGTAAACAATGTTAATAATTACCTATTTATAATGATATAATCCTAAAAATTAACTTTATTTGACAAGGACCCAACTCGAGTGTTGGCAACTCCAAAAGGAGCCCAACACTGCCAGTTGGCTTACCTATCATCTAAACAATGTTATTAATTACCTATTTATAATAATATAATCCTAAAAATTAACTTTATTTGACAAGCACCCAACTCGAGTGTTGGCAACTCCAAAAGGAGCCCAACACTGCCAGTTGGCTTACCTATCATCTAAACAAAGTTAATAATTACCTATTTATAATGATATAATCCTAAAAATGAACTTTATTTGACAAGCACCCAACTCGAGTGTTGGCAACTCCAAAAGGAGCCCAACACTGCCAGTTGGCTTACCTATCAAGTAAACAATGTTAATAATTACCTATTTATAATGATATAATACTAAAATACAATTTTATTTGACAAGGACCCAACTCGAGTGTTGGCAACTCCAAAAGGAGCCCAACACTGCCAGTTGGCTTACCTATCAACTAAACAAAGTTAATAATTACCTATTTATAATGATATAATACTAAAAATGAACTTTATTTGACAAGCACCCAACTCGAGTGTTGGCAACTCCAAAAGGAGCCCAACACTGCCAGTTGGCTTACCTATCAAGTAAACAATGTTAATAATTACCTATTTATAATGATATAATACTAAAATACAATTTTATTTGACAAGGACCCAACTCGAGTGTTGACAACTCCAAAAGGAGCCCAACACTGCCAGTTGGCTTACCTATCAACTAAACAATGTTATTAATTACCTATTTATAATGATATAATACTAAAATACAATTTTATTTGACAAGGACCCAACTCGAGTGTTGGCAACTCCAAAAGGAGCCCAACACTGCCAGTTGGCTTACCTATCAAGTAAACAAAGTTAATAATTACCTATTTATAATGATATAATCCTAAAAATTAACTTTATTTGACAAGCACCCAACTCGAGTGTTGGCAACTCCAAAAGGAGCCCAACACTGCCAGTTGGCTTACCTATCATCTAAACAAAGTTAATAATTACCTATTTATAATGATAAAATCCTAAAAATTAACTTTATTTGACAAGCACCCAACTCGAGTGTTGGCAACTCCAAAAGGAGCCCAACACTGCCAGTTGGCTTACCTATCATCTAAACAAAGTTAATAATTACCTATTTATAATGATATAATCCTAAAAATGAACTTTATTTGACAAGCACCCAACTCGAGTGTTGGCAACTCCAAAAGGAGCCCAACACTGCCAGTTGGCTTACCTATCAAGTAAACAATGTTAATAATTACCTATTTATAATGATATAATACTAAAAATTAATTTTATTTGACAAGGACCCAACTCGAGTGTTGGCATCTCCAAAAGGAGCCCAACACTGCCAGTTGGCTTACCTATCAACTAAACAAAGTTAATAATTACCTATTTATAATGATATAATACTAAAAATTAACTTTATTTGACAAGGATCCAACTCGAGTGTTGGCAACTCCAAAAGGAGCCCAACACTGCCAGTTGGCTTACCCATCAATACAGAACATCGCTCTCTACATGTTTATAAAAAACTAACTCCGGAACTTAGAAAGAGAATAAAAATAAAATGGGGCAAGATAAAGAAGGTGCAAAACTGTCTGGAGAAAATGAGAGACAAATTAGAACCACCTACTTGTAGGCGTGGATAAAGGAAGTATGACTTATTACTGGCCACTAACAGGTATGGGCGGGGCCTAATGACTGGTTCATCTCGGATGTCCCAAGAAGATATGGTGTATGTGAAGACGAGACAATAGACCGACAAAGACAATCTGTCAATTAGTTGACATGCCGACATTGGATGATGACATGTGTTGTTTGTTTGACCGTGGGAATAAGTAACAAGAGGGGGGGTCGGGGTCTCTGGGAAGCATAATTAAGGAAAAGGGCTGCAAGGGTGATTAAGAATATTCATACTTGTCAAATCACGGGCCGGCCCGGGCCCGCAGGGCCCGGAGAAAAAATTATTTTTGAAAAATAGAATTGAAATTATTGGAAATTAATTTTTGAATCAATTAGAATATATCAGCTGACAAGGACCCAACTCGAGTGTTGGCAACTCCAAAAGGAGCCCAACACTGCCAGTTGGCTTACCTATCATCTAAACAAAGTTAATAATTACCTATTTATAATGATATAATCCTAAAAATTAACTTTATTTGACAAGCACCCAACTCGAGTGTTGGCAACTCCAAAAGGAGCCCAACACTGCCAGTTGGCTTACCTATCATCTAAACAAAGTTAATAATTACCTATTTATAATGATATAATCCTAAAAATTAACTTTATTTGACAAGCACCCAACTCGAGTGTTGGCAACTCCAAAAGGAGCCCAACACTGCCAGTTGGCTTACCTATCAAGTAAACAATGTGAATAATTACCTATTTATAATGATATATTACTAAAAATTAGTTTTATTTGACAAGGACCCAACTCGAGTGTTGGCAACTCCAAAAGGAGCCCAACACTGCAAGTTGGCTTAGCTATCATCTAAACGAAGTTAATAATTACCTATTTATAATGATATATTACTAAAAATTAGTTTTATTTGACAAGGACCCAACTCGAGTGTTGGCAGTTCCAAAAGGAGCCCAACACTGCCAGTTGGCTTACCTATCAAGTAAACAATGTGAATAATTACCTATTTATAATGATATATTACTAAAAATTAGTTTTATTTGACAAGGACCCAACTCGAGTGTTGGCAGTTCCAAAAGGAGCCCAACACTGCCAGTTGGCTTACCTATCAAGTAAACAATGTTAATAATTATCTATTTATAATGATATAATCCTAAAAATGAACTTTATTTGACAAGCACCCAACTCGAGTGTTGGCAACTCCAAAAGGAGCCCAACACTGCAAGTTGGCTTACCTATCATCTAAACGAAGTTAATAATTACCTATTTATAATGATATAATCCTAAAAATTAACTTTATTTGACAAGCACCCAACTCGAGTGTTGGCAACTCCAAAAGGAGCCCAACACTGCCAGTTGGCTTACCTATCATCTAAACAAAGTTAATAATTACCTATTTATAATGATATAATACTAAAATACAATTTTATTTGACAAGGACCCAACTCGAGTGTTGGCAACTCCAAAAGGAGCCCAACACTGCCAGTTGGCTTACCTATCGAGTAAACAATGTTAATAATTACCTATTTATAATGATATAATACTAAAATACAATTTTATTTGACAAGGACCCAACTCGAGTGTTGGCAACTCCAAAAGGAGCCCAACACTGCCAGTTGGCTTACCTATCAAGTAAACAATGTTATTAATTACCTATTTATAATGATATAATACTAAAAATTAACTTTATTTGACAAGGACCCAACTCGAGTGTTGGCAACTCCAAAAGGAGCCCAACACTGCCAGTTGGCTTACCTATCAAGTAAACAATGTTAATAATTACCTATTTATAATGATATAATCCTAAAAATTAACTTTATTTGACAAGGACCCAACTCGAGTGTTGGCAACTCCAAAAGGAGCCCAACACTGCCAGTTGGCTTACCTATCATCTAAACAATGTTATTAATTACCTATTTATAATAATATAATCCTAAAAATTAACTTTATTTGACAAGCACCCAACTCGAGTGTTGGCAACTCCAAAAGGAGCCCAACACTGCAAGTTGGCTTACCTATCATCTAAACGAAGTTAATAATTACCTATTTATAATGATATAATCCTAAAAATGAACTTTATTTGACAAGCACCCAACTCGAGTGTTGGCAACTCCAAAAGGAGCCCAACACTGCCAGTTGGCTTACCTATCAAGTAAACAATGTTAATAATTACCTATTTATAATGATATAATACTAAAATACAATTTTATTTGACAAGGACCCAACTCGAGTGTTGGCAACTCCAAAAGGAGCCCAACACTGCCAGTTGGCTTACCTATCAACTAAACAAAGTTAATAATTACCTATTTATAATGATATAATACTAAAAATGAACTTTATTTGACAAGCACCCATCTCGAGTGTTGGCAACTCCAAAAGGAGCCCAACACTGCCAGTTGGCTTACCAATCATCTAAACAAAGTTAATAATTACCTATTTATAATGATATAATCCTAAAAATGAACTTTATTTGACAAGCACCCAACTCGAGTGTTGGCAACTCCAAAAGGAGCCCAACACTGCAAATTGGTTTACCTATCATCTAAACGAAGTTAATAATTACCTATTTATAATGATATAATCCTAAAAATTAACTTTATTTGACAAGCACCCAACTCGAGTGTTGGCAACTCCAAAAGGAGCCCAACACTGCCAGTTGGCTTACCTATCATCTAAACAAAGTTAATAATTATCTATTTATAATGATATAATACTAAAATACAATTTTATTTGACAAGGACCCAACTCGAGTGTTGGCAACTCCAAAAGGAGCCCAACACTGCCAGTTGGCTTACCTATCAAGTAAACAATGTTAATAATTACCTATTTATAATGATATAATACTAAAATACAATTTTATTTGACAAGGACCCAACTCGAGTGTTGGCAACTCCAAAAGGAGCCCAACACTGCCAGTTGGCTTACCTATCAAGTAAACAATGTTATTAATTACCTATTTATAATGATATAATACTAAAAATTAACTTTATTTGACAAGGACCCAACTCGAGTGTTGGCAACTCCAAAAGGAGCCCAACACTGCCAGTTGGCTTACCTATCAAGTAAACAATGTTAATAATTACCTATTTATAATGATATAATCCTAAAAATTAACTTTATTTGACAAGCACCCAACTCGAGTGTTGGCAACTCCAAAAGGAGCCCAACACTGCCAGTTGGCTTACCTATCAAGTACACAATGTTAATAATTACCTATTTATAATGATATAATACTAAAACACAATTCTATTTGACAAGGACCCAACTCGAGTGTTGGCAACTCCAAAAGGAGCCCAACACTGCCAGTTGGCTTACCAATCAACTAAACAAAGTTAATAATTACCTATTTATAATGATATAATACTAAAAATGAACTTTATTTGACAAGCACCCAACTCGAGTGTTGGCAACTCCAAAAGGAGCCCAACACTGCCAGTTGGCTTACCTATCAAGTAAACAATGTTAATAATTACCTATTTATAATGATATAATACTAAAATACAATTTTATTCGACAAGGACCCAACTCGAGTGTTGGCAACTCCAAAAGGAGCCCAACACTGCCAGTTGGCTTACCTATCATCTAAACAAAGTTAATAATTACCTATTTATAATGATATAATCCTAAAAATGAACTTTATTTGACAAGCACCCAACTCGAGTGTTGGCAACTCCAAAAGGAGCCCAACACTGCCAGTTGGCTTACCTATCAAGTAAACAATGTTAATTATTACCTATTTATAATGATATAATACTAAAATACAATTTTATTTGACAAGGACCCAACTCGAGTGTTGGCAACTCCAAAAGGAGCCCAACACTGCCAGTTGGCTTACCTATCAACTAAACAAAGTTAATAATTACCTATTTATAATGATATAATACTAAAAATGAACTTTATTTGACAAGCACCCATCTCGAGTGTTGGCAACTCCAAAAGGAGCCCAACACTGCCAGTTGGCTTACCAATCATCTAAACAAAGTTAATAATTACCTATTTATAATGATATAATCCTAAAAATGAACTTTATTTGACAAGCACCCAACTCGAGTGTTGGCAACTCCAAAAGGAGCCCAACACTGCAAGTTGGTTTACCTATCATCTAAACGAAGTTAATAATTACCTATTTATAATGATATAATCCTAAAAATTAACTTTATTTGACAAGCACCCAACTCGAGTGTTGGCAACTCCAAAAGGAGCCCAACACTGCCAGTTGGCTTACCTATCATCTAAACAAAGTTAATAATTACCTATTTATAATGATATAATACTAAAATACAATTTTATTTGACAAGGACCCAACTCGAGTGTTGGCAACTCCAAAAGGAGCCCAACACTGCCAGTTGGCTTACCTATCAAGTAAACAATGTTAATAATTACCTATTTATAATGATATAATACTAAAATACAATTTTATTTGACAAGGACCCAACTCGAGTGTTGGCAACTCCAAAAGGAGCCCAACACTGCCAGTTGGCTTACCTATCAAGTAAACAATGTTATTAATTACCTATTTATAATGATATAATACTAAAAATTAACTTTATTTGGCAAGGACCCAACTCGAGTGTTGGCAACTCCAAAAGGAGCCCAACACTGCCAGTTGGCTTACCTATCAAGTAAACAATGTTGATAATTACCTATTTATAATGATATAATCCTAAAAATTAACTTTATTTGACAAGGACCCAACTCGAGTGTTGGCAACTCCAAAAGGAGCCCAACACTGCCAGTTGGCTTACCTATCATCTAAACAATGTTATTAATTACCTATTTATAATAATATAATCCTAAAAATTAACTTTATTTGACAAGCACCCAACTCGAGTGTTGGCAACTCCAAAAGGAGCCCAACACTGCAAGTTGGCTTACCTATCATCTAAACGAAGTTAATAATTACCTATTTATAATGATATAATCCTAAAAATTAACTTTATTTGACAAGCACCCAACTCGAGTGTTGGCAACTCCAAAAGGAGCCCAACACTGCCAGTTGGCTTACCTATCATCTAAACAAAGTTAATAATTACCTATTTATAATGATATAATACTAAAATACAATTTTATTTGACAAGGACCCAACTCGAGTGTTGGCAACTCCAAAAGGAGCCCAACACTGCCAGTTGGCTTACCTATCAACTAAACAAAGTTAATAATTACCTATTTATAATGATATAATACTAAAAATGAACTTTATTTGACAAGCACCCAACTCGAGTGTTGGCAACTCCAAAAGGAGCCCAACACTGCCAGTTGGCTTACCTATCAAGTAAACAATGTTAATAATTACCTATTTATAATGATATAATACTAAAACACAATTCTATTTGACAAGGACCCAACTCGAGTGTTGGCAACTCCAAAAGGAGCCCAACACTGCCAGTTGGCTTACCAATCAACTAAACAAAGTTAATAATTACCTATTTATAATGATATAATACTAAAAATGAACTTTATTTGACAAGCACCCAACTCGAGTGTTGGCAACTCCAAAAGGAGCCCAACACTGCCAGTTGGCTTACCTATCAAGTAAACAATGTTAATAATTACCTATTTATAATGATATAATACTAAAATACAATTTTATTTGACAAGGACCCAACTCGAGTGTTGGCAACTCCAAAAGGAGCCCAACACTGCCAGTTGGCTTACCTATCAACTAAACAATGTTATTAATTACCTATTTTTAATGATATAATACTAAAATACAATTTTATTTGACAAGCACCCAACTCGAGTGTTGGCAACTCCAAAAGGAGCCCAACACTGCCAGTTGGCTTACCTATCAAGTAAACAAAGTTAATAATTACCTATTTATAATGATATAATCCTAAAAATTAACTTTATTTGACAAGCACCCAACTCGAGTGTTGGCAACTCCAAAAGGAGCCCAACACTGCCAGTTGGCTTACCTATCATCTAAACAAAGTTAATAATTACCTATTTATAATGATAAAATCCTAAAAATTAAGTTTATTTGACAAGCACCCAACTCGAGTGTTGGCAACTCCAAAAGGAGCCCAACACTGCCAGTTGGCTTACCTATCATCTAAACAAAGTTAATAATTACCTATTTATAATGATATAATCCTAAAAATGAACTTTATTTGACAAGCACCCAACTCGAGTGTTGGCAACTCCAAAAGGAGCCCAACACTGCCAGTTGGCTTACCTATCATCTAAACAAAGTTAATAATTACCTATTTATAATGATAAAATCCTAAAAATTAACTTTATTTGACAAGCACCCAACTCGAGTGTTGGCAACTCCAAAAGGAGCCCAACACTGCCAGTTGGCTTACCTATCATCTAAACAAAGTTAATAATTACCTATTTAAAATGATATAATCCTAAAAATGAACTTTATTTGACAAGCACCCAACTCGAGTGTTGGCAACTCCAAAAGGAGCCCAACACTGCCAGTTGGCTTACCCATCAATACAGAACATCGCTCTCTACATGTTTATAAAAAACTAACTCCGGAACTTAGAAAGAGAATAAAAATAAAATGGGGCAAGATAAAGAAGGTGCAAAACTGTCTGGAGAAAATGAGAGACAAATTAGAACCACCTACTTGTAGGCGTGGATAAAGGAAGTATGACTTATTACTGGCCACTAACAGGTATGGGCGGGGCCTAATGACTGGTTCATCTCGGATGTCCCAAGAAGATATGGTGTATGTGAAGACGAGACAATAGACCGACAAAGACAATCTGTCAATTAGTTGACATGCCGACATTGGATGATGACATGTGTTGTTTGTTTGACCGTGGGAATAAGTAACAAGAGGGGGGTCGGGGTCTCTGGGAAGCATAATTAAGGAAAAGGGCTGCAAGGGTGATTAAGAATATTCATACTTGTCAAATCCCGGAGAAAAAATTATTTTTGAAAAATAGAATTGAAATTATTGGAAATTAATTTTTGAATCAATTAGAATTTAGAATATATATAGTTGCCAACACTCGAGTTGGGTGCTTGTCAAATAAAGTTAATTTTTAGGATTTTATCATTATAAATAGGTAATTATTAACTTTGTTTAGATGATAGGTAAGCCAACTGGCAGTGTTGGGCTCCTTTTGGAGTTGCCAACACTCGAGTTGAGTGCTTGTCAAATAAAGTTAATTTTTAGGATTATATCATTATAAATAGGTAATTATTAATTTTGTTTACTTGATAGGTAAGCCAACTGGCAGTGTTGGGCTCCTTTTGGAGTTGCCAACACTCGAGTTGGGTCCTTGTCAAATAAAATTGTATTTTAGTATTGTATCATTAAAAATAGGTAATTAATAACATTGTTTAGTTGATAGGTAAGCCAACTGGCAGTGTTGGGCTCCTTTTGGAGTTGCCAACACTCGAGTTGGGTCCTTGTCAAATAAAATTGTATTTTAGTATTATATCATTATAAATAGGTAATTATTAACATTGTTTACTTGATAGGTAAGCCAACTGGCAGTGTTGGGCTCCTTTTGGAGTTGCCAACACTCGAGTTGGGTGCTTGTCAAATAAAGTTCATTTTTAGTATTATATCATTATAAATAGGTAATTATTAACTTTGTTTAGTTGATAGGTAAGCCAACTGGCAGTGTTGGGCTCCTTTTGGAGTTGCCAACACTCGAGTTGGGTCCTTGTCAAATAAAATTGTATTTTAGTATTATATCATTATAAATAGGTAATTAATAACATTGTTTACTTGATAGGTAAGCCAACTGGCAGTGTTGGGCTCCTTTGGAACTGCCAACACTCGAGTTGGGTCCTTGTCAAATAAAACTAATTTTTAGTAATATATCATTATAAATAGGTAATTATTCACATTGTTTACTTGATAGGTAAGCCAACTGGCAGTTTTTCTGGGAGAGGTATCCGCAAACGCTAACGCGCATTCAAACAAGCATCATTTGTTTAGTATTTGTACAAAAATTCAGGTCATTTGACACAGTAATCTCTGTGATCGCAGTGATTGAAGTTTCAGACTAATTGGTAGAGGCGCATTCTTCATAACTTTTTTCTGGAAGAGGTATCCGCAAACGCTAACGCGCATTCAAACAAGCATCATTTGTTTAGTATTTGTACAAAAATTCAGGTCATTTGACACAGTAATCTCTGTGATCGCAGTGATTGAAGTTTCAGACTAATTGGTAGAGGCGCATTCTTCATAACTTTTTTTTCTGGAAGAGGTATCCGCAAGCGCTAAAGCGCATTCGAACAAGCATCATTTGTTTAGTATTTGTACAAAAATTCAGGTCATTTGACACAGTAATCTCTGTGATCGCAGTGATTGAAGTTTCAGACTAATTGGTAGAGGCCAAAACTGCGCATCCCCCATAACTTTTTTCTGGGAGAGGTATCCGCAAACGCTAACGCGCATTCAAACAAGCATCATTTGTTTAGTATTTGTACAAAAATTCAGGTCATTTGACACAGTAATCTCTGTGATCGCAGTGATTGAAGTTTCAGACTAATTGGTAGAGGC
>NIPN03000016.1:0-16852 GCA_002259235.3 Caenorhabditis latens | reverse complement strand
TTAGGCTTAGGCTTAGGCTTAGGCTTAGGCTTAGGCTTAGGCTTAGGCTTAGGCTTAGGCTTAGGCTTAGGCTTAGGCTTAGGCTTAGGCTTAGGCTTAGGCTTAGGCTTAGGCTTAGGCTTAGGCTTAGGCTTAGGCTTAGGCTTAGGCTTAGGCTTAGGCTTAGGCTTAGGCTTAGGCTTAGGCTTAGGCTTAGGCTTAGGCTTAGGCTTAGGCTTAGGCTTAGGCTTAGGCTTAGGCTTAGGCTTAGGCTTAGGCTTAGGCTTAGGCTTAGGCTTAGGCTTAGAGCTAGGAAGCCTACGCGTAGACCCAACCCTGCGACTTTTTTTGACTGACAGTCAAATCTTCAAATATGTTGAACATGATAGTGACTTTAGTTCCAGACGTACAAAGTTTTTGCAAAGAGTAGATTATGCATTTGACTGTCAGTCAAAACTTTCTTTTTTCCGTTTTCATGGAATAGAAAAAAGATTTTGTCACTGTCAAGTTTTCAGATTTGCTTTTTTCTGGGTAATTTTTTTACTTTTTTCAAATGTCATCTATCAAATTTGTTTAAAATTATACAAACCTTCTTTTGTTTTAACATTTTTCAAGAATTTTTTTCGTTTTTTGCATTGTTAGCTGAAAATAATACCGAAAAGTCACAGAATGTTGGATGAAACTAAAAGAACATAATTTTGACTGACAGTCAAATTTTCGGTGCTACTCTTGTAATAATTTTTTTTTTTAATTGAAAAAAAAGAAATTTGAAATTTTTTTATTCCCCATATCATCCATTTCAAAAAAAGTGAAAAGACTGAATTTTAAAATGTTCACATTTCGTTGACAACATAACATTGAACAGTTTTTAAAAATTTTACTGACAGCCAAATATAATTTTCAGAGTTTCACTGACGTTGCTTGAAATTTCCAGCAGAAAATAAAATTTGAATTCGCGGGGTCCGCATTTTCGTTGCGAGACCCTACAGTAGGAGCAACGGTGGCTGTACGAAATTTCCTCGAATGCTTCATAATTTCATTTTTTGGCCTACAGAGAGGTTGTCTCATCTCACCCTCTTCGGTTTTTTTATTTTTTTATCTTTCTTAGACTGACAGTCTTATTATTTTCTTGTTTCAAATGTCAAAAATAAGTTTTAGAATCTGAAAATTAAAAAAAATTAGACTGACATACAAATTTTTTAACTTTCATTTTCTGATTTCAGCAGAAAATAAAATTTGAATTCGCGGGGTCCGCATTTTCGCTGCGAGACCCTACAGTAAGAAACCACTGTCGCTCTTCAAAATCTGCAGGAGAAATTCATAATTTCATTTTTTGGCCTACAGAGAGGTTGCCTCATTTTGTTCTCTGGTTCGCTTGTTTTTTTTTTTGAAAATTTTTAAACCACTCCCCCCTCCCGTTATCATCAATTTCAACAAAAACTAAAGAGACTGACTTTCGAAATGTTCACATTTTGTTGATAACATAATAGAAAAAGTTTTAAAAATTTCACTGGCAGCCAAATAAAATTTTCAAGGTTTTACTGACATCATTTGAAACTATTTCTCCCTCTTCCAGCAGAAAATAAAATTTGAATTCGCGGGGTCCGCATTTTCGCTGCGAGACCCTACAGTAAGAAACCACTGTCGCTCTTCGAAATCTGCAGCAGAAATTCATAATTTCATTTTTTGGCCTACAGAGAGGTCGCTTCATCTTTCTCTCCCTTTTTCTTTTTCTCTCCCTTTTTCTTTTTTTCTCCCTTTTCCTTTTTTTCTCCCTTTCTCTCTCTCTCTCTCTCTCTCTCTCTCTCTCTCTCTCTCTCGCTTTTCTAAAATTTGAATTCGCGGGGTCCGCATTTTCCCCGCGAGACCCTACAGTAAGAAGCCACTGTCGCTCTTCGAAATCTGCAGGAGAAATTCATAATTTCATTTTTTGGCCTACAGAGAGGTCGCTTCATCTTTCTCTCCCTTTTTCTTTTTTTCTCCCTTTCTCTTTTTCTCTCTCTTTCTTTTTCTCTTTTTCTCTCGATCTCTTTTCCTCTGCGTCTCTTCCTCTTCAACACACTCTCTCTCTCTCTCTCTCTCTCTCTCTCTCTCTCTCTCTCTCTCTCTCTCTCTCTCTCTCTCTCTCTCTCTCTCTCTCTCTCTCTCTCTCTCTCTCTTTCTCTATTTCGTTCGGTTTTTGTGACTCAAAATAAATTTTGAAATTAGACTGACAGCCAAATTTTGGATATCAAATTAAAAAAAAAAATTATACTGATAGCGGAGTCTACGTTAAACTCATTTTTACTTCCAGTTTTTGTCCGATTTTTTTTGAAAAAAGTCTCATTTGACTTTTACAATTACATTAAAAACAAGAAATTAAAATTAGGCTGTCAGCCAAAAAATGAACATTGACTTTTAGCCAAACTGTTAGATTCGGTTTAATGAACAGTATGTATACTGTGTCTGTTCAGTTGATTCAAAAGCGAAGCCAAATTTGCTGCTAACCAAAATTAAACCGGTTTGTCTGTCAGTCAAATTTTTCAGTTTGTTTCTTAGAAAAAAAGGTCAAAGTGAATTAGGCTACCAGCCAAATAATACGAGCACAGGGAATTCAATCTTATAGAAACTATGAATGGGACCACAGACGGCTTACCAGATGATGATGATGTGGATTTGCCATTGTACAAATCAAGTTCTTCTGAAACAACTGCTCATCCGACAGGTACTACAGTTATAAGGTTTATTGGCCCATACGAATTCAACTTTAAGTCGACAAACTACAATCGTCTGAAGACGAATTAGATGAAAATATCGAGTTAAAGCCAACACCAAAACGATTTTGTCAATGGCAACAAACTGAAAACGTCAGAAGCAAAAAAAATAAGGACAAAACAGAACCAACTGTTTCAAAAAAAAGTTCCATGAAGACAAAACCAAGCAGAGATCCAATAAGTATCAGAAAGTTTATTTACTTATCTTAATTTTATATTTACAGTATCCATACTGACAAGCATAAAAGTTGCAACCCATGAAGGAGATAATTCAAATAACTCGCATTTTTTTTCTGACGAGTTAAACAACTTCGACACGAATACAAGCTTGCCAGAACTGTCCGATTTGCACAGTTTGTCGAAAAAAGTGAGAATCGTTGTTAAAATTGTGAAAACTGTTTTCTGTTTCAGCGTTTCTATGATTACTTCAGCTCAACATGCGCTTTTCGTAAAAGTCATGAAGTTAAAGGATATAAAGCTTCGTATTTGCCGGTGCGAAAATATTTGACTGTCAGCCAAAACATCTAAAAAATTTTTACAGAATGCGGAAAATTTCAAAAGTTATTTCTATGGAAAAGTGGCTTTTGATGATGAAGACAAAGCACGGCAAATGAGGTTTGCTAAGTCTTCCGAGGACACGATCAGAAGAGCTGCAGCCTCGTCAGTGTTTTTCTACAGTTTTCTGAAAACTGATGATGAACTTGATAGACGAACATTTGAATTGAGTGAAGACATTTTTTTCGAAAATGTGGGAAATACAATTTTAAAGATGTCCCTCACTGAAAAATGCAATTTGGTTGCTCGATTTTTGATTTGGTATGAAAAAGTGCCGCCAGTGAGAACAAGTTCGACGAAATCAGTTGCTGCTAACTTATCAGAAGGTGAAACTCTGCAGCAGTTACAGTATATTATAAGAACTTTTTTCAGCTCGCATCACTTGTAAAGAGACTGGTACACTTATGACTGTAGTTCGAGGTTTACTTGCGTTTTTCACCTTCATCGGGGTGATTGACTTGAGTAGTCCGAGAGCCACAACGATGGAGTCGCGCCGAATTTGGTTTACCGTACAGTAAGAATAGTGCAATCTAATCTGTTTTGTTCAAACGTGTTTACAGCGCTGTACTTTCGACTCTTGAAAAAAGAAAAGGAGGCTCTCTGAATCTTAATCAAGAATCATTAAGTCCGCATGACTTAAGAAGAATGATGGAATCTGGTTTCGAGGCAAAGAACATGTTTGAACTGCAGGCATGGGTGTTGGCGCTTACACTGGCAGGATCTGGTCTTCGTGTGGGATCAATCAGAAAATCACATACTGAAGGTAAACCCAAACATTTTTTAAAATATTTGGCTACCAGCCAAATTGAATGAAAATAATTTGGCTGGCAGCCAAATTACTGTTATTTTTTTTGAAGTTAGGTTATATTGTTTTGACAGAGTCGGCAACAGCGACGACAAGCGACGTCCCAGATTATTGTGAAGAATCAGAAGATGATGAGCCTGACGATGAAGAATCTGGTGATGACACAGAGGGAATATGCGAGAACGTGTCTAAGCAGAGTGAAAACGACGAGGAAGCAGGAAATAAAAGCACGGACACTGTTGAAAACCAACTGAAAATTGAATTCGACTGTCTGCATGCAACAGATGTACGCGTATTTCGAGTAGCAAGAGAAAATGAAGATCCAGAAGATGCTGTTCGCTTAAGAGTAGTTTTGTCTTTGCCATCATCCAAAACTACTGGCTTTCATCAGTTTTCTCCAACTAAAGTCGGTTTTTCTTACCCGCAAATTTCGTGCGATGGCACGCCTAACTGGGGACTCAACGCAGCGGTTGCCTTAACAATGGCTAGTGTCATGTGTGGAAGAACGGACGTTGATGACGTGACAGATGTGAAACAGGAACCAAAGCAAGGAGAAGAACTAGAAATCAGCACTCAACCAGTCGAAAAGTTTGAAATAATTAAGATGAAATATGAAAAACTTTTTTTTTTAGCTCGAGACCGCTGTTCAGAAAGTCGGATTGTAAAGGCAATTTAATGCTAGAATCACTGAGGAGCGTGACGTCTTCATTGGAGTTTGTCGCTGATAGTTTGAAAATTCCATCCTCACTGTTTACTTCCAGGTCGTATCGGTAATAATAATTTTATTTCTACTACATTTCAGCATAATTTTATTTATTCAGATCTGGATTTGCCAAAGGAATTGTTGAAGGACTTGTCACTCGAGGAGACCCGCTGAGAATTATTACGTTCCAAGATGCTCGTCAAGCTTTATTCACAAGTAGTCAATGGAAGTCATATCAAGCCGATCAGTACTTACAGTGAGTTTTTGGCTGTCAGTCAAAGTGTGAATTTCGGGTGAATAGTTTGTATTTGAATCTAATTTTGGCTGCCAGTCAAATTTTTAATTTCGAGTGAATAGTTTGTATGTGAATCTAATTTTGGCTGCCAGTCAAAGTGTGAATTTTAAACCAAACTTTTGAAGTCGTATTTTACAGAAACACATTCCGTAGTTTTCTCATGCATGCAACAACGCAGGCCACTATTACGGCTCAAGACTGGCAAGCAGCGGTTTTCAACTGTTCCGCGTCTAACAAATCCAATTACGAACACATCGGCAGAAACGAGTTACTTGAGTACATTGTGTCCAAATCTGATGTAAATTTTTCAAGTAATTTGACGTGAACATTTTCAATTTTTAGAACCCAGATCAAGTTCGAATGAATTTTGAAAAACTCAAAAAACATCAGAAAAGAAGTTTATTAAACGCGATAAACGTTGCTTCATGGAAGCTAGCTCAACCAATCGCGTCGACTGCTAATGGACGAAAAGACTGGATATCAAACAACTTGGCTTTGGACATGAAAACCACATTCAAAAGCTTGAAACAGTTTTTGATACAGAATAACACATTGGAGCAGCCGTTCTGTGGATACGGAAGGTGAGCAATAAACGTTCTGCGACTGACTAGAATTCATGAAGTTCAGCTGTCAAAGAGAAACGCCATTTCAATGTCCAGTGTATAATTGTAATACGAGATGTCATTCCACCAAACCATTATCAAATGTTCATTGGGTGGAAACACATGCCGATAATGCTCCGACGTTGAGTTTTATCTGCCCCGTATGCACTTCGTCTCAACAGTCTAAGTGAGTTAATCAATTGAAAACGTTTGAAAAAAAAACATCACTTTGAGCCTGCGCAACTTTCGAAGACACGTACTGAAGAACAACCCGAAAGTTGTGGCCCCTTTCAAATGGTCTTACCACATCAAAGCGTAACTAGTGTATCTAGTGGACATTGTTTTAATTTTTCTATATGTGCTGATTCAAAATAAAAAATAACTTTGTAAACGATTTCCTAATTTCATTGTTTCGTTCTCCTTGATACGTTGAATACTTTTTGAATGTGCATGTGAATTATTTCTAAATCTAACTTTCAGAATGACGCAATACACTACTACTCTAATTATTGATCCTTTAATTAAAAATGGATTATTGCAAACTACTGATGCGAAAATAATTGCACAGCAATATTTGAACAACGGATTGAGTAAGTTAGATGCTGAAATTAAAGATTAAAAAACCGTATTTGACTGTCAGCCAAATTTGGTGAAGCTTCGAATATGTTCAATTTCATCGTGCGTTTTTCTTACAGAAAGCGGTCTGTTTGATATCAAAAACCTAATAACTATCTACACACAAACGGATCGACTTGCACAATTGGAATGGTTTGAGCAGATTGCAAAATACGAAGAAGTCAATCTGGAATTATCAGAATCTTTTCCTATTTTTCAAAAACGCAATGAAAGAGGCCGCCAATTGATGCAAAATGGTGAACCAATTACTCATGAAGACAAAAAAGTTACTTTCACTTTCTCTTTTGTTTTTTCCAGAAGTGATGGGTACACTGAAATGGTGAGAAGAGTTGTAAAAAGTGTAATTGACATTTATTTTTTAGCTAATCACCGACCCAAAACGAAAAATCTATTTCACGAGAAACGTTAAGGATTTTCACAATTGCATTGACTACCGCAATGACGCTGGATTCCAAAAAATTTTTAACATTAGTTACATGAAAGCAGAAGGAGGAATTGAGATAACAGAAATGAAGGTTAGTTAAAACCCAAAAAACTCCTGTTACAGTAACGTTTTTTCTAGGACATCACAGAAGGCAAGCAACAAAATGCACATGTTGACCATAGCAACAAAAAAGAAGGCACTATTGAAATTTCTGTTGCAAGTACTGATTTTCAAAATCAAAAAGAAATTAGTGATAAAGGAAGACAATGGCTCAAAATTCTGAAATCCATAGATTCTGAAATGTGCAATGCAACTAAATTACATTTGATGTGTGCAACAGTTCCCGATGATGAATCTTTGAAAGTTGCAATGAGAGACGATAGAGTAAACTGTTTCCAATAAAGCTTTGTGTTTTAAATTAAAACAATTGCAGCATTTCGATCTTGACGCAATTTCTGGTCCTTTCAAACTGTCCCCCTCTGGATATTTAATGCGGAAAGGGAAAAATGAAACATCAGAGACGTGGTCAGTACTGAAAGTCAATCAACTTCCAGTGGACGTATCAGCAGTTATAACTGTAGTCCATAAAATCGGAAACTATGAAACTCGAGCAGTAAGAAAACAACGCAACTTAGAAATCGAAACAGATGCGTACTTGCAGGTTATCGACTTGACTAACAAAAGATCATTTACAACAGCCGCTTCTGAAATTCATACCGAAACAACGGCCGTTGTTTATGTCAACAAAACTGGAGTTGACAACGATGAGAACATGGTAAAAAACAGTTTGACTGATAGCCAAATTTTGGAACCTGAAAATTTTTAAAAATTAGGCAAGCATTCAAATTTTCAAACTTTGAAATTATAATTCCGGCAAAAATAAAATTTGAATTCGCGGGGTCCGCACTTTCGTTGCGAGACCCTACAGTAGGAGTAACGGTGGCTGCACGAAATTTCCTCTGATGCTTCATAATTTCATTTTTTTGGCCTACAGAGAGGTTGTCTCATCTCACCCTCTTCGGTTTTTTTTATTTTTTTATCTTTCTCTCTCTCTCTCTTTTACTCTCTTCTCTTTCTCACTTTCTCTCATCTAAAATTTGAATTGGCGGAATCCGCGTTTTCGTTGCGAGACCCTACAGTAGGACTATACGGTGGCTGCACGAAATTTCCTCTGATGCTTCATAATTTCATTTTTTTGGCCTACAGAGAGGTTGTCTCATCTCACCCTCTTCCGTTTTTTTCTTTTTACTCTCTCTCTCTCTCTCTCTCTCTCTCTCTCTCTCTCTCTCTCTCTCTCTCTCTCTTTTTCTTTT
Organism: Caenorhabditis latens; assembly: GCA_002259235.3. Classification (NCBI taxonomy): domain Eukaryota; kingdom Metazoa; phylum Nematoda; class Chromadorea; order Rhabditida; family Rhabditidae; genus Caenorhabditis; species Caenorhabditis latens. The sequence goes on along the minus strand of NIPN03000016.1, from coordinate 8,787 downwards.
CTCCCTCTCTCTCTCTCTTTCTCTTGCGCTTTTCTAAAATTTGAATTCGCGGGGTCCGCATTTTCGCTGCGAGACCCTACAATAAGAAACCACTGTCGCTCTTCAAAATCTGCAGGAGAAATTCATAATTTCATTTTTTCGCCTACAGAGAGGTCGCCTCATTTTGCACTCTCGTTTGCTTTTTTTTAAATTCTGAATAATTTTGAAAATTAGACTGGCAGCCAAATGTTTTTCCTTTTCAAATTTTAAAAATTAGACTGGCAGCCAAATTTTTTTTCAGCCTCAAATGTTTCAAAATAGATGGATAGCCAAAGTTTTAAAGTTTCAAATTTTAATTCCGGCAATAATAAAATTTGAATTCGCGGGGCCCGCATTTTCGCTGCGAGACCCTACAGTAGGAGCAACGGTGGCTGTACGAAATTTCCTCGAATGCTTCATAATTTCATTTTTTGGCCTACAGAGAGGTCGCCTCTTTTTGCTCTCTCGTTTGCTTTTTTAAAAATTTGAATAATTTTGAAGATTAGACTAACAGCCAAATTTTTCCCCTTTTTGTATTTCGCAAGATTAGACTGACAGCCAAATTTTTTATCCACTTCTACAAATTTTAAAAATTAGACTGACAGCCAAATTTTTCCCTTTTTGTATTTCGCAAGATTAGACTGACAGCCAAATTTTTTATCCATTTTTACAAATTTTAAAAATTAGACTGACAGCCAAATTTTTTCCCTTTTTGTGTTTCGCAAAATTAGACTGGCAGCCAAATTTTTTATCCATTTTTACAAATTTTAAAAATTAGACTGACAGCCAAATTTTTCCCCTTTTTGTATTTCGCAAGATTAGACTGACAGCCAAATTTTTTATCCATTTTTACAAATTGTAAAAATTAGGCTGACAGCCAAATTTTTCATCCATTTTTACAAATTTTAAAAATTAGACTGACAGCCAAATTTGTACTTTTTTTGTATTTCGCAAGATTAGACTGACAGCCAAATTTTTTATCCATTTTTACAAATTTTAGTATTATATTGTTTCAGAAGTTGTCTAAACTTGGTCGTACAAGGAAAATGTCTGATAGCGAAGAATCATTAATCAACCCGCCCACACCGGGAAGATATCCTCACAATGACGATGACTACTCGCCAGATAGTTTTGATGAGGTTTGTCTATAGTATTTTACTGTCAATCATAATGCCTCTTCTCAGTTCGAGCCGCAAGCGACGTCAACAGCAGTCAACAAACCGGTTGATTATGTGGAGGTTCAGACAATTCATGGTGCCGAAGCGGAGCAAGATAATGCCAAGGGCTCGGAAGTTCATGCAGCTGCTAATGATGATAGTGAAGTAAAGAAGATCGATGAGAACGTAGAAGGAGAAAACGATGAAGATGAGGAAGAGGAAACCAGTGACGATGTGAAAGAAAAGAAGAATGTTGAAGACTCCGTTGAAGTGGAGAAAGCAGATGTTGACGATGACAAGGAGTACCAAAAATATTTGGAATGGAAAAGAAACCAGAAAAAGGTGTGTTCTTCGTTGGTTTTTTATATACTTTGAATTGTTTTGAAAATGAGACTTTCAGCCAAATCTTTTTCTTTTTCAAATTTCGCAAAATTAGACTGGCAGCCAAATTTTAAATTGTTATCATTATCGTTGCAGAACTTGCACAAAAATAGAAATTCCAACATGACTGACACTTCATTCACTTGCCCAACAGCACCAGAGAAGGATCCACGCGATGATCGTGTTGAGAGCCTTGAAGACAGTGAGAAAGGAAAAGATGATTGTGAGTTGATTGAAGAAGGCAAAGGAGAAGACATTGCTGACCGGACGGAGAAAGATGGAGAAAAGAGAGGTGCCAAGAGAAAGGTGCGTTTTTTTGTTTAATGTTGAGAGTATATATTTATATTTATAGGGCGGTGATGATGATACGGGAAGTGTGCTCAAAAAATCAAAAACACTCGTTGATGTTCTTGATGATGCCAATGTGGTTCAGAAGCAGAAGGAAGATGAAATGCGAGAGTTCTTGGAAGAGTTAGACTTTGGAGAACAGGCAGAAGTAAAAACAGTTAACAGAAAACTATCTCTTCATCACTTCCTCAATATGCAACTACATGGTCAGCTGCTTAGGCAAGTATCATCAGAAAAGATTACTGATATGAGCGCAAAGGTGTGCGCATCGATTGATGGAGTCAAAGCACTGTTTGATGTGGATTTAATCAATTCTAGACCGTAAGTATATCTTGAACATAAACAAAAAAGTACATTTCCAAATCTTACAGGCATATTCTGATCAGCGAGGATTGTGATGAGGAACATCCGGAACAAGGAATCGTATCCGACGGCAACCACCGCGCTATCGCCGTTCTCAACTCCTGTCAACATTTACTGGAACAGGGAGATATGGAAATCGATGTCGTGTTAGTCAAATTGAATCCGACAAACTTTGCAAGTTTGTTCCAATTAAGTCGAAGCTTGAGGCCAGAAGATCAACGTCACGCGGATGGTGTTTGGAATGCTAATAAAACAAATTTGAGCAAAGTGGATTCTGGAACACGACGCATCATCATGAAGTTGTATTATGATGAAGTATCCAGATCAAAAGGAGCTTTTAGTCTCTACGACAACACGGTCGTACTTGTGGAAATATTCCGAGGACTTATCCGTGATTCGGACTGCATCGATCTGATCCGACGAAGCCCATCCAAACGAAACGCGTTCTATCGAAAAATCACCGAACTAGGACTTGCTCCAACAGCATCATCGTCGGAAGGACACATTAAAGAAGCTTTTATGCTTTCTGTGATGCGAACACTTACCCGAAAAGTCTACCTCCATCACTTATCGGAAGGATTCAATTTTTGGACAGCAGACAAAAGTACTGAAATTTTGCTAAAGGCTTCAATCTCGAACGACAAATTGACGTCTGAACAGCTTCAAAACTGCGTTAAGAAAAAAATGAGTGGTGCTCGAGTTAGACAAATACTGCAAGCCATCATCGCCGCTTCCAAGCGTCAAGAAGAAAATGTGAACGAAGCAGTTGAAACTGAAACTCATGCTCCTGATGTCAATGTACCTTTTCCATTGTCCTCAATGGCTACGGTAGTAACAACAGTATCTGAAGTCAAAAATGAGAGCTGCTTAGTGTGCATTGGACAGGTAAGTGCAAATTTGACTGCCAGCCAAACACTAAAAACCTATCATTTGTTTCAGTTCCCGGAAAACATTCTTGAAGTCGTGAAGCGTAGAATCACTGTGGTTGTGCTGGACATTCATGGATCGATTCTCAATATTGATCAAAAACTTGCCAAGTACACTAATATTGGAACTGTCAAGAGATCTGCTTACTGTGAAGGAACCGGAACTGCACCTTATATGATTTGTTCTTTGAACTTGGACAAAGACAAGTGCGTCAAGTTCTGCAAGAACACTGCTACGACAATTGTATCCATCATCAACAAGAACACTGGACACTCGAAAGATAAGAAAAAAGCATTTTGTGAGATTTTTGCTGTCCCAAAGTATTGTGGATCCGAAGACGACTGATCTAAAGATTTTTTTAACCTGTTATCTTGTTTTTTAACCTTTTCAATTTGTTTTCCATACTCTGTTATTGTTGTTTTACTAATATGTGTTATGTCTAGATAAGAAAAAACAAAAAAAAATAAAAAATTAAAATAAACCAAAAAAATTAAAATACCCAAAAAACCCAAAAAAAGGGGCTTCGGCCCCAAACCCTTTCTACAATGCTGAACCTCTACGCGGTGAAAGGGATAAACGGTTGTATCTGCAAAGATACAACCGGCCAATGCAGCATTTTTTAAAAGTTGTGTCTGAGTCATATTTTGTACTTGGCTGACAGTCAAAAAAATAATTTGAAAGAACGAAGTTGCTTTTACCATAAAAGAATGTTCTCTATTTCAACTTTTGACTCTGAAAAATTTTTTGGAATACAAATTTTTGACTATGACGGAAGTTTTGGGATTAGACTGACAGCCAAATTTTTAAAACTGACACAAATCACTCAAATTAGACTGTCAGCCAAATTTTTGACTGTGAAGGAAGTTTTGGCATTCCGCGAAGTCTTATAGCCTATTACAATTTTCAAAATTAGACTGACAGCCAAATTTTATATTTGAAAGATATTTCTGAAATAAGAATGCCGTTATGATGTTTAACTCTACAAAAATGTGTCTGATACCACTGTTGATTGAGAAATCGAGATTTTCATTGCTAGTAGATGTTTTTTCTAAATTAGACTGACAGTCAAAATTTTAAGAAGTTGATTTGCAGCATCCCGCATTCCCCTACCCTCCACCTCTGAAACTTCATTTTAAAGTTAAAGCCAGTGATGATGAACTGGTTTTGTTTAGTTTCATTATGTTTTTTACTTTATAATAAATAAATGATATTGCGTATAGCTGTTTTTTAATTCATCCAATATCGAGGCTTACTTTTTCGCCCGTTTCACTATTTTTTTGCTGTTTTTCAGTCCTGTGTAACATGTTAGATTGTACTCCATTTTCAGTCTTCACACTATGATTAACTGGAACAACTTGCCACCGGAGATGAAAATCGAATGTATCAAACGTATGGATTTACGCACAAAGTTTGTTGGATTGTCAGGAAGTACATTTCCTTATAAATAATGCGTTTCAGATACAACTTGCACGTTACAAGCAGGTCGGAGCAGAATCTCGTAAAGTCTCACATGTTTGCTCTCAAAGACGTACATGCTTTCGAAGATGGCTTTGCTGACTATACTCTTTATTTTCGAGAACAAAACGATCAGGAACACTTTGTCGCAATTCCAAAGACAAACGTCAAGAAAGGAAAGTACATTATGGACTTCGTGTTTTCGACAATACTCTCAATGAAGACGTTATTAATTGATAATTGCCCAGGTTAGGATCAAAATCAGTCATTTTTTGAAACCGGAAAATGTGAATTTTTCAGCTGTTTTTTTCGAAAAACTGAATCTAGTACATCTCACACATCTACAAAAAATCACCCTTATTGACTGTTGCAATGACGTGTTGAACCAAATTGGTAAATCAAGAAATGGAAAGCCGCTAGAACTACTTGAAGTACTCTCAGTTAATTCACCGAAAACAGCTTTCGAGTCAATACAACCAAGTTTTGTTCGTTTGGATGTTTAATTCTTATTACTTTTTTATCATTTCAGTTCCGCAACATTGCAACCATGAGTATTCATTTCAATGACTCAACCAATGTGCCTACAATAATTGCCAAAGATTATATTATAAACGACGATGACTTTGGAACCCAAACAATTTTTTCTTCAAAAGAAAAACTTGTGATTGAAAAATTTGCAAGCAATTTTTCTGAAAGTTTACAAACGTAGGGAATTTTTTTAAATCGAAAATGTTGACTTATATCCTTTTCAGAGCAGAAACACGCAATACTGTGAGGATCTCGACCAACAATTCCATGAAACACATTATTCTCGTCTGTGAAGAAGAAGAAGAACAAGAGAGAGATTATTATGTCGTACTCGTGATTCCTTCCGCACTTGAAACATCAGAATACAAAACGTATGTGAAAGACGGCAGAGATTTGCTCGTATTATCTGCCATTTCTAGAATGGTTTAGAGTAATTTTTATCCATCCCTATCTTTCTGTCGTTTTGAAATGTTTTTCATCTACCTTTTTGTTGTTGAGCATTTCAAATGCAAACCGGTAAACCGGTAAATGCCAAAACTATTTTTCTTGTTCTAGATGTTTTTCAATATGTTTAAAAAAAATTTTTCTTATAATTTTTCAATAAATTTTGAACGAAGTACACAGTCTGAACTGAATTGTAACACAAATAACAGTGTGCTTGAATAAAGCAACAAAAACGAAGTCTGCTGGGGAGAAATGTGATTTTCCCTGCTAGCCAGTTATTACATATGTGAACGAACTGAATGAATCCAATAATAGCTTGATGACTACATCTTAAACATTCTGAAATACTTCTTTCAAATAAGACTGACAGTCAAACTTAAGTAACTTTGCATACCACAGAATCTTCAATTCCATTCGGATCCATTTTTTTGGCTGGCAGCCAAGTTGTTTACGGAATCTCTAAGAGACCTAAGTCTGGGAAATTGACACGGGAAAGTCACTTTCAGCACACGGGAAATGCTTCCAACATTTCTTAGGCTTAGGTTTCTTAGAAACCCGATCCCGGTGAATCAATCCACGCGAATTCCACAATTTGAACCACACGAATTCCACCATTTCGGCCCGTTTTAGTCCACAATTTGCAGGAAGCCTACGCGTAGATCCAACCCTAGGACTTTATTTTTGGCTGACAGTCAAATCTTTATGTATGCTGAAATTGATAGTGATTTCAGTTCCACACGTATAGAGTCTTTGCAAAGAGTAGATTATGCATTTGACTGTCAGTCAAAACTTTCTATTTTTCGTTTTAATGAAATATTTTAGTCCATTTTCTGGTGTTTTCTCGTCATTTGTGTCGTTTTTCTCGCATGAGGTTGCGTTTTACTTGTTTTCTATAGTTTTTGCAAATTTTTGATAGTAGCGGTGATAGTACAGCCAAATTTATATCCTCGAATACCGTTAAAATTTATGCTGACAGGCAAATTTATATTATTTAATACATTTTGAAATTAGGCTGACAGCCAAATTTTTTTGGTACCTTCCCAGAGGGAGACTTGCGCAAGTGACACACAAACGACATAGGACGGCGGAACCCGGCAAATGTCGGTACAACAGAAACCATATGAGTAAGTGGGTGTGTAAGGCTTAGCAAATCTTAGGCTTAGGCTTAGCAAATCTTAGGCTTAGGCTTAGCAAATCTTAGGCTTAGGCTTAGCAAATCTTAGGCTTAGGCTTAGCAAATCTTAGGCTTAGGCTTAGCAAATCTTAGGCTTAGGCTTAGGCTTAGGCTTAGGCTTAGGCTTAGGCTTAGGCTTAGGCTTAGGCTTAGGCTTAGGCTTAGGCTTAGGCTTAGGCTTAGGCTTAGGCTTAGGCTTAGGCTTAGGCTTAGGCTTAGGCTTAGGCTTAGGCTTAGGCTTAGGCTTAGGCTTAGGCTTAGGCTTAGGCTTAGGCTTAGGCTTAGGCTTAGGCTTAGGCTTAGGCTTAGGCTTAGGCTTAGGCTTAGGCTTAGGCTTAGGCTTAGGCTTAGGCTTAGGCTTAGGCTTAGGCTTAGGCTTAGGCTTAGGCTTAGGCTTAGGCTTAGGCTTAGGCTTAGGCTTAGGCTTAGGCTTAGGCTTAGGCTTAGGCTTAGGCTTAGGCTTAGGCTTAGGCTTAGGCTTAGGCTTAGGCTTAGGCTTAGGCTTAGGCTTAGGCTTAGGCTTAGGCTTAGGCTTAGGCTTAGGCTTAGGCTTAGGCTTAGGCTTAGGCTTAGGCTTAGGCTTAGGCTTAGGCTTAGGCTTAGGCTTAGGCTTAGGCTTAGGCTTAGGCTTAGGCTTAGGCTTAGGCTTAGGCTTAGGCTTAGGCTTAGGCTTAGGCTTAGGCTTAGGCTTAGGCTTAGGCTTAGGCTTAGGCTTAGGCTTAGGCTTAGGCTTAGGCTTAGGCTTAGGCTTAGGCTTAGGCTTAGGCTTAGGCTTAGGCTTAGGCTTAGGCTTAGGCTTAGGCTTAGGCTTAGGCTTAGGCTTAGGCTTAGGCTTAGGCTTAGGCTTAGGCTTAGGCTTAGGCTTAGGCTTAGGCTTAGGCTTAGGCTTAGGCTTAGGCTTAGGCTTAGGCTTAGGCTTAGGCTTAGGCTTAGGCTTAGGCTTAGGCTTAGGCTTAGGCTTAGGCTTAGGCTTAGGCTTAGGCTTAGGCTTAGGCTTAGGCTTAGGCTTAGGCTTAGGCTTAGGCTTAGGCTTAGGCTTAGGCTTAGGCTTAGGCTTAGGCTTAGGCTTAGGCTTAGGCTTAGGCTTAGGCTTAGGCTTAGGCTTAGGCTTAGGCTTAGGCTTAGGCTTAGGCTTAGGCTTAGGCTTAGGCTTAGGCTTAGGCTTAGGCTTAGGCTTAGGCTTAGGCTTAGGCTTAGGCTTAGGCTTAGGCTTAGGCTTAGGCTTAGGCTTAGGCTTAGGCTTAGGCTTAGGCTTAGGCTTAGGCTTAGGCTTAGGCTTAGGCTTAGGCTTAGGCTTAGGCTTAGGCTTAGGCTTAGGCTTAGGCTTAGGCTTAGGCTTAGGCTTAGGCTTAGGCTTAGGCTTAGGCTTAGGCTTAGGCTTAGGCTTAGGCTTAGGCTTAGGCTTAGGCTTAGGCTTAGGCTTAGGCTTAGGCTTAGGCTTAGGCTTAGGCTTAGGCTTAGGCTTAGGCTTAGGCTTAGGCTTAGGCTTAGGCTTAGGCTTAGGCTTAGGCTTAGGCTTAGGCTTAGGCTTAGGCTTAGGCTTAGGCTTAGGCTTAGGCTTAGGCTTAGGCTTAGGCTTAGGCTTAGGCTTAGGCTTAGGCTTAGGCTTAGGCTTAGGCTTAGGCTTAGGCTTAGGCTTAGGCTTAGGCTTAGGCTTAGGCTTAGGCTTAGGCTTAGGCTTAGGCTTAGGCTTAGGCTTAGGCTTAGGCTTTAGGCTTAGGCTTAGGCTTAGGCTTAGGCTTAGGCTTAGGCTTAGGCTTAGGCTTAGGCTTAGGCTTAGGCTTAGGCTTAGGCTTAGGCTTAGGCTTAGGCTTAGGCTTAGGCTTAGGCTTAGGCTTAGGCTTAGGCTTAGGCTTAGGCTTAGGCTTAGGCTTAGGGCTTAGGCTTAGGCTTAGGCTTAGGCTTAGGCTTAGGCTTAGGCTTAGGGCTTAGGCTTAGGCTTAGGCTTAGGCTTAGGCTTAGGCTTAGGCTTAGGCTTAGGCTTAGGCTTAG
>NIPN03000015.1:0-20063 GCA_002259235.3 Caenorhabditis latens | reverse complement strand
ATGAATCGAAAGCAGCCTACAATTCCCCGGAAAAAATTCATCGTGAGGGATCTTTTCTCAAAACTGAGAAATGTTAAACAAGCAATCTATCCGATTGGAGTTTACTTCAATTACCAGTTGTAAGTTTAAGTTCTGACGTTTTGAATTCCTATTGTAAATTTTAAAGATTACTGGCAATCCGGATCATCGATGAGCCATTACCGAGAGCTGAGTTAAAAATAAAGTGTAATAACCTGAACGAGGAGACCACACAATTTTCCTTCGTCACTAAAATTACTATCTCGACCGGCTATCGTTCAATGTGGACAGAAAAGTGTTTCAATGAAAAATCGAATGAAATCGTTATCGATTGGGAAAACGTATTGATATACAGAAATCTAGACGATTTCTGTGCTGATCTCGAAGTGAGTTTCTGTGACAAAAGAATCGATTTTGAGAATATCTGGGTATCGAATGTCATCATAAAGGTTGGAAACTTCAACTTCAACTTGATCAAAGATGTAAGTTTTTCAGTTTTGTTGTGAGCATTATTAGAACATTAATTTTCAGTATTTGGTCATGAATTGGGAATATTTCCAAGGGATGTTCTTTGGATTTTTCAAAGAAGCCGATCAAAAAGTTGTGGAAATTCAGGGAATAGATCCCTACAAATTCCAAAACTTCTTGGATATTCTTCACGACAAAGATGTTCCTATTCTTGGTAAATTTACAACATTTCAGCCAAAAATATATAAAAAATTATTTCAGAAAGCCAGGTTGCTGGAATTTTGAAACTAGCAACATTCTTTGGTGCGTCAAAAGTAATCAGGGAATGTGAAGATTTCCTTTTGACCGATGGCTGGAAACACTTGAAACTCGCGTTTCAATTATCATATCAATACAATATCGAAAAACTGAAAGTAAGGAAATATCTAGGGAAAACTGGAATTTAAATGAATAAATTTCAGAAAAAATGTCTAAAATTCGTATGCTGTTATGAACAGTTCAAGATTGTGAGGCCAGAAAATCTCGATTCGCTGACAAGAGATGATATAAATCAACTATTCGAAATGTCACTGCAACTACGAACTCAATGCTCCTCGCCGTTTGTTCACACGCCATGTAGAGAACTATCGCTTATCAGCTCGGATTTCCTTCCATATCCAAGAACCGATTCTGCCACTGAATTCGAGTCGCTTCGGGAGCAGAGATTGAGAATTTTTGCAAGTCTCGTGCGTGAGGAATGATACCAAGGTCCTGTGAGAAATGAACCGCCTCCAAGGAACGGGATGGGACCTCTCCGTGGAATAACGAATCGTGATCAACTACGGAGAGCAGGACCAGGTGGTCATGGAAGAGGAAATCCAAATTATGTTCCATTCAACCATCATCCACATGCTCCTCCAAGAAACCAACCAAACCAGGTAAGCAATTCTCAAGTCCAGTTTTCAAAACTTGTGTGAAATTTCCAGAATCATGGTCATGGGAATGAAGCCGATGTTCAACCACTCCACGGGAATAGAAATCAAATAATCCTTTCAAATGAAAACGGCTTGGTGAGCAATTTCTAGGAATTTTATTCTATAAAGTTGCCGAAAATCGCTCCAAAAACCAATAAGTAAAAGTCTTAATTTCGATCGAAAGTCGAAATTTTTTGAAGTTTTTAGTCTGAAAATAGATCGAAAACCTTCTGAAAACTATAAAAATTGCACAACATTTTGAACAAATTCACAGAATTTTTATGTTTTAAGGGATTTCCGATCAGCCTTTTTTAGGCTCCTCATCCACCAGCCATTGTTGAACTTCCCCGTGGAATACCGAATCGTGATCAACTACTGAGAGCAGGACCGGATGGTCGTGGAAGAGGAAACCCAAATTATGTGCCATTCAACCATCATCCACATGCTCCTCCAAGAAACCAATGCTCCTCCAAGAAACCAATCAGGTAAGCCATCCCAAATCCAGCTATCAAAACTTCTGTGAAATTTGCAGAATCACCGTCGTGGGAATGAAGTCAATGTTCAGCCACTCCACGAGAATAGAAATCAAAATATTCAAAACGGCGGGGTGAGCAATTCAACAATAGTTTTAAGATATTCTAGAAACTTGATTTCAGAACCACGGAAACGTTCGAAATGAGGTCAACAATTTGGATAGAGAACCGAACGTAGCAGCACCGGTAAGTACCCAAGACTTTTCAGATCATGTTCTTAATATGAATTTCTTAGGCTGCTCATCCACCAGCCGTTGTTGAGGGCAACAGTCAAAACAATCAACCTCCAATTATTATGATATGACCTTTTGATTGTAACCAATTCGCAATCCTGTTTTTCACTTTTACAACATGTTTGTCTTATTATTTAAATACTATTGCCTACCCTTTTCGTGAACCTCTATATGCGTCCATAATTTGTCTCTTGGTTAACCTACTTTTTAGACTGTTTTGTATGAAGTAAACAGTTTCTAATGTGCTTGATTGTACTTTACACTCTCCCACTTTTTCCGTTCCCTTTCCCGCTTCCTCTGGAGCCTTGAACCATTCTATTTTTTATTATTAATAACACATTCTTCCACCCATACATTTATTTTTAAGCTCCGCCTCTAGACAATAAAAAAGCAGAGCCGAGCGCTTATATTCTATCTTTAATAAATATTATTCCCACTGCCAGTTTAACCCATCTAAATACTGATGATGAAAATAATAAAGTAAACTGTGTTTCGATTATTTTTTTGAGAGAGAACACTCATGAAAACAAACTTCAAAAAAAAAGAAGAACGAATAAATTTGCGTTTAGAGACGCACCAGGTGAGATAAACTCTGTTATCACTACTTTTTTATTATTCCAGACGGGGAGACCGAGCCGCCAATACTGGCTACACTCTAGTCCATTCACTCAAAAACCGAGCACCCGTCCAGCAAGAGGGGAGGTGAACGATTCGCCTCCAACATATGGGTCATATAAAAAGAGCGCTTGGAATAGATCTCAAACAGAAAAAAAGAGAGGGGTCGGTTTCGAGCCGCGACCAACATGATGATGACCACCGAATTGAGTGCGGCAGATGGTGAGAAAAACGACTGACTGGTGTACACTTGCAAAGAGTTCATACCAGTCGAGTCGCTCATATGGGAGAGAAATGGAAATAATATGTGTGCGCTCTTTGCGAGTGCATCATCAATGTGGTGTTTATTAAGGTGATGAATAGAGAGGATGTAGATAAAAGTGATATCCTGGTAAAAATAACAATTTTCGGCGTCTTGTTAAAAGAACGGACGGCAAGAAAGAGTTCGTCAATAGAGCTGAAATTTCAAAGGCAAGAATATACGGGGTTTGAAATTGAAGAAGTGAAAATCACTAGTGAGAGGAAAACAAAATTATAGATTAGGAACCAAGGTGATAGAAAAGGTAAACAGGAGTAAACATACAGAAATGCTGATGCCTGTCGAGGAGTCCGTATGAAGTTTTCGCCCACAACATTTGAAACTATTTTCGAAGGAGGTAAATTTCTAAACAAAAAATAAAAAATGAAGCGCCGGTTACCAAATATGAAGAAATGAATGAATCTGGAGCTGATCTTTTTTAATAGAGAACAAAATACAGGTGCGCTCACAGGAATCAGGAGATACTATAACATCTGTTGAGACTTGATCACAAACATGAGATTTCACTCTTTATCTACAAGTTTTACATGAAAATTAACATCATGGTTTAAAAAAATAAAAGTAAAAACAAGCTTTAGCAGTTTCCATCTGAAATCGCTAAGGCCACCAGTGGTCATTGATCCCCAGTTGATCAGAACAACAATAATTTTTTGTGACTCACTGAAATTCAACCATGTTTTCTAGAAAAATAGTAATTTTTTTCCTCCCTGGTGTATTCTTTGCCCCGAAAATATTTATGTGGTTTATCACATGACAAAAACAGAAGCTAGAGGAACACTTCTTACTCTCTGCGTCTAAAATACAAATTGATTTTTGATTGTCAGATTTGCCACGGTTTCTTTTCTCTGTTTTTTGAAATTTTCTTCTCGGTTTTCTTCATATAAGTCTCAATGAATAGTTTTGTTCACCAGAAAACCTATGAATCACCCATACACTCTGCCTCCACGACATACATCGCTCACCTGGCGCAGACTACGAGATCATGAAAACGCACGGGAGAGAGCTGCAGAGAGAGCAGAAGAAACCAAATGCAAAACAATGGAAAACTTGAATCCAGACCTCTCTGAGTTTCTTTTAAACTTGGAGGGTCAAAGACTTGTTGTCGATAAGCTGGTTTGTTTTGAAAAATTTATATATTTTCTCTGTATTCTGGTATTCAGAAGCTGATCCGACACTCCAAAGTTTTCAAAAAAGCGTTTTCGGTATTGACGGAAGAAGAGAGGAAGGTCCAATTGGAAAAGATTAAAGTCAGTGATCTCAAGATGTTCGAAGACGTTGTTGATGACGAGTTGAAGCTGAACGGTAATTTTCTAAATATAGATCTGTAACATAGTCACACTAATTTTACAGATAAGAACATTGAGAAAATTCTGGAACTGACAGAGACTTTCGCTTCAAAAACTGTCTTCAAAAAATGCTCAGATTTCCTTATCAATACATCTAAGTTATCAAACAAAGAAAAGTTTGAGATTGCCACCAAGTTTGGGATTTACGAATTGAAGGTTTTGGCCTGAGATCTTATTTCAAATTAACTCTAGATATTTTCAGAAAGCATTGATTATAGAAGGAAATACACCCAAAAATCAGGAGGAAGACAGTGAGACAATTTATGTCTTATCGGAGTATGAAGTTACGGATGATTGTCTCAGCAGAATGGATACTGACATGCAACTTGTAATTTTGAAAGATCGTGTCAAAAAGAGGGAAAATGCTATGAAAAATATGGCATGCAGACGTGACGAAGTGGTCGACAAATTGTTGGATGAAATTGAGGAAAAGGATGAGAAGATCGAGGAACAGAGAGATGAAATCAAGAAGCTTCAAGCTTTACTTCGGGAGAAGAACGCTCGGATTACTTACCTTGAATGTCGAGAGGAGGAAGCGATGAAGAACAAAAAGATTGGTAGCGAATCAGGAAAGTCGACCTTCGATCGTCTTGGATAGAAGAGATTTGGCACTATTGGAAAACATTTCGTGTATTTTTGATGTGTTGTGTTCAGTCCCCCTTTTTTTAATTTCTTTTGCACCAAAACCTAAATTTCTCATCAACAGTATGTCTCCTTCTTTTCCCTCCATCCCTTCACTCGTTTGAATTTTTCATCCTTTCCTTTCTCTCAAAATTTAGAATATCGTCCCACAATGATTTTCCTCTTCTCTATTTCACAACCACATCAAGCCATGTGATTTACTTTGTATATTTTCAAATGTTCTGTGTCCATCCTTGCAAATTTGAATAAACATGTTTGCACTTGGAGCAGGTTTGAATACTCCAGGCGGACAATCCGGAAACTGCTGCATGGCCCGGTACTAAATGTCAAATTTTCAAATTTCGGAATTTCAAACATTACATTCCAGACCAGTCTAGTCAACTGGTTGCTGAGACACCTTTTCTTTTCTTAACTTTTTTCAAAAATCGATTTATCAACATACATTATGGCAACTTTCCGAATCTATGGATATCATTTTGATACTCGCAATGTTTGAAAGTACCCTAGAATATGGTTGCGGTGTTACCATTGAAATCTGTGAAAAAGGAGTAGTCGTGGGCTCACACTTTCACACAGACCAACCGATTACAGTGACAAACTACACTGACCAAGTTACTACGGTGACCAAAATCCACCAAACTCCACATTTTTTGAACACTTTTCATGAATTTCCAAGTTCCTCCTTTCTGTTCGGCACCCCAAATAAACACCACCCGACTTCGCATGGCCCTCTCACTCTCTCTTCTGAAGACACGAGGCGAAGCGAGAGAGAAAAAGAACGACTGAACGGAAGAAAGGGACAACCAGTCAGTGTGTGTATGTGTTTCGTCGTGTCTCTCTTTCTTTTCCCCATCTGCGTTCGATGCTATCTCTTCCATTTTCGAATATCTTTCATACCTATATCTGCTGATTTCACATCTAAATTTCAAATTTTCAGCAAATCATGTCCTCATCATCAAGTTCCGTTATCCAGCTTGACGATGAAATGATGGAAGATGAAGTCGAAATCAAGAAGAAAATGGATTTCAATGATGCGGATCAAAACCTCTTCGACGCTGTTTTCATCATCGGAAAACACAAATTCCATGTGATGAAAGGAGTGAGTTTTTCTTTTTTTTTGCGATATAAATTGAAAAAAAACGCATTTTTTACTGGAAAAAGCGAGGAATAAAATAATTGAGTTCGAGAGGATCGGAATATGAAATAAAAATATTACTTCAGTCCATCTTTAATCCAAAAGCTGACAAAACTTCTGAAATAACAACAAAAACTTCTAATAATATGAATTTTGCAAAATCCAACCATTCTGAAAATCAAAAAATTTCAATGACAACTTCAGAAAATCTCAAATCTCTCTTTCTTGGCCCGGTTTTCCGTAAAAAATTGAAAATGTTGGTTTTTTAAAACATTTTTTGGATTTTTTGTCGAATTTTCGCCAATGTTTTCAGATTTAGATTAAGTGTCACATTTGCATAGGATGTCAAGCTATTGTTGATGAAATTTTGAAAAAAAAGAACACATTTTTGGAATCCAGTCCGACTAGTTTACTTCTCGCAAAATCTTAAATTTAAAACGGTCAGTTACTGTTTTAATAACTTTTCCGTTTTCCAGAACACCGCCAGACAGTCGGCCGTCTTCTACCAGAAGTTCTTCGGAGAAAAGGACACCAAAGTGGACTCTGTGACCTTTGAGGAGTCGCCGCAAACCTTCCAATACTTTTTGGAGGTAATCCACGGGGTGCCTACTCTCAATGGTAAGAAAGAAAACTGATTTTAATTACCCAGATTTAGTGTTTTTTCAGAAAATAATGTGGAGGAGGTTCTAGAAATGGCCAAGAAGTTCCAGGTCCCGTTCGCCGTGCAAACATGTGAAAAGTACATAATCGAAAACGGAACAATGACCAATAAGCAGAAACTACGGCTCTCCATGGAGTACGACCTTAAAGAATTGAAGGTAAGGTTTTTGAAATTTATTAGCACGGTACAACCACACTCTACCAAAACCGAAGAAAATAGTGTGCAAAATTGAGAGTCTCAGAGAAAAAGAGATAATAATATCAATTCTAAAAAGTTTGTTTTAGGAAAAGCTAATCGCCGGAGTGATCGACTCAGAGGATCTTTTCCAACTGGTCCCGAGAGACGTAGAACGGCTTGATAGAGAGACGAAGATGCTGCTCTTCAAGAAAGCCATCGACATCCATGGCTTCCGAAAACCAAGGGCACCTAGTCCCATTCGTATTTTGGAAGTCTACAATCCTATTATCGGAGCCCACCCTTCTTGGTTTCGATCCATGTAGCCGTGAGTTTATCTTAGACTAGGAAAGTGACGTCACATGTCTGGTCACCTCCCCCTGTTCCAGACTTTTTTGTTTCTTTTCTGTCTCGTTTCTCTGTCTCTATCTCTCTCTCTCTCTCTCTCTCTCTCTCTCTCTCTCTCTCTCTCTCTCTCTCTCTCTCTCTCTCTCTCTCTCTCTCTCTCTCTCTCTCTCTCTCTCTCTCTCTCTCTCTCGTTCTAATTCATATTCTTCCATTGTATCCCTTGGTTTATCATCACACGCAGATACCTTTTCTGAATTGATTGGTTTTTTCACTTTAATAAACATTTATTTTTTCAATTTCAGCCTTTGTTCTTTAAACTTTTTCACAGACCGGTTTCACTACCTATAAGATATTTAACTTTTTTGTGATCACGTTTTAGTATACTTGTCAAGGCCCAGCTTCAAAAAAAAACAATTTTTTAATTTTTTATCGAAAATGTCAGACTTTTTGAATTTTGGCACCTGGGACTTCGGACCGGACCTTGACAAGTATGCGTTTCAGGAAAGCTCGAAAAACTTAAAATGGATCGTGGCCTAACTTTCTAAATTTGGATTTCTAGGCCGTCCGGAATTAGGAAATTTCTTATCAGTCAGTTATGCCTGGTGAGTGGGAGGTCTAGAAAACTAAAGTTTGGAACTTAGGCCAGCAGAAATTTTTCCAGCTTTTTCTTTTTTCATCACTTTCTCTCTGACCCTCTTTTTCCCCAAGACCGCTTATTTGCTATCACTTTTTTCTACAAGTTTTCATAAAATGATTATGAATCATCAGCCCTCTCTGATATTATACTACATTTTAATGCTTCTTCCGTCCTTTTGCAAAACATCATTGGCGCCCAGTGCAGGTTAGGTTTAGAGAAGCGAGGGGAGTGTCGCGTGCATGAAAAAAAGAACGGGGAGGACAACACAGCGTGTGTTAGTTGTCGAAAGGTATTGTAGCCTACTGCGTCTCTATTTCGTTTTTGGTTAGATAGAGGGAGAGCGGTTGTCATTTTGCATTCTCTTTTTACGGGTTCATATTGGATCTTTATTACCCGTGGAAGTTTTTGAAGACGCGTGTTTCAAACGATCTAGAAACTTGGTTATAAATACTTTTGACTACGGGGAGTCCATTTTTGCCATCAAAACATGCTAAATGTCTCTGTGAACAGAGTTATAAGACGCACTCTCTGAGTCAATCGAGCATCGATCAACTGACCGTAGGCACACGAAAAAAGTTGACCATCTCCGATTCGCCTATAATTTTGATCAAAGATAGTATCAAGTGTTCTCAGCAAATTGGGGTACTTTTTGGCCGGGTCCATCACCTAGGTACCTAGGAAAATCAAAAAATCGATATTTTTCGAAAATTTTTCCTGAAGTAGTTAGGTATGAAATCTCAACGGGAAGTTATTGCAAACACTATTTTGAGCATTTTTTGTGTTCAAAAGAAAAATCCAGCTCAACTCCTTCATTGTGAAAATTTTCAAAATGTGTGAAATTTTCGGGTTTTTTTCATGAAATTGTTTTTATCTCGGCAGTGACACGAGAAGACATTATTTTTTATTTCAAATTCGGAATCTACATAAAATTTAGTATTGGAGACATGATGTCCCTACTTGTATCTCTAGACCCTAAGAACAGTTTTTTGGGGAAGAATGAGAAAAACAGTGATTTCAATTTTCAAGTCCTTCCAGGAATTTTTTTTCGATGTTTCGAAATTATGGTTTTTTGAAGTTTTTTATTCAATCATGCTATTTTTGATCAGTTCCGGTAAAATTTTCGATCATACCACAAAAAAATTTTTGAAAAAATTGAATTTTTTGATTTTTGAAAATTTTCTCCCGAATTGAATCATTCCGACTGAAATGTTAAGGATAGCATTATAAAATCAGGAGAATATAACTGGAACATTCTCAAGGTTCATAAAAACTTGATTCCCACTGTCGGGTGACCTGCTACTTACGCGTTCATGGTGAAATTCAGCGAAATTTTCAACTTGGGAACTTGGTGCATCGGTGCTTCATACTTGCAACGTTTTTTGACAGAGAATTGCGATGAATGTGACAGGAATAGTGAGAAAATTGCAAAAATTGATAGATTCAGCAAAATTTCTAAAAAAAACTTTAAAAGTTTTTTCCTGATATCCATAAAAAGGTCAGACCATTGAACATTTATGAGTCCAACTTTTTTCAAGTTTCTTTTGGAAGTTTTGCTGAATCTATCAATTTTTGCAGTTTTCTCACTATTCCTGTCATATTCATCGCAATTATCTGCGAAATAACGTTGCAAGTATAAAGTACCGATGCACCAACTTCCCAAGTTGAAAATTTCGCTGAATTTCACCATGAACGCGTAAGTAGCAGGTCACCCGACAGTGGGAATCAAGTTTTTTATAAACCTTGAGAATGTTCCAGTTATATTCTCCTGATTTTATAATGCTATCCTTAACATTTCAGTCGGAATGATTCAATTCGGGAGAAAATTTTCAAAAATCAAAAAATTCAATTTTTCAAAAATTTTTTTGTGGTATGATCGAAAATTTTACCGGAACTGATCAAAAATAGCATGATTGAATAAAAAACTTCAAAAACCATAATTTCGAAACATCGAAAAAAAATTCCTGGAAGGACTTGAAAATTGAAATCACTGTTTTTCTCATTCTTCCCCAAAAAACTGTTCTTACAAGGGAACCTTTTTCATACACCGGTTGAGAATTGGCTGAAACTTTGCACATATATACTTTCGACCCTGCTCAATCACATGCCGTTTTCAAAAACTGCGCAATACGGCTCATTAGCGAGAAAATTGGGTCTGAAAATTTCTAAAAATCGCCGTGTCAAATTTCACGCGTGACGCCCCTTTCTTCAATCCCCTTTACTCTATTGAAAATATGAACATCGGTGGTCCAGTGGTAGTGAGGGGGAGTCGTGGTAGGAAGGGTATGGGTTCGATTCCCGGCCACGCTAAAATTTTTTTTACATTTTTGTTATGAATTTTCAAGGTGCTCTTATTGGGTCTGTATAGCCTTTTTCGAGATTTGAGAAGTGTAATACTACTTTTTATGAGAACTTCAAGCAATTGGGACCAGAAAAATGAAACAAATTTTTTCGAAGATTTCCTCACTTTTTGATCATCAAGTGATGGTCATTAATTAGTCGAGAACAATGTTGTTTCGGAAAAACACATTTTGGAGAAAAAGTTTCATACGAGAATATCTTCGAAAAGCGACATTGTTTTCATTATTTTTTCAAGTCGAAAAGGTGCTAAACTCTCTTGAGAATGTTGTTTCTCCAAAATTATCAAATTAATGACCATCACTTGATGATCAAAAAGTGTGGAAATCTTCGAAAAAATTTGTTTCATTTTTCTGGTCCCAATTGCTTGAAGTTCTCATAAAAAGCAGTATCACACTTCCCAAATCTCGAAAAAATGTGATACAGACCCAATAAGAGCACCTTGAAAATTCATAACAAAAATGTAAAAAATTTTAGCGTGGCCGGGAATCGAACCCATACCCTTCCTACCACGACTCCCCCTCACTACCACCACAGGTGAACCGCTGGGGAACACATATGGAACCGCGCGGTGGCGAATATGTGGCTAAAAAGAATGAGGGTTGGAAACTATATGTATCCATATGGATCACCGCGCGGTCGGCCGAAAACGTGGGGCGCATATGGAACGTATATGGATAGCAAATCAGTATTAATACTACCAACCGTATTCGGTTGATTATTCTGTATGAAACACTAGAAAGGCCTAATTCATTGTTATGATTAAAATGTAATGTTATAATGTTGTTTTACTTTTCTTTTTTTCAACTTGTTCACTTCCCATTTCTCGGACTTGTACATTTTCTCCATTTTTTCTCGAAGTTCTTCATTTTTTAACAGATAATGGCAATACTTCAATAAAAAAAATTGAGAACCACACACGATTTCATATGAAAATTAGAAGTTTGCTTGGCGGTTATAAAACAATTTTTTCTCTTTGAACTCTGACAGAAAATTATACTCGTCAATGATATTCGAAGTCCGTTATTTTCACTTTACTTCAGTATGACAAATTCTTACCTTCTTACCTTTTAATCCACCTGAAAATATTATTTCTTATCATACCAAAGTAAAGAAAAACATAAGACTCGAATTTCTCAACATAAAGAAAATCTCAAAGTTTCTTGAGAAAACAACAGGTTTTCTAATGGAAAAATGAGTCTCCGCATATTTAAATAGCTTTATTTTTATTTTTGAAGTTAGCCATTATCTGTTTTCTGCAAAAATAATGAAGAAACTCGGTGAAAAACTTCGAGAAACGGAGAAATTGGGCCCGGACTTATAGAAAAAATTGTTGCGTCGATTTACGGTAAACAACACGCCCAGGTGTAATTCCGGAGTGTCGTTGCGGCGGCCGGCCGCCAGCCTCAAAATGTGTGGAACGTATATGGGAGCTATATGGGTCCACGCGCGGCCAGTACACAGAAAAGACGACCACACATATCCGCCACACGCGCGATCCACTTCTCATTTATGGACACATATAGGATGCTATTCCACCACTTTCACATATAGGATTCCCAGCGGTTCACCTGTGACTGGACCACCGATGTTCATATTTTCAATAGAGTAAAGGGGATTGAAGAAAGGGGCGTCACGCGTGAAATTTGACACGGCGATTTTTAGAAATTTTCAGACCCAATTTTCTCGCTAATGAGCCGTATTGCGCAGTTTTTGAAAACGGCATGTGATTGAGCAGGGTCGAAAGTATATATGTGCAAAGTTTCAGCCAATTCTCAACCGGTGTATGAAAAAGGTTCCCTTGTTAGGGTCTAGAGATACAAGTAGGGACATCATGTCTCCAATACTAAATTTTATGTAGATTCCGAATTTGAAATAAAAAATAATGTCTTCTCGTGTCACTGCCGAGATAAAAACAATTTCATGAAAAAAACCCGAAAATTTCACACATTTTGAAAATTTTCACAATGAAGGAGTTGAGCTGGATTTTTCTTTTGAACACAAAAAATGCTCAAAATAGTGTCTGCAATAACTTCCCGTTGAGATTTCATTCCTAACTACTTCAGGAAAAATTTTCGAAAAATATCGATTTTTTGATTTTCCTAGGTACCTAGGTGATGGACCCGCCCAAAAAGTACCCCAATTTGCTGAGAACACTTGATACTATCTTTGATCAAAATTATAGGCAAATCGGAGATGGTCGACTTTTTTCGTGTGCCTACGGGTGATCGAACGAGTCAGAGAGTGCGTCATAAGCTCTCAAACTTTAAGCTTTTTCACACTGAATTCCAATTCGGCCGCATATACGCTACCGCACGGTTCCTTATGTGTTCCCCAGCGGTTCTTCTGCGAAAAAGCATATGAAAACTTTGAGAGCTAATAACTCTGCTCGCTGAAGCATTTAGCCAATTTTGATAGCAGAAATGGACTCCCCGTAGTCGAAAGTGCATATGACCAAATTCATAGAACCTTTGAAAGCTGCGTCACCAAAACCTTCTTTGTAAGAAAAGTTTGGAGCATCATACCTCAAATTTAGGACCTTTCCTTATCTGGAAATTGAAAATCATATTGTTTTCAAGCATTTCAAAGAGTTTACTATTCATTTTTCTATTTAAAATCTTCATGTTATCCTCTTTTCTCATTGCTCATTACTATTCTCTCCTTGTGCTCCTCCATCCTATTTCTTACCAATCTGTGTCTCCCGTCCCCACAGCTGAAACGCCCCACCCAATTTCTTGTGACTTCTCTTCTTATCTATATTTACTTTGAGTTCATTCAATTACTTTCTCCCTATTACCGGTTTCTTTTACCAATTTTTAAACTCATCTCATTTTCAGCAATCTCGAAATATGTTTCACCACCCAGGAAAAAGAATAATCAAAATTGAGGCACCCGAGGAAGATGAAGTGGTTCCGAAGAAGCTCAGAAAGTTTGACGAGAGCGTCGAGGACGCCTTCGACATCATCATCGTCGTCGAAGGAGTCAAGTTCTACTTGAGCAAATGCGTAAGTAGCCCACGGGGTCATAGAAAGTCAGTATAAAGCATCTGCTCTCAAAAAAAATTGGTAAAATTGAGACGAAATTCAAAAAATTTACCCTTTTTAGTGTCTTGAAAAATCCGAGAAAAATGGAAGAACTCTCTATCCTTCGTCCACGTTATATGCACGCGACTTGACTGAGCGGCTACTCAACTTGCCAAGTTAGGTGCAAACGCGCTTCACTAGACATCTGGTTTCGCGGAAAAATAATTTGGATTCGTATGGAACTGTGAATTCGTTATCTTTCAGCACCTCGCCCAACACTCTCCAGTCTTCAAGGCTATGTTCTTTGGCTCTTACGTTGAGGCTGACAAGAAAGAAATTGAGCTGAAGGAGATGTTGGCTCAAGATTTCCAACTTTTTTTGGAAACTATAAATGGGGAAATGTGCGTCACTGGTAGGTGTTTTATCACACTTTCAAAGCTTCCATTCCCATAGTAAAAGTGAAAATTCGAATTTTGGGTTACTGTAGTTTTCGTGGTGGGACCCGACTTGCTTCAAACCTAGGCATGATTATACTCATTCGAAGCGTCTCAACGAGATGAATTTGAATATGTCACTATTGTTGAGATTGGATAAATTTTAACGGATTACTGTAGTTTCAGATGCCAAAACATTACGAACCCTGTGCTGAAAATGACAGTTTTTGATATCTTTTTTAGGAACAGTCTGAATTGACACCACTTCGTACCAGGGGTGAGCGGTAACAATGATCCTAATGTATATCCTCTTCTACATTTCGAAACCCATTATTCTTTGCAGACCAGACAGTAGAGGCAATCCTAAAGGTAGCCGACAAGTACCAATCGTCGACGGCACTCAACAGATGTGAGAGATTCCTGTTCAATATGTCAAAGTTGAAGACCCAGAAGAAGTTCGAGCTGGCATGTCGGTACATGTTCGAAGAAGTGAAGGTAAGTCATTTTTGGTGAAAAGTTTCTTTTCACAGTAAGTTTTTTTCCAGCTCGCCACTGTCGCCTCCATCACTTCTTCGGAAGAGCTCAGGGCGTTCGTCCCCGAGGACATCTCGACTCTCGACGATTCCACGATGACGCTTCTGTTCAAGAAGACAATGGAGCTGCTTCCAAGTAGCGACGAGAATCCGTTTCGGGTTTCTTGTAAAAACATATGCGGACATCAATCTCACGGATATTGATTGTTTGTAATGTTACCCCAGCATCTCACTAATCATTGTCTGTCTATCAGTATTTATTATTTGTTGTACTATTGGTTTCCGAATACATCTTGAAAGTTTGTATTTTTCCTTTTTTGATGAATTCGAAAATTTTTTGTGTGAGGTTTAACCGAAAAAAGCGATAAAAACGGAAGAAAAGTGAGCTTCATTCGAAAAAGTTGATTCCCTATTGTTCTTCATAAGCACGCGATTTGGCTGAGCGGCGACTCAATAGGGCCTCAATAGGCACCCTAAATCGATTCCCACAAGAAATATCAAAAAGTTGTCAACTGACAAAACTTTAATCAATATTCATTCAACATTTCTTTAGCTGAAAAAGTTTTATATTTTTGAAATTAAGTGAGATAAAACGTTTCAAATCTAATTAGCAACCCTAAACTTTTCAATAACTGTTCTGTTCTCAGCGCTTGCAAAGTCCAATGTAATCCAAGGAATAGGAAAGAAATCATTGGAATTGAAAGAGTGGGATCTCTGAAAAGCGTTGTGAGGTGGCATATCGACATATCAAATTCTTACATAAAACTCCTTGTTTTCGTGAGTAATATCCATATGATACACTGCATTTCCTTTCGACAAATAACCCATCCAGAAACCGAAAGTGGAGCGAGGAGCTGGAAAATGAAAATCTAATTGAAAAAATTGAATTGAGTTCTTTAATTACCACTAATCAGCACTGTATCACAGTTGTATTTGGAATATATCAAGTCATCAGACGGTCTGTTCTTTGATACAAAGTAATCTGTCTATATGTATTCATTGACAATAAAGACGATCTTTTCGAACAAAAATTGAAAGTAATAGATGTGACAAGAAAAAAAGACAAAGAAAAAAACGTTCACTTTTATAAATCTCCAATAAAATACACCGACCCCACGAACATATGGCACAAACGTTCAACAAAAATTACATTTAAAAAATAAATTTATCTCTCGACAACTGTTTTGTTCTCAGAACTTGCAAAGTCCAATGTAATCCAAGGAATAGGAAAGAAATCATTGGAATTGAAAGAGCGAGATCTCTGAAAAGCGTTGTGTCGTGGCAGATCGACATAACAAATTCTTACATAAAACTCCTTGTTTTCGTGAGTAATATCCATATGATACACGGAATTTCCTTTGGACAAATAACCCATCCAGAAACCGAAAGTGGAGCGAGGAGCTGGAAAATGAAAATCTAATTGAAAAAATTGAATTGAGTTCTTTAATTACCACTAATCAGCACTGTATCACAGTTGTATTTGGAATATATCAAGTCATCCGACGGTCTGTTCTTTGATACAAAGTAATCTGCCTGAAAATCAAATTTTGGAAAAAAAACTTCACAAGAAATCCCATGTGGTTAACCTTGTCTTTTGACAAGTTGAAAATCCCTTTCATAAATTCCTGATCATCTCCAAAAATTACAATTTTCCGATGTTTCGTCCGGTCAATTTCTGAAGTTTTAAAAGTAATGAAATCGAAAAACAACAATAAAAATTTTGACCTACCAGTCGTTCCATTTAAATAAATCAAAGCATTTCTGATAAAAACTGGATCAGAAGAGTAAAAACGTTGCAAAATGAAATCACTCCGTCTGGTATGGACACAAGTTCTGGAACGTCACGCTGTCACTTTTTGAAATGAGAGAAGAACATACACATGAGTGTTTTCATTAGATTGCGGTAGATTTTCAAATTTCTCAAAATCTGGAAAAGCCAAAAAATCTCTGAGTGTATCTTGCATGTCGGGGAAGTATTTCCAGCTCTGAAGTCAAAGAATTTCTAGCCTAACTAAAGAAAGTCATGGAGTCAGTGTGAAGATATGTATCGTGACCTATATTACTGGAAAGCTGAGAAAACGCTGATTCCAAATATATATCCAGTTTTTGCCCTCGAGGCCTGGTATTTGAGAGAAAGGAGGACAAAGTTTGGACCGTTAGCGAAAAAAAAACCTTGGTGGCCAGCCGGAATTGAACCAAAAAGATTTTGCTACTGCAGACACTCACGTCAAGATGGTAGTGAAACTTTGACCCCATTTTTCTCAAATACCAGACATCATGGACAAAAACTGAATATATATGTGGAATGAGCGTTTTCTGAGCTTTCCAATGATATAGGTCACTATATGACCTTCTCCAGTTCGCTCTATTCTAACTTACTTGATAATATCCCCCAGTCAAATGTAAATACTCGTCTTCAATTTTCTCCAGTCTTTTTGGATTATCAAAAGTACAACACTTCTGATGAAATTTTGTTCGTCTTATGTTTCCGGGAACCTGAAGTCACATCTCATTAGCCTCAAACAATAAAAAAAAGAAGAAAAAAAAGCACTAACACTCCCATTGACCACTAAAAACTGTGCCATCAATCCGGGCATCGCTTTCTCCACCTTATCCTTCATTCTCGGATAATAATCGTTTTCAATAAAAAACAAAGGAATCCTTCCCAACCGTTTCGATAGTCCATACAAAGCAGCCAGCTCGAAAATGTTATTTCCCAATTGATAACCAGCAAATAATTCAGAGGACAGATACTTTTTACCAGTCTGGAATAAGATTTCAGCTGGTGGATGGGGAACTCTGAAATGTTGAACCGTAATTAGTGATATCAGTTTAATTACACTTACGCCATCGGGTCGAATTTCGTATTTTCATAGTAGTCATAGACTAACAAGACTACTGTAGCGAAGGTACCAAGAAATAATAAAATTGTGAAAACGGCTATGAACATGTTTGTGAAGAACAAATGAACGAGATAGTTTCATTATAAATACCTAAATATACATAATCCCCACTCAAATCCTGTTCTCATAATTTTTTTTGCCTTTTTTAATTGGTGCGAAAAATAATGGCGGCGAGATCGGAGAGGGTCAAAAAGGGCGAAATTCCAGATTTTAATCTTCGTTCATTTCGGGAAGGTGGCATGCTTGTTTGTCTTTTTCTGTTTTTTTGAATATGACCAAATTTAACCGTATATTTCGTTGTCACCTGATAGTCCGAAAAACTCAAATTTGTATGGGTTGGACAGAGCAAAAATAGCACATCATTTTTGTAGTTGACCATTTTTTTGTAGGGTGACTGCATTGAAAGTTACAGGTTGTTAAAGTGAAAAACTCCAAAATTTCGCTAATATGCACTGAAGTTAGTCGACTTCAGGGAGAAATGGCTTTGATTACCAATAACTTTCAAGACAGTCACCCTACAAAATAATGAGCAATTACAAAAATGATGTGCTATTTTTATTCTGTCCAACCCGTACAAAAAATTTGTCGGACATTCAGGTGACACCGATATACACTGTCATGGTCGTTTTCCACTGAAAACAACAAAAGTTGATAATTTTTTGAGCCATGCTGCATACAGACAGTACTGACCATGGAGAATGCCTCACTTTCAATTTTCAGTTGGAAATGGTCAAATTTGTGACGTGCCACGGCCTCACTGATAATCTCACAAAGTCAGTAAAAATTTCCACGAAACTGCTCACGAAATATCATTTGCCACCTTCGGATACTTCTAGAACCTAGTGCGAATTTACTATCTGTATAATTATTGTTAAAAAACGGAAGAGAGGAATGGCACACCTAGAATCGGTGAATGCAATCGCATCAGCAGCTTCCGCTAAGCACTTTCGCGGAGATCTAGCCCAAGAGATTAGTATTTATAAAGCAAATTCATATAGGTTGGAAGTTTGGGTTTTCGTACGTGATATATGTATTCATTGACAATAAAGACGATCTTTTCGAACAAAAATTAAAAGTAATAAATGTGACAAGAAAAAAAGACAAAGAAAAAAAACCGTTAATTTATATAAATCTCCAATAAAATACACCGACCCCACGAACATATGGCACAAACATTCAACAAAAATTTGAAAATGAAAACCAAGTTTATCTCTCAACAACTGTTTTGTTCTCAGAACTTGCAAAGTCCAATGTTATCCAAGGAATAGGAAAGAAATCATTGGGATTGAAAGATTGGGATTTCTGAAAAGCGTTGTGAGGTGGCAGATCGACATATCAAATTCTTACATAAAACTCCTTGTTTTCGTGAGTAATATCCATATGATATACTGCATTTCCTTTCGACAAATAGCCCATCCAGAAACCGAAAGTGGAGCGAGGAGCTGGGAAAACAAAATCTGCTTGAAAAAATGGAACTGAGTTCTCTACTTACCACTAATTAGCACTGTATCACAGTTATATTTGGAATAGATCAGGTCATCCGACGGTCTGTTCTTTGATACAAAGTAATCTGCCTGAAAATCAAATTTTGGAAAAAAAAACTTCACAAGAAATCCCATGTGGTTAACCTTGTCTTTTGACAAGTTGAAAATCCCTTTCATAAATTCCTGATCATCTCCAAAAATTACAATTTTCCGATGTTTCGTCCGGTCAATTTCTGAAGTTTTAAAAGTAATGAAATCGAAAAACAACAATAAAAATTTTGACCTACCAGTCGTTCCATTTAAATAAATCAAAGCATTTCTGATAAAAACTGGATCAGAAGAGTAAAAACGTTGCAAAATGAAATCACTCCGTCTGGTATGGACACAAGTTCTGGAACGTCACGCTGTCACTTTTTGAAATGAGAGAAGAACATACACATGAGTGTTTTCATTAGATTGCGGTAGATTTTCAAATTTCTCAAAATCTGGAAAAGCCAAAAAATCTCTGAGTGTATCTCGCATGTCGGGGAAGTATTTCCAGCTCTGAAGTCAAAGAATTTCTAGCCTAACTAAAGAAAGTCATGGAGTCAGTGTGAAGATATGTATCGTGACCTATATTACTGGAAAGCTGAGAAAACGCTGATTCCAAATATATATCCAGTTTTTGCCCTCGAGGCCTGGTATTTGAGAGAAAGGAGGACAAAGTTTTTTTTTAAACCGAAAGTGGAGCGAGGAGCTGGAAAAGAAAATCGACTCGAAAAAATTGAACTGAGTTCTTTAATTACCACTAATTAGCACTCTATCACAGTTGTATTTGGAATATATCAGGTCATCAGACGGCTCGTTTTCTGATACAAAGTAGTCTGTCTGAAATTTCTGTTTTATGATCATGATCGTCAAATTGATAAATTTTAACCTGCGATTTTTGGGAATTACCGTTGAAAATTGACTTCATAAACTGCTGATCATCTCCGAAAATAACAAATTTTCGACTCTTCGTTTTGTCATTTTCTGAACATTTTTTCAATTTTTCATGGAAAATGTGAGAGTATGATGATTTTCCAAAGTTTCTTGTAATTCTGAATCGTAGTCAAAAATTTGACTTTTTCGAAAAATTAAAAACATTTTGAATTTTGAATTTTGGCGCCAATTACCCCGCCGGGACCCAAAAAGTGTCTCTTACCGCTTTCCTCATTCAGATAAGTTACCGCGTTTCTGATAAAAACTGGATCAGAAGAGTAGAATCTCT
>NIPN03000014.1:0-25319 GCA_002259235.3 Caenorhabditis latens | reverse complement strand
AGAAATAATAACCAGAAATTTTCAAAATAACCAGAAATTTTGATTTCTTACGTTAAAAATTACTCAAAACCTAATTTCTCTCGTCGTGAACCACATTTTTAGAAAAAACCTAGTTTGATCGAGAAAATTTTGGTCAAGGTGCACCACTATGAGAATGGTGGGGTCACTTTTAAAAAAAAATTTGTTTTTGATTTATTTTATTTTGTAGATTGAAAGCTGGGCTACATTTTGGTAGTTGACAACTTTTTTGATAGCTCCACCCACTTTAAAGGTTGGCTGGGGTGTCGGCGACGCTCGCGCTCCTTTTTTCTTTAAAGGCTCTTATCTCAAAAGTGGGTGGAGCTATCGAAAAGTTGTCAACTAGAAAAATGTGTAGAATTTTGTGTAGATTGTTTTTGTAGTTGACAATTTCATTGGTACTCACCTCCTTCACAATAGTATCGATGGAAGGGCCAACGTTCTTAACGCTGTAATTTTTCTTCTTGGCCATGAACCAGTCGTCATTCAGCAGTTGAAGCATCGCTGGTGTCAAGTTGACTTTGAGCATCTTTGGCTCATTGCTGACTACAGCTCTTCTGGGTTCCGGTTGTCCAGAGGACTCATCCTGGGACTCCTCAATTTCCTCCTCCTCATCCTGACTCTCCTCATCTTGACTCTGAGCTTCCTCGGCTTCGTCTTCCGTGTCGACTTGTTGCTCAACCTTGCTTCGTCGGGTTCCTGGTGCCTTTCGCTTGGTGGAGGCTGGAGCCTTGGAGGCTGGGGCCTTGGCGACTGAAGTTTTGGCGGCTGGGGTTTTGACCGCTGGAGTCTTGGGGGTTGCAGCTTTGGCGGCCGGTGTTTTGGCTACCGTAGCTGCTGGTGTCTTCGGAGTCTTGGCGGCAGAAGTCGTTGCGGCTGCTGAAGCTTTTGGAGTCTTTGGAGTTTTAGGCGTCTTTGGTGTTTTATTCGCCGTGACGGCATCCTCCATTCCATGAGCTCTCAAATACTCATCAAGAGTTCCTTTGTGAAGACGATCCGATCCAAATGGAATTTTCTCGTCGTGTCTTTTGGCCCAATTATGGTAGTGGACCACATACTTTTGGACGCCATTCTCCTCCTTGATTCCAACTATTCTGGCTTCATAGGGAGTGGTTCCTTTGTAGATGCAGACACATGCTTCGTTGAGTTCGAATTGTTGAGCTGCAGCGGCTGACATTTTGAGTTCTGGAATAAAAATTTGGTAATAAGAAAGGAAAAGTGGAGAAAAAACGGATGGAGAAAGTAAAGAAAATTCAGAACTGAAACTTTAACGGTGCGGATAAACATCATTCTTATTGATAAATGACAAGTGGGCGTGGTCTGCACTTTTTCAGGAAAAGATGGTCCCTCTGACGCGTTTTTGAGAAAAAATGGTGCATCAGGGGCACGTCTGGCGCGTTTTTGAGGAAAAATGGTGGATCGGGGGCACCTCTGGCGTGTTTTTGAGGAAAAATGGCGCATCAGGGGCACCTTTGACGCGTTTGTAAAGAAAACTGGTGCATCGGGGGCACCTTTGACGCGTTTTTGAGAAAAAACACCGGAAACTCTTCTTTCAAACTTTAAAATCATTAAAAACAATCATTTAATCATAGAATCTTTTCGAAATATTTAAAAATCGCCATTGGAATTCACTAAAAACCTAAAATTGTGTTAACACACACCAAAATATTTAAAAATCAATAAAAACTGGATTCAAACTAATAAAATCTGTTAAATCAGTACTCATTCCAGACAAAAATCATGCGGAACCAACCAAATCAGCTCAAATTCATCTTAAAACTCGAAAAGATGCATAAAATTCCTAAATTCGGTTATGAAAATTCAAACAGAAAAATGGCGCGAAAATAGAAAGAGGGGGACTCCAAGGGAGAGGGCGGCACGAGACAGAAAATCATTTTTCTTTTCGAATTTTTTTTCGAAATCAATTCCGCCTGGTCTTCCCATCTATTTTCAATAGAAAAAGACTGTTCCTAGACCCACCGAGTTGTCAGGTGGACGCGTTGCGGTCGCGTACGCGTATCATAACGGGAAAGGTCCCATACCGATATTCATCGCGAGGGGCAACGATTCATATTCCTCGTCGGTGGCTGGCCGAGGAAAAATTTCTCTTCCATTTCTCTGCGGTCTCCTCAATTCATGTTGTCGCTAGACGTGCTGTGTCGATACTACCCCTGCCTCTTCTCTGCGTCTCTTCTCTTCGCATTGTCTCTTGTTTGCCCTCTGCCCAACCCCGCTGGGCAACCCGCCAAATGACGCTCTGTCGATACTTTATCGGGGGTTTTCTTCTTTTTTCTTTTCTTTTCTGTTTTTTTTATTCAAAACTGGTTTCCTGTGATTTTCCAACAGTTTCCACTGATTTTTCTACCAGTTTTCTTTTCTGAATCTATCTTCTTTTTTCCTTTTTTTCTCTGAATTCACTTTTGACCGTTATCGATCTTCCCTTCTTATCAACACCACCCGTTTCCAGTTACCTCAACTACCGAGTTCTACACAAGAAACTTCACGACGTGATCAAAGATCAAGACTGGAATCAGCACAAGATGAGGTGAGTATTTTTGCATCATTTTCAGACAAAAATATTGAAAAATGGTGCATCAGGGGCACCTCTGACGCGTTTTTGAAAAAAAAATTGTGCATCAGGAGCACCTTTGACGCGTTTTCGAGAAAAAATGGTGCATCAGGGGCACCTCTGACGCGTTTTTGAGAAAAATGATGCATCAGGGGCACCTCTGGCGCATTTTTGAGGAAAAATGGTGAATCAGGTGCAAATTTTGAATTTTAAGTCTCCAAAAAATGAGACCGCCATGTCTCCTAGATGTGGTCCCTCAAAGTCTAAAATAAATCTGACCATTCCAAAGTTTTGAGACAAAACCCGAATACGGATTGGTCATAGCATTTTTAGTGGAATTCGGAATTCTGAAAGTTAAATAAAAAAAATTCTCAAAATCGCTCTGAGTATCCAAAATAATTCCAAAGTTCAAAACCTATAATTCTCTTATTTCAGCGACATGAAGCCAAGTCTGAAAATGGAATCGGAGCAACCATGGCAAGGTCAACAGTATGGGGAGCTCCCGGATGACAAGACAAGAGTTCGAGGATTCGTGAAGTCGGAGGCAAGAATCAAGTCGGAACAGGTGCCAGGGACATCTCTAGAAGAAGAAGTTTATGATGAGGAGGACGAGGACGATGATGAAGATGGACAGGGAATCGGTTTCGGTGAGTTTTTGATTGGAGCTTACTGTAGTTTTGATCGTCAGAGATGCCCCCGATGCACCATTTTTTCACAAAAACGCGTCAGAGGTGCCCCCGATGCACCATTTTTTCACAAAAACGCGTCAGAGGTGCCCCCGATGCACCATTTTTTCACAAAAACGCGTCAGAGGTGCCCCCGATGCACCATTTTTTCACAAAAACGCGTCAGAGGTGCCCCCGATGCACCATTTTTTCTCAAAAACGCGTCAGAGGTGCCCCCGATGCACCATTTTTTCACAAAAACGCGTCAGAGGTGCCCCCGATGCACCATTTTTTCTCAAAAACGCGTCAGAGGTGCCCCCGATGCACCATTTTTTCTCAAAAACGCGTCAGAGGTGCCCCCGATGCATCATTTTTTCTCAAAAACGCGTCCGAGGTGCCTCCGATGCACCATTTTTCACAAAAACGCGTCAGAGGTGCCCCCGATGCACCAT
This sequence comes from Caenorhabditis latens, assembly GCA_002259235.3. Taxonomy (NCBI): domain Eukaryota; kingdom Metazoa; phylum Nematoda; class Chromadorea; order Rhabditida; family Rhabditidae; genus Caenorhabditis; species Caenorhabditis latens. The sequence continues at coordinate 21,615 of NIPN03000014.1, read as the reverse complement.
TTTTTCACAAAAACGCGTCAGAGATGCCCCCGATGCACCATTTTTTCACAAAAACGCGTCAGAGGTGCCCCCGATGCACCATTTTTTCACAAAAACGCGTCAGAGGTGCCCCCGATGCACCATTTTTCCGCGAAAACATCAGATTTTCAGAACTTCTCGCTGCTGCTCTTGGTCTCAACTCGAAGGAGAAAGAAGACGATGAGCCAGTCGACACTCGAGCCAAACTTGATGGAGTCGGAGAGATAATGAAGCAGATTCGAGGAGAAGTCCACCCGCCACAGAAGGAGAGAATCATCCTCGACGAATTCGGATACCGGGTGAGGGACCCATCCAAGTTCCCTCCGTGTCGGATCGGAGAAGTGCAACAGACACTCGCCCTGGCGGATCATCAGGAGGGCATCGACATCCAACCGGCCCCCAACGTCCCCACTGATGTTCGAGCGGTTCGACGCATGATCCGCCAGAAGATGGTCCGATGCAAAAAATGCAAAAACCGATTCATCGAAAAAAATATCTATGAGCGGCATCTCAGAGATAAGCATCCGGCTCTGTACGAGGAGTACATCCGTGAGCAAGAAGAGGAAGTGGAGCTCCAGAGACTCGAGGAGATCGAAGCCAACCGGATCGAGGAGCTCCAAACTGGAGGATTCATCCCACCGGAGAGCGAGATCTCGCAGCCGTCGGAGGACCCAAATCAGTGAGTTTTTTTTCGGAAGTTTCAGATTTGGGATTGTAATGGGTTTGAGTCCAAATGGCTTGAAATCGGACAATTTCGCTTTGTTGAGGCAAGGAAAACGCTCCTTAAAAGCGTTAGAAGCGTACAAATAGTGTTATCAACTTGGCTGCACATTGACCAACTTTGAGTGAGTGTTACGATGTCACCTGATGGTCCGATAATTTTTATTTCATATGAGTTAAACAGAGCAAAAGTAGAGCTCCATTTTTGTAGTTGATCATTTTTTTTGTAGAGACACTACCATGAAAGTTACAGGTTGTCAAAGTCATAATAGCGAAATTTTGAAGCTTTTCACTCTGAAAACCTATAACTTTCTAGGTAGTGTCCCTACAAAAAAAATGGTTAACTACGAAAACGATGTGCTATTTTTGCTCTGTCTAACACATAAAAATTGAATTTGTCGAACATTCAGGTGACACTGAAATACTGACAAAGTTACAGATTTTCAAAAATTTTCAAAAATTTGAAAATCACTGAATCTACCGTAGCCCAGTCAGAGTTGCTCCAATTCTCCTGAACAGTAGATATTCATAATCAGCGCGTGAATACGCCTCGATTGAGTATACTCATGCCCATATACATATAAATTTGGGTCCCACCACGAAATCTACAGTACCCCTCTTTCCTGTTTTTCGCGTCGAGACCTAATTTTCTTTGAATCTAGGCATGACTCTACTTTTCTGAAAGCTCACAACCAGCTGAAAACGATCATGATATCAAATTCCGATTTCCAGCATTCCCCTCCCCGGCGAGAACAATGGAGGAGTGGTGCCCCGATTCGACTACTATGGCCGTATCAAACAACTCAAGCGTCCGTACAAAAAGAAGATCTCTCCACAATGTCCGTTCTGCGACAAACGGTTCAGAAATGAGATGTCTCTCAAGAAACATTTCATGAAGAAGCATGAGGAGATGGTCGAGTTTCAGCAATGTCTGAAATGCTTCAAGTGTGTTGAAAGCGAGGAGGCGTTGGCGAGACATGACTGCGAGCTCGTGAGTTTTATTCTTTTTCAAATATCTGGGGCGCCTTTGGCGCTATTCGAATTTTGAAGGAGCGCAGGATAGTCCTAAAACAATAGACAAATTGTCCAATCTCAGACATATGTGTGCTTCGAATGCCCCGTCATCCGCAATCTCTGCACAGACCACCGCCTCATCAATCATCGCAAGAAATTCCATCGCGGAGCGAACGCCGGATTCCGTTGCTCATTCTGCAACATGAAGTTCCTCACTCCTCGCAAGCTCCGCAAGCACAAAAAGATGTCTCACGTCTTCACGAAGACGTACTCGTGCCACTTCTGCGAGGAGATCTTCATCAGTGAAGTGGCGGTGAGTGTTTTGGGGTTTTGGGTTACTGTAGTTTTGATATATGGACCTATATACAGTGTCTCTTTAAAAAAGTTATCAACTTTAGCTGTTTCTAGTGAAAAATGACAAACTTTGACAGTGTATCTTGGTGTGGCCTGATTGTCCGATAAACTCAACTTTGCATGGGCTGAACAGAGCGAAAATAGAACATCATTTTTGTAATTGTCTATTTTTTTGTAGGGTAACTACCTTGAAAGTTACAGGATGTCAAAGTGAAAAGCTTCAAAATTTCGCTAATAGGGAGAAATGGTTTTGACAACTTTGATGACCTGTAACTTTCAAGATAGCGTCCCTACCAAAAAATGGTCAACTACTAAAATAATGTGCTTTTTTTGCTCTGTCCAACCCATAAAAAATTGAAAATGTCAGACAATCAGGTGACACCGAAATATTTTCTCAAAGTTGGTAATTTTTCTCTGAAAACAGTCAAAGTTGATCACCTTTTGAGCGGCACTGAAAACAACCGTTTTTTGCTCAGACTTGACGCAAATGGTATCAAGTTATAGGCTTCAAATCAAACCGTACCTTAACTAAATCTCTTTTTTCCAGGTGATGACCCACGAGAGAGTCCACACGGGAATCATCAAGTTCGAATGCAAGGTCTGCGACTTCAAGGCCAACCGTTATGTGGCAATGGAGGTGAGTATTTGAAGTTTTCGGTAATAGGACCTAGATTTGATCCAAGTTTACAAGGGGAGAATACTGAAAACCATACTTGCAAACCGACGGGCCGACACGAGCCGGCGCGTAACTCGCCTAAAACCCAATATTATGAGATGAGAGATATAGTAAAGTGTAGGTCGCAAGGAGTTCTATATCTGTGACCCACTACCGGCCGGAAGGCAAGTCGTTAATGAGCCACAGGCCGGGAAAAAGTGCCAGAAATGCCATTCTTGTCCAGCCCGCGGTACAATAACGATCCGGCATCCGGCCCGTAGTAGGTCACTGACATAGAACTCGCTGAGATCTACATTTTGGTATATTTTTCAGCCCATAATATTGAGTTTGAAGGGAGCTACGGTTTGCTAGTATGGATTTAACAATAGAAGACAACTAAAAACTGTTTTAAAAACCCAAAATCTTGTAGGAGCACAAGAAGGAAGAACACGGCTACCGATGCGCCATCTGCAACGACCGGGTCGCCGAGTATCCCGAACTGAAGCACCATGTCTACGAGGAGCACGGTGGATACCTCGCTACTGATGACCCGTCTTGTAAGTCGTTTTTTGTTGAGAAATGGAATTGAGAAATATCGGTCGGGGCCGGTTTCACCGGCCTGATGGAAAAAGTTATTCAGTCCGACCCGGTCGGCCCCGAGTCAAAAATGTGCACAATTTTTTAAAATTATTATCAAAAATAGTCAAAAATCCTATACTTGGACCGGGTCCGGCTCGTTTCAAGTCTGGAATCTGAGTGGGGATTTCATAGCTATTCCCAATCCAACTCATTTTTCAGCGTACGTCGAATCTTCTCGCATGTGGCTGCTCTACAAAGGAGAGTAAGACTGCTCTCCCAACTCACCATAATTGTTGAATCATGGATTCATTATTACTATTTCCTTTATGTTTGTTAACCGATCTCCCCCTCTTTTTTCCGATTTCTATATTATCGGTTCCTATTACTTGGTTTCTGTGAATTTGTTTTCTCCATCGTGTTGAATAAATCTGTTTTCGGTTTTTATAATGTTCTTCTTCTGAATCGCTTTCATAGTTAGTACTAGACTAACTGGCATATCTCATCCAGCGGAAATCCGTCACAAACCTCCCGAGAGTTTTCAGGAATCCAATCATGTCACCAGGCGACATCCTGAAACTCAACGTCGGAGGAACTGTGTTCCAAACAACGGTGGCGACGTTGACGAAGTTTGATGGCTTCTTTAAAGCCATGATGGAAATCGATATCCCGGTGAGTTTTGAGATTGAAAATTTCTAGATGATGGTTGGAATGGGCGACTCGTAATGTGTCGACTCCTCATGTCGTGACATCTGGAGTAACTACCGTAACCTTAGCTTCTGCAGAACTATAGAGCGTTAGATCAGCTTGTTGAACTTTATCAAGATATTCTTGTTTCTCCAGTCCTCGGAGTATGTGCCAAACAATGACAAAAACTGGAATACTGACAATGAAACAAGACTAAGGAAATGAAATCACTTAAATTTTAGAATCGACAATCATTCTTATTATGAAATGGACAGGATAGAGGTCATGACAGCCGCAATGACTATGACTTTCATAGGTGCTATGTTAATGATAAGAAAAAAACTTATGATGACGATGGTGATAAGCATGATAAAAGTTTATCAGTTTTAGCTGTTTTCAGTTGAAAAAAGACCAAAGGATGTCTCGGTATTCTTGATAGACCCGCAACAAAAAATGATTTCAGTATTCCACTATGTTAGTTGTGATCATAGCAATGACAAAAATGAGGGTCTCAGATGACTGCACTACACATTTCATCACAGAAACCTTTGATTTTCAGCTCAAAAAGGACGAAAACGGATGCGTCTTCGTCGATCGCTCTCCTCGATACTTCGACTACGTCCTCAACTACATGCGAGACGGGAATGTAGTTCTCCCGGTCTGCCGACGAGAGAGACAGCAGCTTCTCCAGGAGGCCAATTACTACCTCCTGGACGGTCTCATCGAGTTGTGTACGGACAAAATCCGCTTTGTCAACGAGAGGGCAGACATTCGAGAGCTCCATGGCGACTCTCCAAAGGTTAGTGGTCTTTAAAATTGTAAGAAGCGTACAGTACTGCTCAAAAGGTGATCAACTTTGTACGGGCTAAAGAGAGCAAAAATAGCACATCGTTTTTGTCTTTTTTGTAGGAACAATACCTAGAAAGTTACAGGTTATCAAAGTCGTTTCTTCCTGAAACTGACTAAATTCAGTGCAAATTAGCGAAGATTTAAACCTTTTCACTTTGACCACCGGTAACTTTAAAGATAGTTACCCTACAAAAGAATGGTCAACTACAAAAATGATGTGCTATTTTTCCTCTGTTCAGCCCATACAAAATCGAGTTAATCGGACAATCAGATAACATTGAATAAAGCTGCCAAAGTTGGTAACCTATTGAGCGGTACAGTAGTTCTTAGCTTTTGAGACAACATATGTATATGTAAAATGAAATTTTCAGAAAGCAGTCATCATCTGCTACCACCCAGGTCTTTGGGGAGACCTCAACGAGTGCGTCTTTGCCAGAAAGCTCGTCAACGCATTCGACCAGCACTACGCCTTCTACTTCCGTGAGTTGTTTTCTTTGCATGAAATTTTAGCATCCCTGAACCTGCTTGCTTTCAGAGCCCCACACTGAAAGCTACACCTCCTGCGACATCGATGCGTATGGCGTCACCGCCAGACTTGAAAGTCGGCTACCAACCAATGCGGGGGACGTATTTTTTAACAGAGCCAACTTTTTCCAATTGACCCACCAGTCTATTAACAGACACCTCTCAATTGAGCTAATGCCCTTGGCCGAAGGAGAAAAGAAACCAGATCAAAGAATATATCTTCGTTTCTAGTATGTCTCCCTCGTTTCTTCAAATTTTAACAATAAACTTCTGAAGTTTGGCGTGTTTGCATGATATCACTTTGGTGCACTCCCACCACTTACATATCGGACATCAAGATTCACAATGTTTCAGAGAAAATCAATGACAGTCGCTACGCAGCCACGCGTCTCTGTCTCCGAGGTCGATTGCCGTTACAAATAATCCCTTTCACCCCCGTTCTAACTCATTCTTCTGCATTTTTTCAACAAAAAAGTTTTACAGAGGGAGCGCGCTTTCTGGACAGCATGTTGGTCCTAATGAGCAAACCTAAACTGGACACCTAAGATTTTCATTTTGTTTTTCTTTTCTTCCTCTTATCTAACACAAACTCTCACCTTGCCTGCCATCTGATCTGGAAGCGTTCCAACTGTCTGCGTCTGCCTATCTCACCTCGCCTTTTCAAATAAATGCATCTCTCCAGGATTTAGTGCTATCAAAAAGTTTTTAATTAGTAAAATGTAGAACTTAAAATTCTATACATTTTACTAGTTGACACCTTTTTGAAAGCTTCACACCCTGAAGAGATACAGGCGGTCAAAGAAAAAGTGGTTTCTCTGCGTCTCAAATAATTTTCAAACCGTTATATGTATCTCTCGACACTTTCTAGCTATCAAAAAACTTTTAACTAACAAAATACTTAAAATTTCCTGCTTTATAATCTTATCCTACGTAATTCTTGATTCGCGCCTCCCCGGGATGAGTGGTCCGTCCAACTGAAACATTTTTTGTTCAACTTTTCTTGAGTTGTTTTATAACTTTTTCAACTATAATCTTTATCATTTTCCTGCCCATCACTGTTCTTAATTCTACTACCTTATTCATTGATATCCCCCACTCTCTACTAGTACTTCTCTCTGAAACCCTCTTCTTACACCTGGTCCGCCGGGTCAAAGATTCCTTATCTCTTTTGATGTTTTCCTTATATCCTTTCTTCACTCTTTCATCTCCGTTTTAACGTTTTCTACCGTGCTCTTCTCTCTCGTCTCCCTCCCAAAACCGTCCCAAATTTTTACTCTTTTCAGATCTCCCCCATTTCAAAAAATGGATGACGACAACGAGCCGAAATCCTTTGAAGATACATGGACATTCCTCAAAAATGGCATTGACAACGTCTTCAAACAGCAGAGCTTCGTCCCGAAGGTCTACATGTCTCTCTATCAGTAAGTTACACTTATTAGAGAAAATCATGGAGTCAGTTTAGAGACATGGGGAGTGTCCTATATCATTAGTGAGCTGAAAAAATGCTGATTCCAAATATACATTCAGTTTCTGCCCATGAGCCCTGGTATTCGAAAAAAATGGGGTCAAATTTTGGACCACTGACATGTCATTCCCTCTTATCCACTTGCTGGCTCAATTCCGGAAGGCTACTAAAATTTTTTTTTGGTCAGGAACTAGATAAAAAGTGGCTAATTGTAAAAACTTTGACCCCATTTCCCTCGAATACTAGGCATCGAGGACAAAAACTGACTATATATATTTGGAATCAGCGTTCTCCCAGCGTTCCAATAACCAACTCCATGGCATTCCCTTGTTAATACCGGATTGTATCTTATCGCTATCATCTTCTTGTTTTCCAGGTCGGTGTACAATTACATCACCTCCGTCAGTATAAAAGACGCGAATCGAAAGCTCGGAGGAATGGAATTGTACCGAGCTGTGGAGAACTACCTGACTCTCTACACGAAGGACGTGTTCAAAAGAATGAAGGAACTCGTCGGCGAAGATCTCCTCAAGTCTTACACCACTGAATGGGAATTATTCCTGTTCTCAGTGAAAGTCATTGATGGAATATTCGGTTATCTGAATCGAGACTGCATCATTCGCGAGAGAGATGAGGGAAAATTGGATATTTATATGATTTACCGACTCGCCATGGTTATCTGGAAAAGAGAAATGTTCGATAACCAGGACAAGAAGATTATCGATGCGGTGCTGGAGTTGATCCGACTGGAGAGATCTGGAACTCCTATCAATAGATCATTCGTTTCTTCTGTCACTGAAACTCTAGTACAGCTTGGAGCTGAGGATGCTGACCCAAAGAGACAAATAGTCACTACTCCAAAGGGTTTTCCAGTCTACAAAGAAGTGTTTGAAGATAAATTCATCGCAGCAACTCGTGAATTTTACACTGCTGAAATCCAGAAGTTTCATGAAGAAAATGACTCGGTTACGGACTACATGATCAAAGTGGAAACTCGTCTTCAACAAGAAAAGGATCGTCTTCAATTGTGCCTCCACTACTCGACCGGCTCTCTTCTCAGTGCTTGCTGCGAGGATGTGATGATCACTAGACAATTGGAGTTTATCCAAGCCCACTTTGGGAGACTCTTGGAGCAGAAAATGGACGAACATTTGACCAGAATGTATGGACTTTGCAGCCGTGTCAAAGAAGGGCTGGATGCTCTCCGTAAAGCTCTTCAGGATTATGTGACTAACGAGGGACAGGAGGCGATTCAGAGAGTTGCGACGGAGGCATCAAACGACCCGAAGCTCTATATGAAGACACTGTTAGATGTTCACGAAAGATACCAAGGATTGGTCGATCGATCTTTCCGAAAAGATCCAGGATTCTTGAAGTCTTTGGACAGTGCAGCCATCACATTTGTCAACAAGAATGCAGTAACGACTCGTTGCAATCCGGCTCAGGCGCCACTCAAATCAGCGGAACTGATGTCGAGATACTGCGACCAGTTGTTCAAAAAGAGCTCAAAGATGCCGGATGAGATGGAAATGGAGGTGCTGCAAAAGCAAGTGGTGAGTGTTTTTTGGGTTTTTATTTAGAGGTGTACTAACAAGTGTAAGGTCAACTCTGATTTTTTTCATTTGAGATCGGTTGGGATTGGTTAACTTTGAGACCACGTCACAGCTTTACGGGTTACTGTAAATAATTGATTTTGTTATATTCGTATGAAGCAAGTCATGGTCTTTATTTTTGTAGTTTGCACTTTTTTGATAGCTCCGCCCACTTTTTAGGTATGCGCCTTTAAAGAGAGGATCCTAGATAGCAGAGCGCGCGTTCTGCTTCTTGTTACTGTTTTTAAAGGCGAATATCTCAAAAGTGGGCGGAGCTAGCAATAAGTTGTCAACTACAAAAATGATCTAATTTTTTGTATCTGCGTCTGTGAGTTTATTTTCGTACGAATAGAATTGTTAATTCGGTCTAAAACCCACTGAGAGCAATTGCACACTACAAAAATGGTAGAAAAACAACGAAAACCTGAAAAGTCAACCAATCTTTGAAGTCGTAACTTAAAAGTGAGCGGAGCTATCAATATTTTAAACACTACACAACTGATTTACATGAAATTTGGCACCTTTTCATAGTAAAAAGCTTCCCGTTGGCTCCGCCCAGTTTTGAGATATGCGCCTTTAAAGATATGCGGTTGGGGGGATGGCAAAAGAGAGCAGAGAGAGAACAGAGAATCAAGGGAGCTTAAAGACGCATATCTCAAAAGTGGGCGGAGCTATCCAAAAACTGTGAACTACAAAAATGAAGACCTTAACTTGCTTCATACGGATATAACAAAATCAAATTTTTACATTAACCCAAAAAGCCGTGACGGGATCTTATAGTTAGCCGATCTTAACCGATCTCAACTTCTCAAAAAAAGTGGGCGGGGCTCCAGCTTTAAGGAGTTCTTACTAATCGTTTCCTAATTTTCAGATCACTCTCTTCAACTACCTCGATGATAAGGATGTCTTCCACAAGTTCTACGCCAAGATGTTCAGTAGACGTCTCATCACCGACAGCTGCGCATCCGATGAAGCCGAGACGTCGTTCATCGCAAAGCTCACCGATTCCTGCGGCTTCGAGTACACCTCCCGTCTTACCAAGATGTTCCAAGACGTCCAAGTCTCCAAGGATCTCACTTCGGAATGCAAGGAGAAATTTTCGGATGGAAAGAAGTCGATCGAATTCAACGCTCTTGTCCTCAGCTCTGGAACCTGGCCAAGTTTCCCGATGACTAAGTTGACGCTCCCCCAGCAGCTGTCCACTTCGGTTGAGAACTTCAATAAGTACTATCAAGAGAAGTTCAACGGCCGTCGCCTCTCCTGGGTCTACTCCCAATGCCGTGGCGAGGTCACGTGTTCTGCCTTCAAGGGGAAGAAGTACGTGTTTGGTGTCACGACACCTCAAATGTGCACACTTCTTCTCTTCAACGAGCAGACCGTCTACGTGGCCGAAAAGATCATGGAGGCTACTGGAATGGACACCAGGACAACCGCCGCCATCGTTGGCTCCCTGGTCAAGAATCTTGTCCTAAAGTCGGATTTGGATCTTATTGGAGAGGATGTGCCGCTCACTGCCACCATCACCTTGAACGAGCAGTACACCAACAAGAAGGTCCGTGTCGATCTCTCGAAGATCGCTATGAAAACGGAGGCTGTCAAGGAGACAGAGACTGTCCAGAAGAGTCTTGAACAGGACCGAAGGAACATGATTGATGTAGGTTGTTTTATTATTGAGCCTTTGGAGACGCGGCTTTCAAACGATCTATAAATTTGGTTAAAGCTACTTTTGACTACGGGAAGTTCATTTCTGCAGTCAAAACCTGCTAAATGTCTCTGCGAGCCGAGTTATGAGCTCTCAAACGTTTCATATGATCACGCTTTTTCACGTGGAATTCCAAATCGGCCGCTAAACGCCCTCGCGCGGTTCTATTTGTGCTCATACATTCTAAAAATAAGAATATCTTGCATATACCATTTGTCGATTTGGAATTCGATATGACAAAGCTTAACCATTCGAAAAGTTTGAGAGCTCATAACTCGACTCGCAGAGACATTTATCCGGTTTTGATGGCAGAAATGGACTAGTCGGAAGTACCTACACCCAAATTTATAGATGTTTTGAAAGTCGCGTCTCCCAAAGACGTAAGCAAATTGATACATCTTTCATTTCTATATTCCAGGCGTGCATCGTCCGAGTGATGAAGGCTCGCAAGCAGTGCCAGCATCAGCAGCTGACTTCCGAGGTCATCAGCCAACTGTCCGCTCGATTCAAGCCAAAGGTAGAGATGATCAAGAGGTGCATTGGAGGCCTGATTGAAAAGGACTACATGAAGCGAGTCGACGGGCAAAGGGATGTGTACGACTACGTGGCTTAATTTATATCGTAACGGTTCTAATTCTAAAACTTGTTTTCTTCGTGTAATTCTCTCCGCTCAAATCTTTATTTATTTATTGTCACTGTTTCTGTCTTTTATTAAAATATTTTTTAGCGATCTCTTTTCCTTATCTCCACCAAAATTCCTATCAAAGTTCCACTTCAAATAAACAAATCAACCACTGTGTTTTTTTTTCTTTTTTGTGCTGAATTTTTTCAGGTTCATGGTCTAATTTAGAATCTAAACATTCATTTTCTACGCAGTTCGGCCCTGGGAGCCGGCCCCTCTAAAATTTTTAAAGGGACAGGAATTCAGGCCTTGCTGGACCCGAATAGGCCTTAACAGTTGTGATTCTATATCGATTCTCCCCATAACACCTTTGTATGTTTTTTGTTGATTAGTTCTACGTTCCTGCTCAGAATACCGTATACCCTCTAATAGAGCATGCGCTTCTATTGGAGGGACTACTGTATGTACATACCTCTGTGTCTTTGTTTGCCATCGGTATTCTTTTCAGGTCCCAAATTTTTCGTTTTCATTTGTTATTGTATTTCTCCTCACACATATTTCCTAACAGCTAGCTCCATCATTTATGACTAATGGTATTCGTCGTGGACATTCTCTCTATCGAAACAATAACACTATTTCGTAATTCTTCGCGCTCTATGTTTTTCTTTCTGGCACTTTCCAACCTTATTTTTATTGGGCTGAGTGTGCCATTTCATTTATCATTTTCTGATTATGTGTGTTCAAACGTTTTGATGTCTGGAAACTGTAGTTGTCTTTCTCGAAACACTGAATACTTGTGTACTTTTTGTACCATTTAGTGACAGTTCTGACTTAATGACTCATGATTTTTTGTTTTATGTGTCTTGTTGTTCTACTTCCAATGTATTTTTCGATAAAGAAAAGATATGAATCCATGGTTTTACGGCTGGAAGACACCTAAAACTGTATGAGTCTTACCCACCAATCAAGCGGTCTAGGAAACCAGGTATTTACTGTGGTTCACTAGAAAAAAATAAAAGAATCACTCTAGTTTTCCCCAAAAACTTCCAAAATTTGTGGAAGTCAGGTGAAATACGAATTTTCACTCTGAATTTTGTTTGAGTCCATCATATCATGTCATTGAAAAAAATTCCCAGAAATTCTGACAAATTTGGAAAAAGTTATAGTTTTTGAGCGTTACCGTATCCTCCTCCCTTTCCCCAATTCTCGTGTCTGTCTCTGTGTCAATTTGTCCAGTCTCCACTTTTATTTATTTATTTATTTATAGAATACGATCGCAAGTATCGTGCAAGGAGGAAAAGAAAACAGAAATATCAAGAGAATAAGCATCAGTGAGGGTAAATCGGGATGTAAAATGTCTAACATAATATAAGAAAGAGCTATCGTGGTGTGATCAATTAGGTAAAGAATGCAATGAGATAGACGTCAAATATCCATTGATTTTTTTCCAGCCCACTGACAGGTCTACATTGTAGGCCCACATTTTTGATCTACGTGATGTTTGCGTGCGCGCGAATTGTGCTGTGCCCTCGAAAACACCGCGTCTCCTCCCTTTCAGTTCAATGAGTCATCATTTTCGGTTCTTTTTCGATTTTTTTGGGTTTTCAATGGTTCGCTCATCTTTTTATGCGTATTTTTCTCATTTTTCATATTTCCATCTCATTTTCACTCAATTTTTCAGTTTCAACTCAACAAGTGAGTTCCGAGACCAGAGACGTCAACGAGCCCAGACCATCAATGCATTCACGATCTAACCACTTTTACTCCGCTCAGGAATTCCCGCTTCAAGGTTAGTGTCTGTCTGTGTGTCCATCTGTCCAATCCAACTCTCTAATTTCAGGCGAAGACCCACACACCTATGACAACTACCATCCTGATTTTGACTACCCGAATGAATTCCAGCAAAACTCAGAAGAATACGCCTTCGATAGCCACGGAAGTGTGACGTGGCTCTCCGCGGTGTCCGGATCGATTTTGTGTGAGAATGGATGCTCACTATCGTTTCGGATTACGGACTTTTGTGATGAGGTGAGTCAACAATTCAAGTCAAAAATTTGAGAAATTTTTGTTGTTCAAAAATCAATAGTTTGTCAAAAAGACTTATACAAAGTTATACACTTGTAGGTTAGACCTAGAACTTTATTTTCGTAGTTGACAATTTTTCGATAGCTCCGCCCATTTTTGAGATATGCGAGTTTAACGGTTGGTTACTGTAGTCGCGCGGTCCCTGGAGGCCACCGACATTTGAAGACGTATATCTTAAAAGTGGGCAGAGATATCAAAAAGTTGTCAAATACAAAAATGAAACTCTAGATTTGATCTACATTATTTTGTATGATAGCGCTTAGTATCGAACTACATTTTGTCAGTTGGCAACTTTTTGATGTTTCCTGGGAAAAAAAGATATTTCGTGTTGAATTCTCTTATGGTCTCTGTTGTTTCTCATGGTCTCTTGGCTACGCGGTTAGTCACTGTAGCTGACCAGTAACACCTAGTCTTCACTCATCTCAAGTTTTATTTATTCCAGAAAGTCGGCGATCTCCGCAAAGTGCTCCGCATCGGAATCGTGCTCGGATTCAGAGCTGTCGAGAAGAAAGACGGTCAGTTCTTCATCGACTACGTCTACCCATTATCTGGAATCGCAGCTGAAATCCGGTTCAAAAGAATGGAAGAGATCGACTTGACACCAGAAGACGAGTACAAGTTGGAATTGGAGGGAAAGGCATACGACACACTTTTGGAGGTTTTTAGAAAAGATGGAAGTGAGGAGATTGGGTTGAGATGGTGAGATAGAATTTGAGTGATAGATTTTTATTCTGATTTTTGATTTCAGTTTTCATGGAAGCGGCAAAGAAGACAAAACACTTCACAACTACATCGGAACGTCCGGCGAGAAACTTCGCAAATTCGTGGCCAGTCGTACTCACGTCTTCCGTCTTCAACACGATCTCGTTAGTCTACAGGTGAGTTCTCAAAAGGCTACGTAATTTCTTTGAACAAAACAACTTTCAGCTCCCGTCCGTCTACCTTGCCGTCAACTATCTCAACATCTACCTTCTCCAAAGCGGTGGCGCCACTTCCATTGAAGATCTCTACAACTTCTACACCTCTTACCTGTTTCCCAATATCGTCCGGGAACACGTTGGATTCAGCCGTACAATCTTCATGAATCTTCTCAAGAGTCACCCATTCGTATTCTCCGTTTTCCCAAGTGATGTGTTCGTGTCGTCGAGAAGAAACATTCCGAAGTTTGACTATCCCATGTTCATCGATAACAATTTCCCGTTTTTGGAGCCACTGGAATCGCATTTAGTGGTGGAGAAGCAAGAGAACTATACTCCATCGATCAATTATAATAATCAATATAATAACGCACGAGACGACCGTACAGATTCTCGTGCCTCAATCGAAATCGAGTACAGCAGTGAGAAGTCTGATGACAGTCCATATCCAACTTATGATGGTGTCGGACCATTCGCTCTTCTAGTCGCGGCTACGTTTGGTCCCAGAGCTACTCGCTCGACTGGTTCTTCTGAGGCATCTTCTGGTAATACCTTCCCTAACACTCTTATTCTAAATCATTACTTTTTTCAGTAGCCTCCCCATCTGGATCTAGTCCAACATCCGACACTTCCAGCATCACCGGGCAGTACCAGTTCCCCAACACGTGCGAATACAATCTCTTTGGTCCCAATGATCTTCTCCGTGAATGTCTTGATAGTCTCTGTCTTTGGAAGCTCTAGATTGTTTTGTTTCTCTCTAACTTTTGTAATTTTTGATTGATAATCTGTTCTAATAATCATGCTCTTTCATTTGCCATAAGTTCCAAACTTTTTGTGATTTTTTTTTCCAAATTTGATCTGTTTCATACCGTTTCTTTCTTTTTGTATCAAGGTTTCTTTGTCATCGACCGAGTTTTTTGTGCTTATGAATAAAACTGTTGGAAACCATTAACTTTTGGTGAACATATTTTTATAAGCCGATTCATTGAAAATATGTTATCACGGTTATTGTAGTCAATCTTTGAAAACGCATATATTAAAAGTGGGCGGAGCTATCAGTATTTTAAACACTACGAAACTTATCTTCATGAAATGTGGCAGATTTTCATAGCAAAAATTGTCAACTACAAAAATGAAGACCTTGCCTTGCTTCATACGAATATAACAAAATACAATATTTATAGAAATCCAAAAAGGCGTGAAGGTATCTCAAAGTTGCCCGATCTCAACCGATCTCAAATTTATCTAACTGTCTTTAAATACGCATGTATATCAAAACTGGGCGGAGCTTCTGTGTGCGAAAAAATGACACATTGACCCGTTTTGCAAACAGTGACCGATGGACTCTTCTTCATCTCGCTATCTGATCAGATCCATACCTCATTTACTCTGCCACGTCATCTCTACCTCCTCTATGAATCATGATTTTCCCACCCATTATCTCTTCATATCAGCATTAGCATCTTGATGGAGATCTGACATCCCCTAGCGGGGCCCACTTCTTAATGAGAGGGCAACCTCAGCTGTCGGACATCTAAATTATACAATGGGCAGAATGTTTGAGAAGAGGATTTATTAATTGACCATGGGAAACTGAAGGAAATTGAGAAGAAACGTGGGAAGTACTTAAAGAATCGAAAAAAAGCAGAGACATGAAAATAAAATTTAAAGAGATCTCACTTCTTAAAAAGATCCGCACACATCTGAACATTCTTCGCCCATCCGGAGCTCTCGTACCTTCCTGGTACATCTTCCACTTCTCGTTTCTTCACACTTTTGACACGTGGCTCCTCGTCCTCTTCGTCTTTAACACTTTTTTTCGTCAAACTTGCCGCCGCGTTCCTTTTGCATCCCTCGGTGAACCATCTATGTGCGGTGCCGACGGCCAGAGCCAAGTTCTCTCCTCGCTCACCTTGATCTGCTCCCACCTTCTCATCTGATTTGGAATTCTTCTTCACGTTATTTGACTTCTTCGCTATTGTCTCCATCAACTCGTGAATCCGTTTCACAATCTCTCCAGCACGATCCACCATCTTCTTCGCCGTCTGATGCTTCTCCTTATTCTCCTCTGCATTCTTCTCAGCCTCCTCTATTTGCTCCTGACATCGTTTTATGACTTCCATCGATCTCTCGTAGTCTCCGGCAGCCGCTTTTCGAGATACCGGATCCTTGAGTCCCGCTGCTTTCTGAGCAATTTGCTCATAGAGAATGAGCGATTTCTCAAGGAGCTCCATACTCTTTTCGGCAGCGTCGAGTTTGCCCATTTTAGCAAAAGTTAGTAGGAATAAAAAATTAAAAACGTTAAGAACACGAAAATAGACGACGTGGCAAAGTAAATGAGGTATGGACCTGATCAGATAGCGAGATGAAGGAGGGGAGAGTCCATCGGTCATTATTTGCATAACGTGTCATTATGGTTGCCCCAGACCTTCTCCTCAGCGATATCTAATTTTTTAAAGAATCGGCCATTGAAATGATTACGAAAAGTTAATGGTTTCTAACAATTTTATTCAAAAGCACAAAAAATCGGTCAATGACAAAGAAACCGTAATACAAAAAGAAAGAAACGGTATGAAACAGATCAAATTTGGAAGAAAAAATCACAAAAAGTTTGGAACTTATGACAAATGAAAGAACATGATTATTAGAACAGATTATCAATCGAAAATTACAAAAGTTAGAGAGAAACGAAACAATCTAGAGCTTCCAGAGACAGAGACTATCAAGACATTCACGGAGAAGATCATTGGGACCGAAGAGATTGTATTCGCACGTGTCGGGGAACTGGTACTCTCCGGTGGTGTTGTAAGTACCGGACGTTGGACTAGATCCAGATGGGGAGGCTACTGAAAAAATGATTTTAGGAGGAAACGATTGGGGAAGGTATTACCAAAAGACTCCTCAGAAAAACCAGTTGAGCGAGTAGCTCTGGGACCAAACGTAGCCGCGACTAGAAGAGCGAATGGTCCGACACCATCATAAGTTGGATATGGACTGTCATCAGACTTCTCACAGCTGTACTCGATTTCGATTGAGGCGCGAGAATCTGTACGGTCGTCTCGTGCGTTATTGTATTCATTATTATAATTAATCGATGGAGTATAGTCCTCTTGCATCGCCACCACAACATCCGGTTCCATTGGCTCGAGAAACGGGAAATTGGTGTCGATGAACATGGGATATTCAAACTGCGGAAGCTTTCTTCTCGACGACACAAACACATCACTTGGGAAAACGGAGAATACGAATGGGTGACTCTTGAGAAGATTCATGAAGATTGTACGGGTGAATCCAACGTGATCCCGGACGATATCGGGAAACAGGTACGAGGTGTAGAAGTTGTAGAGATCTTCAATGGAAATGGCACCACCGCTTTGGAGTAGGTACGTGTTGAGATAGTTGACGGCAAGGTAGACGGACGGGAGCTGGAAGTTGTTTTGTTCAAAGAAATTACGTAGCCTTTTGAGAACTCACCTGCAGACTAACAAGATCATGTTGAATACGGAAGACGTGGGTTCGACTGGCCACGAATTTGCGAAGTTTCTCGCCGGACGTTCCGATGTAGTTGTGAAGTGTCTTGTCTTCTTTGCCGCTTCCATGAAAACTGAAATCAAAAATCAGAATAAACATGTATCACTCAAACTCTATCTCACCATCTCAACCCAATCTCCTCACTTCCATCCTTTCTAAAAACGTCCAAAAGTGTGTCGTATGCTTTTCCCTCCAATTCCAACTTGTACTCGTCTTCTGGTGTCAAGTCGATCTCTTCCATTCTTTTGAACCGGATGTCAGCTGCGATTCCAGATAATGGGTAGACGTAGTCGATGACGAACTGACCGTCTTTCTTCTCGACAGCTCTGTATCCGAGCACGATTCCGATGCGGAGCACTTTGCGGAGATCGCCGACTTTCTGGAATGAATGAAGCTACTGGTCACAACGGGTAACTGCTTCATTTTCGTAGTTGACAACTTTTCTACATCTCCGCCCACTTTTAAGATATACGGCTTTAATTTTCGGTGGCCTCCAGAGCCCACTGGACTACAGTAACCAACCTCCAAACGCGCATATCTCAAAACAGGGCGGAGTTATCAAAAAGTTGTTGACTACAAAAATAGAGTTCTAGACCTAATCTACACATTTGTATAACACTTTTGACAACGTATTGATTTTTGACTTGAATTCTTCACTCACCTCGTCACAGAAGTCCGTTATCTGGAACGATTTTGAGTGCCCATTCTCACACCAAATCAATCCGGACACCGCGGAGAGCCACGTCACACTTCCGTGACCATCAATAGCGTATTCTTCAGAGTTTTGCTGGAATTCATGATGAGGGTAGTCGACAGAGTAGTAGTCAGGTTGGTAGATCTCGTACGGGTCTTCGCCTGAAATTGGAGAACGAATGGAATTGGACAAATGGACATACAGACAGACTCACCTTGAAGCGGGAACTCCTGAGCGGAGTAAAAGTGGTTAGGTTGTGAGTTCATTGATGGTCTGGGCTCGTTGACGTCTCTGGTCTCGGAACTCTCTTGTTGAGTCGAAACTGAAAAAAAACAAGTAAAAATGAGAAAAATACGCATAAAAAGAAGAGCAATCCATTGAAAATCCAGAAAATCTAAACAAAAAATCGAAAATGAAACGAAAATGATGACTTATTGAACTGAAAGGGAGGAGACGCGGTGTTTTCGTGGGGACACCACATTTCGCGCACACGCAAACATCACGCAGATCAAAAATGTGGGCCTACAATGTAGACCTGTGAGTGGGCTGGAAAAAAATCGGAGGATATTTGAAGTGGAGACTGGACAAATTGACACACAAACAGACTGTAGAGCATACAATAATGCTCAAAAATCACAACTTTTTTCAAATTCGTCGGATTTTCTCGGAATTGTGTTTTGGCATAATGTGATAGATTTGAATATAATAGGAAATTCGTTCTTCACATGACTTCTACAGATTTTTGAAGTTTTTAGGTAAAACTAGAGTAATTTTTCATTTTTGACTAGTGAACCACATCAAGATACCTGATTTCCATGTCTGCCAGACCGATAAAATTCGGTGGGTAAGACTCTTTTTTGGTGTCTTCTTGCCGTAAAGCCTTGGATTCAAAACTTTTTTTTATCGAAAAAGACTTTAGAAGTAGAAAACAAGACACATAAAACAAAGGAATGATTATTGATTGCTAAAATCATGAGTCATAAAGTCAGAACTAGCACTAAATGATACAAAAAGTACAGAACCATCCACTGGTTCGAGAATTACAATTAGAGGGTCCTTGCTGACATATAAACTTTCTAACAATCAAGAATAGAAAATGACGAACAAAATAACACACTCAGGCCAGCAGAAATATGACCAGGAGGAATCATAGAGCGTTGGAAAGTGCCAGAAACAAGAAAATAGACTGCGAAGAATTACGAAATAGTGTTGTTGCTTCGATAGAAAGAATGTCCACAACAAATACCATTAGTCATAAATGATGGAGCTACCTGTTAGGAAATATGTGTGAGGAGAAATACAGTAACAAATGGAAATGAGAATTTTGGGGCCTGAGAAGAGTAGCAAAGGCAAGCGACTGAGGTACAGTATTCCCTCCAATAAAAGAAAATGCTTCGTTAGAGGGAATACTGTATTTTGAGCAGAAAAGTTAGATAAATCGACAAAAAGAGACAGAGATTGGTTCAAAAAAAACTATTTGGTTTTATCAGTTGCAAATTACCATTTTTTGAGAGTGTGTTACGGTATGAGTGATTGTCCCACAAAGAAAATCATGAATAAATCATACAGATTAAATTTAGAGCTCTATTTTTGAAATTGACAACATTTTGTACGGGCACTCCTTAGAGAGTTATGGTCATTTCATGGGGACAACTCAAAAATCACTCTATTTTGCACTGAAATGGGACGATTTGAATCTGCTTGACTCTTCTTCAAACTTGAATTTCTGAACATGGAACTCCTCGGGAAATCCCTGGTTCTTTTTATCCTATATCTGGTGAACTCAAGGATCCGGTAACTCAAAAAGCGGCTGTTTTAGGGAGCCACGCGCCTTTTTTTATTGATGAATTTTCGCTCATTCAACCACTAACATAAGAAGTTAAGGATGTTAACTTTGAGCCTAACGATTTCATAACTTCACTACTGTGTTCCTGCCGTTGAATTCTTTTGACCTTTGCGGTATGAAAATTCAATACTGATTCATAAATTTTTAATCTTCATACAGAAAATCTTTAAAAAGCACAAAACAGCAATCGTAAGAAAACATAAAACCAACGAGTTGAAAAGGAGAAAGACCATATGTTTTATAAAGTTCCATCAGTAATCTTCATTTTCTTCAGTTTATCGTAAGACGATGACAAACTCAAAACCTCCATTTCGAGAACCCATTTCTTCGTTTGTAGATTGTCTTCTTTACAGTATTTCGCAGACTTGTAAGAGATATTGAGCTTGGTTTCATTTCCCATCCGGATAGAAACACCTCTGAAAAATGTCCTGATTGAATTTTGACTGACAAGGGAAGTCTTTGGAGACGCGGCTTTCAAAAGATCTATAAATTTGATTAAAGGTACTTTTGACTACGGAGAGTCCATTTCTGCCATCAAAACCGGCTAAATGTCTCAGCGATCCGAGTTATGAACTCTCAAACTTTTCATATAAGACGCTCGAAATTTCAAAATTTTTTGCTCACGGATATATTTTCTTAAAAATTGAGAAATTCCGTACTAGTACATATTTATTTTTAGTTTCAGATTCCGTTCAAATATGTGTGAAAAATATCATGTAGACACAGATCTGCTTCACTTTTATCTTTTCACGTCATTTTCTGTTCTTTTTTCAAAGTTTCTTAAAAAGTACAGAATCGGTATGGATACCGATTCCGTACCAAGAGATTCTTCCAGTTTTGGTATGCATACCAATTCTGTACTCTGCATAAAATATCACGTGAAAAAATGTTTTCCTTCAAGTTTATTCAAAAGTACAGAATCGGTATCGATACCGATTCTTTACTATTGTAAATTCTGTATGAAAGGTCACGTGAAAAATTGAAAATCCACAATTTCAAAGTTTCAAATTTTATTTATGATTATTTTCGCTTACGTGGATTCAAATTTGATGTTCATCAAGTGGATGAACTGACAAAAATGACAATTTTTAAGAAAAATCTCATAGATTCTGTAATTAGGTTTTGATCAACTTCAATTTTTCTTACTTAAAACGAAAACACTTTAAACCCTTTTTTGCAATATTCATTAAAACGAACTTTTTAATGTTGTTGAATAAGAAAAGGTGAAGTTGATCAAAACCTAATTACAGAATCTATGAGATTTTTCTTAAAAATTGTCATTTTTGTCAGTTCATCCACTTGATGAACATCAAATTTGAATCCACGTAAGCGAAAATAATCATAAATAAAATTTGAAACTTTGAAATTGTGGATTTTCAATTTTTCACGTGACCTTTCATACAGAATTTACAATAGTAAAGAATCGGTATCGATACCGATTCTGTACTTTTGAATAAACTTGAAGGAAAACATTTTTTCACGTGATATTTTATGCAGAGTACAGAATTGGTATGCATACCAAAACTGGAAGAATCTCTTCGTACGGAATTGGTATCCATACCGATTCTGTACTTTTCAATAAACTTTGAAAAAAGAACAGAAAATGACGTGAAACGATAAAAGTGGAAAACTCTGTGCTTCACGAGCAACTTTTTCTAACAATTGCCAGTTTATTCCAAAATGTTTCAAATTTACGGAAGTATTGTATTTTCAGTACAGATTACTCACCGAAAACCATTTTTTAGTTCGCTAGTAAAAAATTT
>NIPN03000013.1:0-25355 GCA_002259235.3 Caenorhabditis latens | reverse complement strand
TAGGGATGTTAATAATGCGTTTTACGGTGACCTTCGCCTTTTTCATTTCCGCCGGCGGCGATGTTCGCCTACGGCGATATTTGCCTGTATAATTTCAGGCGTAGGCCGCCTTCGCCTTTTTCATTTCCGGCGAAGGCCGCCTTCGCCTGTTTATAAAACAGCAATTTTTGACGCGTTTCATTTTCCAAGCGGTAAAAATGCCGTTTTTTAGTTTTGTGTTTAAAAGAATTTAACAAAAAAAGAATCATATTTTCTTCTTCCGTAAAAAAGAGAAAGAGAAAGAGTGGAACTAGGAAAAAGAGAAAAGAAAGAGAAAACTCATAAATTCATAAACACATAAGAACAAAAACATCTTCAGAACCTATTTGTAGCTGTTCGAGTAAAAGAATCCAATCATTATGTTTTCGATGAGTTCAGGATTCAGTCTTTGTCGATCATCTCGAACGACTCTTCGAACTGCCGAAAATGCGCGTTCACATACAGTTTCGCTAGACAACGTTGAGAAGACATTGAAGGCAATTTTCGACATCAGAGGAAAATCATCCTTTTTGGAAAACCAATATTTAAGTGGACACTCAGGTGTCGATTCTGTAACCCTCTCTTTCATGTAAGCATCGAACTCGTCGACTTCATCTGACGTATCTTATCAATTAGATTGCCATACTCAAACATGCTCACGAACATATTTCCTCATTGGTTGAAATTAATATTTCATTCCCTTTCAAAACAAAACCTGCGTTAAAAATAATAAGCGGCAAAAATTGCCTGCCGAAAAATGAAAAGCGGTAATGAAAACCTGCGAGAAAAAACTAAACAGGCGAAAATCGCCTGTCTTGGAAATGAATAAGGCATTTTTCGCCTTATTGGGAAATGAAGCAGGCGCAGCGTGAAGGCGAAGGCCGCCCGCAACATCCCTATTTTAACCAGAAATAATAACCAGAAATTTTCAAAATAACCAGAAATTTTGATTTCTTACGTTAAAAATTACTCAAAACCTAATTTCTCTCGTCGTGAACCACATTTTTAGAAAAAACCTAGTTTGATCGAGAAAATTTTGGTCAAGGTGCACCACTATGAGAATGGTGGGGTCACTTTAAAAAAAAAATGTGTTTTTGATTTATTTTATTTTGTAGATTGAAAGCTGGGCTACATTTTGGTAGTTGACAACTTTTTTGATAGCTCCACCCACTTTAAAGGTTGGCTGGGGTGTCGGCGACGCTCGCGCTCCTTTTTTCTTTAAAGGCTCTTATCTCAAAAGTGGGTGGAGCTATCGAAAAGTTGTCAACTAGAAAAATGTGTAGAATTTTGTGTAGATTGTTTTTGTAGTTGACAATTTTATTGGTACTCACCTCCTTCACAATAGTATCGATGGAAGGGCCAACGTTCTTAACGCTGTAATTTTTCTTCTTGGCCATGAACCAGTCGTCATTCAGCAGTTGAAGCATCGCTGGTGTCAAGTTGACTTTGAGCATCTTTGGCTCATTGCTGACTACAGCTCTTCTGGGTTCCGGTTGTCCAGAGGACTCATCCTGGGACTCCTCAATTTCCTCCTCCTCATCCTGACTCTCCTCATCTTGACTCTGAGCTTCCTCGGCTTCGTCTTCCGTGTCGACTTGTTGCTCAACCTTGCTTCGTCGGGTTCCTGGTGCCTTTCGCTTGGTGGAGGCTGGAGCCTTGGAGGCTGGGGCCTTGGCGACTGGAGTTTTGGCGGCTGGGGTTTTGACCGCTGGAGTCTTGGGGGTTGCAGCTTTGGCGGCCGGTGTTTTGGCTACCGTAGCTGCTGGTGTCTTCGGAGTCTTGGCGGCAGAAGTCGTAGCGGCTGCTGCAGTTTTTGGAGTCTTTGGAGTTTTCGGCGTCTTTGGTGTTTTATTCGCCGTGACGGCATCCTCCATTCCGTGAGCTCTCAAATACTCATCCAAAGTTCCTTTGTGAAGGCGATCCGATCCAAACGGGATTTTTTCGTCGTGTCTTTTGGCCCAATTATGGTAGTGGACCACGTACTTTTGGACGCCATTCTCCTCCTTGATTCCAACAATTCTAGCTTCATATGGAGTGGTTCCTTTGTAGATGCAGACACATGCTTCGTTGAGTTCGAACTGTTGAGCAGCGGCTGACATTTTGAGTTCTGGAATGAGAATTAGTTGATAAAGACGGAAAATTGGAAGAAGACAAATGTAGAAAGTAGAGGAAAGACAGAATTGAAACTTTGACGGTGAGGAAAAAGTCATTCTTATAAATAGAAAACAAGTGGGCGTGGTCTGGACTCTTTCAGGGAAATATTGTTCATCAGGGGCACTTCTGACGCGTTTTTGAGGAAAAAATGATGTATCAGGGGCACCTGTGACGCGTTTTTGAAAAAAAAAGTGCATCGGGGGCACCTCCGACGCGTTTTTGAGAGAAAATGGTGCATCGGGGGCACCTCCGACGCGTTTTTGAGAGAAAATGGTGCATCGGGTGCACCTTTGACGCGTTTTTGAGGAAAAATGGTGCGTCAGGGGCACCTTTGATGCGTTTTTGAAGAAAAATGATGCATCAGGGGCACCTCTGACGCGTTTTTGAGAAAAAATTGTTAATCTGGGGAACCTTTGACGCGTTTTTGAGAAAAAAATGGTGCATCGGGGGCACCTTTGACGCGTTTTTGAAGAAAAATGGTGCATCAGGGGCACCTCTGACGCGTTTTTGAGAAAAAAATGGTGTATCAGGGGCACCTGTGACGCGTTTTTGAAAAAAAATGGTGCATCGGGGGCACCTCTGACGCGTTTTTGAGAAAAAAAGGTGGATCAGGGGCACCTTTGACGCGTTTTTGAGGGAAAATGGTGCATCGGGGGCACCTCTGACGCGTTTTTTTTTAGAAAAATGGTGGATCAGGGGCACCTTTGACGCGTTTTTGAGAAAAATTATGCATCGGGGGCACCTCTGACGCGTTTTTGAGAAAAAAATGGTGTATCAGGGGCACTTCTGACGCGTTTTTGAAAAAAAAAATGGTGCATCGGGGGCACCTCTGACGCGTTTTTGAGAAAAAAAGGTGGATCAGGGGCACCTTTGACGCGTTTTTGAGGGAAAATGGTGCATCGGGGGCACCTCTGACGCGTTTTTTTTTAGAAAAATGGTGGATCAGGGGCACCTTTGACGCGTTTTTGAGAAAAATTATGCATCGGGGGCACCTCTGACGCGTTTTTGAGAAAAAATTGTGCACCAAGTGCACCTTTGACGCGTCTTTGAGAAAAAAATGTGCACCAAGGGCACCTCTGACGCGTTTGTAAGGAAATATGGTGCATCGGGGGCACCTCTGACGCGCTTTTGAGAAAAAAACACCGGAAAACTCTTCTTTCAAACTTCAAAGTTATTAAAAACAATCATTTCATCATGAAATCTTTTCGAAATATTCAAAAATCGCCATAGGAATTCACTAAAATCCTAAAATTGTGTTAACACACATCAAAATATTTAAAAATCAATAAAAACTGGATTCAAACTAATAAAATCTGTTAAATCAGTACTCATTCCAGACAAAAATCATGCGGAACCAACCAAATCAGCTCAAATTCATCTTAACAGTCAAAAAGTTGCAGGAAAATACCTAAATTCACAAAGAAAATTCAAATAGAAAAATGGCGCGAAAATAATAAGAGGGGGACTAGAGGGGAGAGGGGGCACGAAACAGAAAATCATTTTTCAATTTGAATTTTTTTTCGAAATCAATTCAACACGGTCTTCCTAACTATATTCCAAAGAATAATACAGTTCCTAGACCCACCGAGTTGTCAGGTGGACGCGTCGCGGTCGCGTACGCGTATCATAACGGGAAAGGTCCCATACCGATATTCATCGCGAGGGGCAACGATTCATATTCTCTGGCTGGGCCTGGCCGAGGAAAAATTTCTCTTCCATTTCTCCGCGGTCTCCTCAATTCATGTTGTCTCTAGACGTGCTGTGTCGATAGTACCCCTGCCTCTTCTCTGCGTCTCTTCTCTTCGCATTGTCTCTCGTGTGCCCTCTGCCCAACCCCGCTGGGCAACCCGCCAAATGACGCTCTGTCGATACTTTATCGGGGGTTTTCTTCTTTTTTCTTTTCTTTCTGTTTTTTTTTAATTCAAAACTGGTTTCCTGTGATTTTCCAACAGTTTCCACTGGTTTTTCTACCAGTTTTCTTTTCTGAATCTATCTTCATTTTTCATCTTTTCTCTGAATTCATGTTTGACTGTTATCGATCTTCCTTTTTTATCAACACCACCCGTTTCCAGTCACCTCAACTACCAAGTTCTACACAAGAAACTTCACGACGTGGTCGAAGATCAAGACTGGAATCAACACAAGATGAGGTGAGTATTTTTGCATCATTTTCAGATAAAAATATTGAAAAATGAGATAAATTTCCGGGCCTGACGCGTTTTTTAGAAAAAATGGTGTATCAGGGGCACCTCTGACGCGTTTTTAAGGAAAAATGATAGATTTGAAAGTACAAAAAAGTAGTCAACTACAAAAATGGAGGTATTGGTTTGATCTACCTACCCTACAAAATTTAGCATAACGGGACCATCATTGATCCAGCGACGAAACCTCGAAGTTTGTCGTTTCGACACCTGTCGGTAGCTTGTCGGACCTTTTCTTCGGCTTGTATTGGCGATTTTTGGGAAAAAAAAGAATCAAGATTTCAAATGTTCTTAGATTCCCAGGTCTCCTAGATATGGTCCTTCAAAGTCTGAAATGATTCTGACCGCTTCAAAATTTTGAGGCAACTCGGGAAACTTGGACGATATATTTTGCATTTCTGATAACGAAAGAAAGTTCTTACTCAAAATTTCCGTTCCATCAAGACCAAAATTTTCTCTTGTTTCAGCGACATGAAGCCAAGTCTGAAAATGGAATCGGAGCAACCATGGCAAGGTCAACAATATGGGGAGCTCCCGGATGACAAGACAAGAGTTCGAGGATTCGTGAAGTCGGAGGCAAGAATCAAGTCGGAACAAGTGCCAGGGACATCTCTAGAAGAGGAAGTTTATGATGAGGAGGACGAGGACGATGATGAAGATGGACAGGGAATCGGTTTCGGTGAGTTTTGGTTCAAGGTTGCTATAGTTTTGAAGCGTCAGAGGCACCCCCGATCCACCATTTTTTCTCAAAAACGCGTCAGAGGTGCCCCTGATACACCATTTTTTCTCAAAAACGCTTCAGAGGTGCCTCCGACGAACCATTTTTTCTCAAAAACGCGTCAGAGGTGCCCCCGATGCACCATTTTTTCACAAAAACGCGTCAGAGGTTCCCCCGACGCACCATTTTTTCACAAAAACGCGTCAGAGGTGCCCCCGATGCACCATTTTTTCACAAAACCGCGTCAGAGGTGCCCCCGACGCACCATTTTTTCACAAAAACGCGTCAGAGGTACCCCTGATGCACCATTTGCTCTCAAAAACGTCACATTTTCAGAACTTCTCGCTGCTGCTCTCGGTCTCAACTCGAAGGAGAAAGAAGACGATGAGCCAGTCGACACTCGAGCCAAACTTGATGGTGTCGGAGAGGTTATGAAGCAGATTCGAGGAGAAGTCCACCCGCCACAGAAGGAGAGAATCATTCTCGACGAATTCGGGTACCGGGTGAGGGATCCCTCCAAATTCCCTCCGTGTCGGATCGGGGAAGTGCAACAGACACTCGCCCTGGCAGATCATCAGGAGGGCATCGACATCCAACCGGCTCCAAACGTCCCCACTGATGTTCGAGCGGTTCGGAGGATGATCCGCCAGAAGATGGTCCGATGTAAGAAATGCAAAAACCGATTCATCGAAAAAAATATCTATGAGCGGCACCTCAGAGATAAGCATCCGGCTCTGTACGAGGAGTACATCCGTGAGCAAGAAGAGGAAGTGGAGCTCCAGAGACTCGAGGAGATCGAAGCCAACCGGATCGAGGAGCTCCAAACTGGAGGATTCATCCCACCGGAGAGCGAGATCTCGCAGCCGTCGGAGGACCCGAATCAGTGAGTTTTTTCTTCGGAAGTTTCAGATTTGGGATTGTAATGGGTTTGAGTCCAAATGGCTTGAAATCGGACAATTTCGCTTTGTTGAGGCAAGGAAAACGCTCCTTAAAAGCGTTAGAAGCGTACAAATAGTGTTATCAACTTGGCTGCACATTGACCAACTTTGAGTGTGGTGTTACGATGTCACCTGATGGTCCGATAATTTTTATTTTATATGAGTTAAACAGAGCAAAAGTAGAGCTCCATTTTTGTAGTTGATCATTTTTTTGTAGAGACACTACCATGAAAGTTACAGGATGTCAAAGTCACATTAGCGAAAATTTGGAGCTTTTCACTTCGGCCACCTGTAACTATCAAGCTAGCTACACTACAAAAAAAGGTCAACTACAAAAAGTATGTGCCAGTTTTGCTCTGTCTAACACATAAAAATTGAATTTGTCGAACATTCAGGTGACACTGAAATACTGACAAAGTTTCAGATTTTCAAAAATTTTCGAAATTTTGAAAATCACTGAATCTACCGTAGCCCAGTCAGAGTTGTTCCAATTTGCCTGAACTTTAGATATTTACTATCAGCGCGTCAATACGCCTCGATTGAGTATACTCATGCCCATATACATATAAATTTGGGTCCCACCACAAAATCTACAATACCCCTCTTTCCTGTTTTTCGCGTCGAGACCTAATTTTCTTTGAATCTAGGCATGACTCTATTTTTCTAAAAGCTCACAACCAGCTGAAAACGATCATGATATCAAATTCCGATTTCCAGCATTCCCCTCCCCGGCGAGAACAATGGAGGAGTGGTGCCCCGATTCGACTACTATGGCCGTATCAAACAACTCAAGCGTCCGTACAAAAAGAAGATCTCTCCACAATGTCCGTTCTGCGACAAAAGATTCAGGAATGAAATGTCCCTTAAGAAACATTTCATGAAGAAGCATGAGGAGATGGTCGAGTTTCAGCAATGCCTGAAATGCTTCAAGTGTGTTGAAAGCGAGGAGGCGTTGGCGAGACATGACTGCGAGCTAGTGAGTTTTAGTCTTTTTTAATATCTGGCACGCCTTTGACGTTTTTCTCGTAAACGATGAGCAAATTGAGACAATTCATCATTCCAGACGTATGTATGCTTCGAGTGCCCCGTTATCCGCAACCTCTGCACAGACCACCGCCTCATCAATCATCGCAAGAAATTCCATCGTGGAGCGAACGCCGGATTCCGTTGCTCATTCTGTAACATGAAGTTCCTCACTCCTCGAAAACTCCGCAAGCACAAAAAGATGTCTCACGTCTTCACGAAGACGTACTCGTGTCACTTCTGCGAGGAGATCTTCATCAGTGAAGTGGCGGTGAGTGTTTTGGGGTTTTGGGTTACTGTAGTTTTGATATAAGGACCTATATACAGTGTCTCTTTAAAAAAGGTATCAACTTTAGCTGTTTCTAGTGAAAAATGACAAACTTTGACAGTGTATCTTGGTGTGGCCTGATTGTCCGATAAACTCAACTTTGCATGGGCTGAACAGAGCGAAAATAGAACATCATTTTTGTAATTGTCTATTTTTTTGTAGGGTCACTACCTTGAAAGTTACGGGTTGTCAAAGTGAGTTCTCTCTGAAACCGAATGAGGCGAAATTTAGCAGCTCTTCACTTTAACAACCTGTAACTTTCAAGATAGTGTTCCTACAAATAAATGGTCAACTGCAAAAATGATCTGCTTCTTTTGCTCTGTCCAACCCATACAAAATTGAGTTAATCAGACAATCAGGTGACACCGAAATATTTTCTCAAAGTTGGTAATTTTCCATTGAAAACAGCCAAAATTTAATAACTTTCTGAGGGGCACTGAAAATAACCGTTTTTTTTGCTCAGACTTAGCACAAATGCTCTCAAGCTCTCGGGACCCCATTTAACTTTCTTATTTTTTCCAGGTGATGACCCACGAGAGAGTTCACACGGGAATCATCAAGTTCGAATGCAAAGTCTGCGACTTCAAGGCCAACCGTTATGTGGCAATGGAGGTGAGTATTCGCATTGGAAAATTGATATTTTCGGTTGATGGAACCTAGATTCTGATCCGATTTAGCAAGAGAAAAAGACTAAAAACCATACTTGCAAACCGGGCTAACACGGGCCGGCCCGTAGCTTGCTTGAAGCGCAATGTGATGGGTTGAAAAATTGACCAAAATGTAGATCTCGGCGTGTTCTATGTCTGTGACATATACCGGGACGGATGACGGACCGTTAATGAGCCGCGGTACATTAAGAATCCGGCATCCGGTCCGTATTATATCAGACATAGAACTCGCCGAGAGCTACACTTTGGTATATTTTCTAGCCCATAACATTGCGTTTGAAGCGTGTTAAGGTTTGCAAGTATGGATTTAACAATAGGAGAAGACTAAAAACTAGAAAAAACAAAAATCTTGTAGGAGCACAAGAAGGAAGAGCACGGCTATCGATGCGCCATCTGCAACGACCGGGTCGCCGAGTATCCCGAACTGAAGCACCATGTCTACGAGGAGCACGGTGGATACCTCGCTACTGATGATCCGTCGTGTAAGTCGTTTTTTGTTTTGAAATGGAATTTGGCAGATTTGAGAAATATCGACCGGGGCCGGTGTAACCGGCCTGGTGGAAAAAGTTATTCAGTCCGGCCCGGTCGACCCCGAGTCAAAAATGTGCACAATTTCCTGAAAGTTTTTTCAAAAATAGTCAAAACCCTACGGACGTGGGGAAGAATTCTCATGTCTATTCTCAACAAAACCCATTAATTTTCCAGCGTACGTCGAATCTTCTCGCATGTGGTTGCTCTACAAAGGAGAGTGAGACTGCTCTCCCAACTAATCATAATTGTTGAATCATGGATTCATTATTACTATTTCCTTTATGTTTGTTAACCGATCTCCCCCTCTTTCCTCCGATTTTTATATTATCGGTTCCTTTTACTTTGTTTCTGTGAATTTGTTTTCTCCACCGTGTTGAATAAATCTGTTTTCGGTTTCTGGTTTTTTTTAATTGCTCCTAGAGTTAGTTAGTTACAAACTAACATGCATATCTAATTTGTTTCCTAGCTTTTTGGGCATCCGTGACAAACCTCCCGAGAGTTTTCAGGAATTCAATCATGCAACCAGGCGACATCCTGAAACTCAACGTCGGAGGAACTGTGTTCCAAACAACGGTGGCGACGTTGACAAAGTTTGATGGCTTCTTTAAAGCCATGCTGGAGATCGACATCCCGGTGAGTTTTGAGATTGAAAATTTTTGAGTAAAAACGAGAAAATGTGGAAGAACGAGTTGATTGCTGGAAATGTAATTGAAGATTCAAAAAATAACATAATGCAGATTTGCAACAGGCCGGGGCGGGCCGATTTGAAATTTTTCGGGTTTTTCGACTATTTTTGATAAAAGTTTCAATCAACTTCGAAAAATAAAACATGGTGGGATATTGAAATCGCTGGCATTTTGAAATTGATAACCATTGTTATTATGAAATTGATAGGATAGTGGTCATGACAGCCGCAATGACTATGACTTTCATAGTTGCTATGTTAATGATAAGAAAAAAACTTATGATGGCAATGGTGATAAGCTTGATCAACCAAGAGTTTATCAATTTTAGCTGTTTTCAGTTGATAAAAGACCAAGAGATGTCTCGGTATTCTTGATAGACCCGCAACAAAAAATGATTTCTGTATTCCACTATTTTAGTTGTGATCATAGCAATGACGAAAATGAGGGTCTCGGATGACTGCACAACACATTTCATCACAGAAACCTTTGATTTTCAGCTCAAAAAAGACGAAAACGGATGCGTCTTCGTCGATCGCTCTCCTCGATTCTTCGACTACGTCCTCAACTACATGCGAGACGGAAATGTCGTTCTCCCGGTCTGCCGACGAGAGAGACAGCAGCTTCTCCAGGAGGCCAATTACTACCTCCTGGACGGTCTCATCGAGTTGTGTACGGACAAAATCCGCTTTGTCAACGAGAGGGCAGACATTCGAGAGCTCCATGGC
Organism: Caenorhabditis latens; assembly: GCA_002259235.3. Taxonomy (NCBI): domain Eukaryota; kingdom Metazoa; phylum Nematoda; class Chromadorea; order Rhabditida; family Rhabditidae; genus Caenorhabditis; species Caenorhabditis latens. The sequence continues at coordinate 15,365 of NIPN03000013.1, read as the reverse complement.
GACTCTCCAAAGGTTAGTGGTCTTTAAAATTGTAAGAAGCGTACAGTACTGCTCAAAAGGTGATCAACTTTGTACGGGCTAAAGAGAGCAAAAATAGCACATCGTTTTTGTCTTTTTTGTAGGAACAATACCTAGAAAGTTACAGGTTATCAAAGTCGTTTCTTCCTGAAACTGACTAAATTCAGTGCAAATTAGCGAAGATTTAAACCTTTTCACTTTGACCACCGGTAACTTTAAAGATAGTTACCCTACAAAAGAATGGTCAACTACAAAAATGATGTGCTATTTTTCCTCTGTTCAGCCCATACAAAATCGAGTTAATCGGACAATCAGATAACATTGAATAAAGCTGCCAAAGTTGGTAACCTATTGAGCGGTACAGTAGTTCTTAGCTTTTGAGACAACATATGTATATGTAAAATGAAATTTTCAGAAAGCAGTCATCATCTGCTACCACCCAGGTCTTTGGGGAGACCTCAACGAGTGCGTCTTCGCCAGAAAGCTCGTCAACGCGTTCGACCAACACTACGCCTTCTACTTCCGTGAGTTGTTTTTTTGCATGAAATTTTAGCATCCCTGAACCTGCTTGCTTTCAGAGCCTCACACTGAAAGCTACACCTCCTGCGACATCGATGCGTACGGCGTCACCGCCAGACTTGAAAGTCGGCTACCAACCAACGCGGGGGATGTATTTTTTAACAGAGCCAATTTTTTTCAATTGACCCATCAGTCTATTAACAGACACCTCTCAATTGAGCTAATGCCTTTGGCCGAAGGAGAAAAGAAACCAGATCAAAGAATATATCTTCGTTTCTAGTATGTCTCCTTCGTTTTCCTTCAAATTTTAACCAATAAACTTCTGAAGTTTGGCGTGTTTGCATGGTATCACTTTGGTGCACTCCCACCACTTACATATCGGACATCAAGACTCACAATGTTTCAGAGAAAATCAATGACAGTCGCTACGCAGCCACGCGTCTCTATCTCCGAGGTCGATTGCTGTTACAAATAATCCCTTTCACCCCCGTTCTAACTCATTCTTCTGCATTTTTTTCAAGAAAAAAAGTTTACAGAGGGAGCGCGCTTTCTGGACAGCATGTTGGTCCTAATGAGCAAGCCTAGCTCGGATTTTTCATTTATCCATTCGAACATGACGTCTACAATCTTTCATTTTGTTTCTCTTCTCTTCCTCTTATCTAACACAAACTCTCACCTTGCCTGCCTTCTGATCTGGAAGCGCTCCAACTGTCTGCGTCTGCCTCTCTTACCTCGCCCTTTCAAATAGATGCATCTCCCCAGGATTTAATGCTATCAAAACGTTTTTAATTAGTAAAATGTAAAACTTAAAATTTTGTACATTTTACTAGTTGACAACTTTTTGATAGATCCACACCCTGAAGAGATACAGACGGTCAAAGAAAAAAGTGGTTTCTCTGCGTCTCAAATAATTTTCAAACCGTTATATCTCTCGACCCTTCCTAGCTATCAAAAATTTTTTAACTAACAAAATCCTCCAAATTTTCTGCTCTATAATCTTATCTCTAGTCATTTTCAGGTTTTCCAAAAATCCGAGCTCTCTTACCGTACCAAAAAGGGCTCCTGTCCTTGACTCGGACCTCCTCAGAATGAGTGGTCCGTCCAACTGAAGCATATTTTTCTTGTCAACTTATATCGAGTTGTCTTATATTTTTTCTAATTCTATAATCTTTATCATTTTTCTGCCCATCACTCTTTCTAATACAACTATTTTATTCAATAACATCCCCCACTCTCTACTAGTCCTTCTCCCTGATACTATCATCTTGCACCTGATCCGCCGGGTCCAGGTATAAAAGATTTCTCATCTCATTTGATAGTTTTTTAATCATATTCTTCTTTTTTTCTCTCCCAACTTCTTCTACTGTCCGTATTTCTCGTTCATTATTTTCTCGTCTCCTTCTCTCTCGTCTCCCTCCCAAAACCGTCCCAAATTTTCACTCTTTTCAGATCTCCCCCATTTCAAAAAATGGATGACGACAACGAGCCGAAATCCTTTGAAGATACATGGACATTCCTCAAAAATGGCATTGACAACGTCTTCAAACAGCAGAGCTTCGTCCCGAAGGTCTACATGTCTCTCTATCAGTAAGTTACACTTATTAGAGAAAATCATGGAGTCAGTTTAGAGACATGGGGAGTGTCCTATATCATTAGTGAGCTGAAAAAATGCTGATTCCAAATATACATTCAGTTTCTGCCCATGAGCCCTGGTATTCGAAAAAAATGGGGTCAAATTTTGGACCACTGACATGTCATTCCCTCTTATCCACTTGCTGGCTCAATTCCGGAAGGCTACTAAAATTTTTTTTTGGTCAGGAACTAGATAAAAAGTGGCTAATTGTAAAAACTTTGACCCCATTTCCCTCGAATACTAGGCATCGAGGACAAAAACTGACTATATATATTTGGAATCAGCGTTCTCCCAGCGTTCCAATAACCAACTCCATGGCATTCCCTTGTTAATACCGGATTGTATCTTATCGCTATCATCTTCTTGTTTTCCAGGTCGGTGTACAATTACATCACCTCCGTCAGTATAAAAGACGCGAATCGAAAGCTCGGAGGAATGGAATTGTACCGAGCTGTGGAGAACTACCTGACTCTCTACACGAAGGACGTGTTCAAAAGAATGAAGGAACTCGTCGGCGAGGACCTCCTCAAGTCTTACACCACTGAATGGGAGCTATTCCTGTTCTCAGTGAAAGTCATTGATGGGATCTTCGGTTATCTCAATCGGGACTGCATCATTCGCGAAAGAGATGAGGGAAAATTGGATGTTTATATGATTTACCGACTCGCCATGGTTATCTGGAAAAGAGAAATGTTCGATAACCAGGACAAGAAGATTATCGATGCGGTGCTGGAGTTAATCCGACTGGAGAGATCTGGAACTCCTATTAATAGATCATTTGTTTCCTCTGTCACTGAAACTCTTGTACAGCTTGGAGCTGAGGATGCTGACCCAAAGAGACAAATAGTCACTACTCCAAAGGGTTTTCCAGTCTACAAAGAAGTGTTTGAAGATAAATTCATCGCAGCAACTCGTGAATTTTACACTGCTGAAATCCAGAAGTTTCATGAAGAGAATGACTCGGTTACGGACTACATGATCAAAGTAGAGAACCGCCTTCAACAAGAAAAGGATCGTCTACAGTTGTGCCTCCACTACTCGACCGGCTCTCTTCTCAGTGCTTGCTGCGAGGATGTGATGATCACTAGACAATTGGAGTTTATCCAAGCCCACTTTGGGAGACTCTTGGAGCAGAAAATGGACGAACATTTGACCAGAATGTATGGACTTTGCAGCCGTGTCAAAGAAGGGCTGGATGCTCTCCGTAAAGCTCTTCAGGATTATGTGACTAACGAGGGACAGGAGGCGATTCAGAGAGTTGCGACGGAGGCATCAAACGACCCGAAGCTCTATATGAAGACACTGTTAGATGTTCACGAAAGATACCAAGGATTGGTCGATCGATCTTTCCGAAAAGATCCAGGATTCTTGAAGTCTTTGGACAGTGCAGCCATCACATTTGTCAACAAGAATGCAGTAACGACTCGTTGCAATCCGGCTCAGGCGCCACTCAAATCAGCGGAACTGATGTCGAGATACTGCGACCAGTTGTTCAAAAAGAGCTCGAAGATGCCAGATGAGATGGAAATGGAGGTGCTGCAAAAGCAAGTGGTGAGTGTTTTTTGGGTTTTTATTTAGAGGTGTACTAACAAGGTCAACTCTGATTTTTTTCATTTGAGATCGATTGAGATCGGCTAACTTTGAGATCCCGTCACGGTTTTTGGGTTGCTGTGAATATTTGATTTTGTTATATTCGTATGAAGCAAGTCAAGGTCTTCATTTTTGTAGTTGACACTTTTTTGATAGTTCCGCCCACTTTCTAGATGTGCGCTTTCAAAGAGAGGATCCTAGATAGCGTTCTGCTACTTGTTACTGTCTTTAAAGGCGCATATCTCAAAAGTGGGCGGAGCTACCAAAAAGTTGTCAACTACAAAAATGATCTAATTTTTCGTATGTCCGTCTGTGAGTTCATTTTTAAATCGAAAGAAAACAAAACTTGGTAGGAAAACTACAAAAATGGTAGAAAAAACAACGAAAACCTGAGAAATCAACCAATCTTCAAAGTCGCATATCTTAAAAGTGGGTACGGCTATCAATATTTTGAACACTACAAAACTGCACTACATGAAATTTGGCATATTTTCCAAAAACTATCAACTTCAAAAATGAAGACCATGGCTTGCTTCATACGGATATAACAAAATCAAACTTTTTACAGTAACCCAAAAAGCCGTGACGGGATCTCAAAGTTAGCCGATCTTAACCGATCTCAACTTCTCAAAAAAAGTGGGCGGGGCTCCAGCTTTAAGGAGCTCTTACTAATCGTTTCCACATTTTCAGATCACTCTCTTCAACTACTTGGATGATAAAGATGTCTTCCACAAGTTCTACGCCAAGATGTTCAGCAGACGTCTCATCACCGACAGCTGCGCATCCGATGAAGCCGAGACGTCGTTCATCGCAAAGCTCACCGATTCCTGCGGCTTCGAGTACACCTCCCGTCTTACCAAGATGTTCCAAGACGTCCAAGTCTCCAAGGATCTCACTTCGGATTGCAAGGAGAAATATTCGGATGGAAAAAAGTCTATCGAATTCAACACTCTTGTCCTCAGCTCTGGAACCTGGCCAAGTTTCCCGATGACTAAGTTGACGCTCCCCCAGCAGCTGTCCACTTCGGTTGAGAACGTCAATAAGTACTATCAAGAGAAGTTCAACGGCCGTCGCCTCTCCTGGGTCTACTCCCAATGCCGTGGCGAGGTCACGTGTTCTGCATTCAAGGGGAAGAAGTACGTGTTTGGTGTCACGACACCTCAAATGTGCACACTTCTTCTCTTCAACGAGCAGACCGTCTACGTGGCCGAAAAGATCATGGAGGCTACTGGAATGGACACCAGGACAACCGCCGCCATCGTTGGCTCCCTGGTCAAGAATCTTGTCCTAAAGTCGGATATGGATCTTATTGGAGAGGATGTGCTGCTCACTGCCACCATCACCTTGAACGAGCAGTACACCAACAAGAAGGTCCGTGTCGATCTCTCGAAGATCGCTATGAAAACGGAGGCTGTCAAGGAGACAGAGACTGTCCAGAAGAGTCTTGAACAGGACCGAAGGAACATGATTGATGTAGGTTGTTTTATTATTGAGCCTTTGGAGACGCGGCTTTCAAACGATCTATAAATTTGGTTAAAGCTACTTTTGACTACGGGAAGTTCATTTCTGCAGTCAAAACCTGCTAAATGTCTCTGCGAGCCGAGTTATGAGCTCTCAAACGTTTCATATGATCACGCTTTTTCACGTGGAATTCCAAATCGGCCGCTAAACGCCCTCGCGCGGTTCTATTTGTGCTTGTACGCTCCAAAAATATGAATATCTTGCGTATACCATTTGCCGATTCGGAATTCCACAAAGCTTAACCTTTCGAAAAGTTTGAGAGCTCATAACTTGGCTCGCAGAGACATTTATACGGCTTTGAGTGCAAGACGTAAGCAAATTGATGCATCTCTCATTTTTCTATATTCCAGGCGTGCATCGTCCGAGTGATGAAGGCCCGCAAGCAGTGCCAGCATCAGCAGCTGACTTCCGAGGTCATCAGCCAACTGTCCTCTCGATTCAAGCCAAAAGTGGAGATGATCAAGAGGTGCATCGGAGGCTTGATTGAGAAGGACTACATGAAGCGAGTCGACGGGCAGAGGGATGTGTACGACTACGTGGCTTAATTTATTTTTTAACGGTTCTAATTCTAAAACTTGTTTTCTTCGTGTAATTCTCTCCGCTCAAATCTTTTTTTATTTATTTCCACTGTCTCTGTCTTTTTTTAAAAAGATTTTTTAGCGATCTCTTTTCCTTATTTCCACCAAAATTCCTATCAAAGTTCCACTTCAAATAAACAAATCAACCACTGTGTTTTTTTTCTTTTTTGTGCTGAATTTTTTCAGGTTGATGGTCTAATTTAGAATCTAAACATTCCTTTTCTACGCAGTTCGGCCCTGGGAGCCGGCCCCTCTAAACTTTTTAAAGGGACAGGAATTCAGGCCTTGCTGGACCCGAATAGGCCTTAACAGTTGTGATTCTATATCGATTCTCCCCATAGCACCTTTGTATGTTTTTTGTCGATTAGTTCTACTTTTCTGCTCAAAATACCGTATTCCATCTATTAGAGATGCGCTTCTATTGGAGGGAATACTGCATGTCCATACCACCGTCGGTTTATTTGGCTTCGCTGCTCTTCTCAGATCCCAAATTGTTCATTTCCATTTGTTTTTGTATTTATCCTCACACATGATTCCTAACAGCTAGCTCCATCATTTATGACTAATGGTATTCGTCGTGGACATTCTTTCTATCGAAACAACAACACTATTTCGTAATTCTTCGCACTCTATTTTCTTCTTTCCGGCACTTTCCGACGCCCTATGGTTCCCCCTGTTCATATTTCTGTCGGCCTGACAATGAGTGTGTTTTTTCATTTTTCATGTTCTATTTTTGATTGCTAGAAAGCTTTGATGTCAACAAGGAAACTCTAGTTGTATACAGTGGATGGTTATGTACTAATTGTATCATTTAGTGATAGTTCTGACTTTATGACTCATGATTTTAGCAATCAATAACCATTCCTTGGTTTCATCTGTCTTGTTGTTCTACTTCCAAAGTCTTTTTCGATAAAGAAAAGTTATGAATCCATGGTTTTACGGCTCTAAGACACCAAAAATTCAATAAGTCTTACCCACCGAACATTAGCGGTCTGGCAGACATGGAAATCAGGTATCTTACTGTGGTTTACTAGTCAAACATGAAAGAATTACTCTAGTTTTACCAAAGTCATGTGAAATACGAATTTTCACACGGAATTTTATTTGGATCTACCATATCATGTCATTAAAAACAATTCCCGGAAATTCCGACAAATTTGAGAATAGTAATAATCTTTGAGCGTTACCGTATCCCCCCGCCCCGTTGTCTAAATCCCCTGTCTGTTTGAGTGTCAGTTTGTCCAGTTTCCATTTCAAATATCCACGAATTTTCTTTCCAGACCACTGACAGGTCTACATTGTAGGCCCACATTTTTGATCTGTGTGATGTTTGCGTGCGCGCGAATTGTGGTATCCCCACGAAAACACCGCGTATCCTCTCTTTCAGTTCAATGAGTCATCATTTTCGTTCCTTTTTCGATTTGTTGCTTGGAATTTATGCATTTTCAGTGGATTGCTTATCTATTTATGCTTATTTCTCTCATTTTTCAGATTTCGATCTCATTTTTACATATTTTTTTCAGTTTCGACTCAACAAGAGAGTTCCGAGACCAGAGACGTCAACGAACCCAGATCATCAATGAACTCACAATCTAACCACTTTTACTCCGCTCAGGAGTTTCCGCTTCAAGGTGAGTCTGTCTGTATGTCCATGTGTCCAATCTAACCTTCTCTAATTCCAGGCGAAGACCCGTACGAAATCTACCAACCTGATTTTGACTACCCGAATGAATTCCAGCAAAACTTTGAAGAATACGCTATCGAAAGCCACGGAAGTGTGACGTGGCTCTCCGCGGTGTCCGGATCGATTTTGTGTGAGAATGGATGCTCACTATCGTTTCGGATTACGGACTTTTGTGATGAGGTGAGTCAACAATTCAAGTCAAAATTTTAAAGAACTTTTTTGTAAAAAATCAATATTTTGTCAGAAAGAGTTATACAAATTTGTAGATTAGACCTAGAACTCTATGTTTGTAGTTGACAACTTTTCGATAGCTCCGCCACTTTTGAGATATGCGCGTTTAACGGTTGGTTACTGTAGCCGCGCTGTCTCTGGAGGCCACCGACATTTGAAGACGTATATCTTAAAAGTGGGCAGAGATATCAAAAAGTTGTCAAATACAAAAATGAAGCTCTAGATTTGATCTACATTGTTTTGTATGATAGCGCTTAGTATCGAACTACATTTTGTCAGTTGGCAACTTTTTGATATTTCCTGAGAAAAAAGATATTTCGTGTTGAATTCTCTTATGGTCTCTGTTGTTTCTCATGGTCTCTTGGCTACGCGGTTAGTCACTGTAGCTACTCGTTGTGACCAGTAACACCTAGTCTTCACTCATCTCAAGTTTTATTTATTCCAGAAAGTCGCCGATCTCCGCAAAGTGCTCCGCATTGGAATCGTGCTCGGATTCAGAGCTGTCGAGAAGAAAGACGGTCAGTTCTTCATCGACTACGTCTACCCATTATCTGGAATCGCAGCTGAAATCCGGTTCAAAAGAATGGAAGAGATCGACTTGACACCAGAAGACGAGTACATGTTGGAATTGGAGGGAAAGGCATACGATACACTTTTGGACGTTTTTAGAAAGGATGGAAGTGAGGAGATTGGGTTGAGATGGTGAGATAGAGTTTGAGTGATACATGTTTATTCTGATTTTCGATTTCAGTTTTCAAGGAAGTGGCAAAGAAAACGTGACACTTCACAACTACATCGGAACTTCTGGCGAAAAGCTTCGCAAATTCGTGGCCAGTCGAACCCACGTTTTCCGTCTTCAACATGATCTCGTTAGTCTGCAGGTGAGTTCTCAAAAGGCTACGTAATTTCTTTGAACAAAACAACTTTCAGCTCTCGTCCGTCTACCTTGCAGTCAACTATCTCAACACGTACCTACTCCAAAGCGGTGGCGCCACTTCCATTGAAGATCTCTACAACTTCTACTCCTCCTACCTGTTTCCCGATGTCGTCCGGGAACACGTTGGATTCAGCCGTGAAGTCTTCATGAATCTTCTCAAGAGTCACCCATTCGTATTCTCCGTTTTCCCAAGTGATGTGTTTGTGTCGTCGAGAAGAAACCTTCCGAAGTTTGACTATCCACTGTTCATCGACTACAACTTCCCGTTTCTCGAGCCACTGGAATCGCATGTAGTGGTAGAGAAGCAAGAGGACTATACTCCATCGATTAATTATAATAATCAATATAATAATGCACGAGACGACCGTACTGACTCTCGCGCCTCAATCGAAATCGAGTACAGCTGTGAGAAGTCTGATGACAGCCCATATCCAACTTATGATGGTGTCGGACCATTCGCTCTTCTAGTCGCCGCTACGTTTGGTCCCAGAGCTACTCGCTCGACGGGTTCTTCTGAGGAATCTTCTGGTATTACTTTCCATCAACACTTTCCCACTAAAATCATTTTTTCAGTAGCCTCCCCATCTGGATCTAGTCCAACATCCGGCACTTCCAGTACCATCGGAGAGTATCAGTTCCCCGACACGTGCGAATACAATCTCTTCGGTCCCAATGATCTTCTCCGTGAATGTCTTGATGGTCTCTGTCTCTGGAAGCTCTAGATTGTTTCGTTTCTCTCTAATTTTTGTAAATTTCGATTGATAATCTGTTTTAATAATCATGTTCTTTCATTTGTCATAAGTTCCAAACTTTTTGTGTATTTTTCTTCCAAATTTGATCTGTTTCATACCGTTTTTTTCTTTTTGTATCACGGTTTCTTTGTCATTGACCGATTTTTTGTGCTTTGGAATAAAATTGTTGGAAACCATTAACTTTTCGTTATTGTTTTAATAGTCGGTTCTTCAAAAAATCAGATGTCGTTGCAGGGAAGGTATGGATGGGACAACTTTCAACTCGCTGAGATGTTCGGCACGGTTCCAGTAGTCAATCTTTGAAGACGTATATCATAAAAGTGGGCGGAGCTATCACTATTTTAAACACGACAGAACTGATCTACATGAAATTGGGTACATTTTCATAGTTAAAAGCTTCCTATTGGCTCCGCCCAGTTTTGAGACATGCGCCTTTAAAGATAGGCGGTTGAGGAGATGGGAGAAGAGATCAGAGAAGCTAGGAAGTTTAAAGGCGCATATTTCAAAAGTGGGCGGAGCTATCCGAAAACTGTTAACTACAAAAATGAAGGCCATGGCTTGCTTCATATGGATATATATATAAAACAATCAAATTTTTACAGTAACCCAAAAAGCAGAGACAGAATCTCAAAGTTAGCCGATCTCAACCGATCTCAAATTTATGTATCTGTCTTTAAATACGCATGTCTCTCAAAAGTGGGCGGGGCTCCAGTGACTCGTCATGCAAATAATGACCGATGGATTCTCCCCTCCTCCATCTTGCTATCTGATCATACCATCAGGTCCGTACCTCATTCACTCGACCACGTCGAAGCGGCAGTCGGATACTACGAAAGATCGATGAAAGTCATAAAACGATGTCAAGAACAAATAGAGAAAGCTGAGAAGAATGCGGAGAAGAGTGAGGGTAAGGAATAACATCAGAAGGCGAAGAGAACGGTTTTCCCACCCAATATATTCTTCATATCAGTATTAGCATCTTGATGGAGATCTGCCATCCCCTAGCGGGGCCCTCTTATTAATGAAAGGGCCATAGCTGTCGGACATCTCAATTATACAATGGGCAGAATGTTTGAGAAGAGGATTTATTAATTGGCCATGGGAAACTGAAGGAAATTGAAAAGAAACGTGGGAAGTACTAAAAAAAAGAACCAATAAAAACAGAGATTTAAAAATTCATTTTAAAAGATCTCACTTCTTAAAAAGATCCGCACACATCTGAACATTCTTCGCCCATCCGGAGCTCTCATACCTTCCGGGAACATCTTCCACTTCTCGTTTCTTCACGCTCTTGACACGTGGCTCTTCATCCTCTTCGTCTTCGACGCTCCTCTTTGACGAACTTGTCGCAGCATTCCTTTTGCATCCCTCGGTGAACCATCTATGCGCGGTGCCGACGGCTAGAGCCAAGTTCTCTCCTCGCTCACCTTGATCTGCGCCTACCTTCTCATCTGATTTGGAATTCTCCTTGACGTTATTTGACTTCTTCGCTATTGCCTCCATCAACTCGTGAATCCGTTTCACAATCTCTCCAGCACGATCCACCATCCTCTTCGTCTTCTGATGCTTCTCCTTATCCTCCTCTGCATTCTTCTCAGCCTCCTCTATTTGCTCCTGACATCGTTTTATGACTTCCATCGATCTCTCGTAGTCTCCGGCAGCCGCTTTTCGAGATACCGGATCCTTGAGTCCCGCTGCTTTCTGAGCAATTTGTTCATAGAGAACGAGCGATTTCTCAAGGAGCTCCATATTCTTCTCGGCGGCGTCGAGTTTGCTCATTTTAGCAAAAGTTAGTAGGAACAAAAAATAAAAAAAACGTTAAGAACTCGATAATAGATGACGTGGCAGAGTAAACGAGGTATGGACCTGATCAGATAGCGAGATGAAGGAGGGGAGAGTCCATCGGTCATTATTTGCACAACGTGTCATTATGGTTGCCCCAGACCTTCTCCTCAACTATATCAGATTTTTTAAAGAATCGGCCATTGAAATGATTACGAAAAGTTAATGGTTTCTACAAATTTTATTCAAAAACACAAAAAATTCTGGTCAATGACAAAGAAACCGTGATACAAAAAGAAAGAAACGGTATGAAACAGATCAAATTTGGAAGAAAAAATCACAAAAAGTTTGGAACTTATGACAAATGAAAGAACATGATTATTAGAACAGATTATCAATCAAAAATTACAAAAGTAAGAGGGAAACGAAACAATCTAGAGCTTCCAGAGACAGAGACTATCAAGACATTCACGGAGAAGATCATTGGGACCGAAGAGATTGTATTCGCACGTGTCGGGGAACTGATACTGCCCGGTGGTGCTGGAAGTGCCGGATGTTGGACTAGATCCAGATGGGGACGCTGCTGAAAAAATGATATTAGTGGGAAAGTGTTGATGGAAGGTCTTACCAGAAGATTCCTTAGAAGAACCCGTTGAGCAAATAGCTCTGGGACCAAACGTAGCGGCGACTAGAAGAGCGAATGGTCCGACACCATCATAAGTTGGATATGGGCTGTCATCAGACTTCTCACGGAGGACATCGATTTCGATTGAGGCGCGAGAATCTGTACGGTCGTCTCGTGCGTTATTATATTGATTATTATAATTAATCGATGGAGTATAGTCCTCTTGCATCGCCACCACAACATCCGATTCCAGTGGCTCGAGAAACGGGAAGTTGTAGTCGATGAACAGTGGATAGTCAAACTTCGGAAGGTTTCTTCTCGACGACACAAACACATCACTTGGGAAAACGGAGAATACGAATGGGTGACTCTTGAGAAGATTCATGAAGACTTCACGGCTGAATCCAACGTGTTCCCGGACGACATCGGGAAACAGGTAGGAGGAGTAGAAGTCGTAGAGATCTTCAATGGAAGTGGCGCCACCGCTTTGGAGTAGGTAGGTGTTGAGATAGTTGACGGCAAGGTAGACGGATGGGAGCTGGAAGTGTTTTTGTTCAATGAAATTGCATAGCGTATTGAGAACTCACCTGCAGACTAACGAGATCATGTTGAAGACGGAAAACGTGGGTTCGACTGGCTACGAATTTGCGAAGCTTTTCGCCAGAAGTTCCGATGTAGTTGTGAAGTGTCTCGTCTTCTTTGCCACTTCCATGAAAACTGAAATCAAAAATCAGAATAAAAATCTATCACTGAAACCACTCCCACCTTCTCAATCCAATCTCCACACTTCCATCTTTTCTAAAAACGTCCAAAAGTGTGTCGTATGCCTTTCCCTCCAATTCCAACTTGTACTCGTCTTCTGGTGTCAAATCGATCTCTTCCATTATTTTGAAGCGGATTTCAGCTGCGATTCCAGATAATGGGTAGACGTAGTCGATGACGAACTGACCGTCTTTCTTCTCGACAGCTCTGAATCCGAGCACGATTCCGATGCGGAGCACTTTGCGGAGATCGGAGACTTTCTGGAATGAGTGAAGGTTGTTTGAACTGGGTGATAGAAGGAATTAGGAGGAGACTAAGTGCTACTGGTCACAACGGGTAACTGCTTCATTTTCGTAGTTGACAACTTTTCTACATCTCCGCTCACTTTTAAGATATACGTCTTTAATTGTCGGTGGCCTCCTGAACCCACTGGACTACAGTAACCAACCTCCAAACGCGCATATCTCAAAACAGGGCGGAGTTATCAAAAAGTTGTCTACTACAAAAATAGAGTTCTAAACCTAATCTACACATTTGTATAACACTTTTGACAAAGTATTGATTTTTGACTTGAATGCTTCACTCACCTCGTCACAAAAGTCCGTTATCTGGAACGATTTTGAGTGTCCATTCTCACACGAAATCAATCCGGACACCGCGGAAAGCCACTTCACACTTCCGTGGCTATCGATGGCGTATTCTTCGGAATGTGGTTGGGATTCGTGATGAGGACTCGGGTAGTCGACAGAGTAGGGGTCAGGTTGGTAGATCTCGTATGGGTCTTCGCCTGGAATTAGAGAAAGTTGGATTGGACAGATGGACATACAGACAGACTGACCTTGAAGCGGGAATTCCTGAGCGAAGGAGAAGTGGTTAGTTTGTGAATGCATTGATTGTCTGGGCTCGTTGACGTCTCTGGTCTCGGAACTCTCTTGTTGAGTCGAAACTGAAAAAAGTGAAAATGAGTAAAACTACAAAAAATATGCATAAAAAGAAGAGCAATCCATTGAAAATCCATAGAATCTAAGCAAAAAATCGAAAAAGAAACGAAAATGATGACTCATTGAACTGAAAGGGAGGAGACGCGGTGTTTTCGAGGGGACACCACATTTCGCGCGCACGCAAACATCACGCAGATCAAAAATGTGGGCCTACAATGTAGACCTGTCAGTGGGCTGGAAAAAAATCAGTGGATATTTGAAATGGAAACTGGACAAATTGACACATAGACAGACAGGTGATTCGGAGAAACGGATGGTATACGGTAACGCTCAAAAATTATAACTTTTTCAAATTAATTGGAGTTTCTGGGAATTTTATTCCATGACATGATATTATTGAATCAAATAAAGTTCAGAGTGGAAATGAACCACATCAAGATACTTGATTTCCCTGTCTTCCATACCGGTAAAATTCGGTGGGTAAGACTCATTTAGTTTTTGGTGTCTTCTTGCCGTAAAACCTTGGATTCATAACTTCTTTTTTAAAGACTTTAGAAGTAGAACAACAAGACACATAAAACTAAGAAATGAATATTGATTGGTAAAATCATGAGTCATAAAGTCAGAACTGTCACTAAATGGTACAAACAGTGCAAATCCATTCACTATTTCGAGAAAGACAACTACAGTTTCCTCGCTGACATCGAAGCTTTCTAGAAATCAAAAAAAGAAAGAGAAAATGAAAATAAAACACACAGGTCAACAGAAATGTGAGAAGGAGGAACCATAGAGCGTTGGAAAGTGCCAGAAAGAAGAAAACAGAAGACTGCGAAAAATTACGAAATAGTGTTGTTGTTCGATGGAAAGAATGTCCACGACGAATACCATTAGTCATAAATGATGGAGCTAGCTGTTAGGAAATATGTGTGAGGAGAAGGGGGCCTGAGAAGGGGCCTGAGAAGAGTAGCAAAGGCAAACAAACCGAAAGAGGTACAGTAATCCCTCCAATAGAAGCGCGTTCTCTATCAGAGGGAAAACGGTATTTTGAGCAGGAAAGTTGGATAACTCGACAGAAATAGACAGAGGTGCTATAGAGAACATTTACATAGAATCATACTTGTCAAGGCCCGGAAAATTAACCAATTTTTTCAACATTTTTTGACATTTTTCCAATTTTTCATCGAAAATGTGAACATTTGTGATGTTTTTTTCAGAATTTCGTCTAATTCTGGATGATAATCGAAAACTTAAGATTTGATCTTTGCACCCTCCAAGTTTTGACATTGTGTAACAGTTATTTCCACCGTAGCACCTTCTCAAAGTTACTAGGTCGAAACTAGGCCTGAGTCAAAATGGAGGAACGGGGATTTCCAAAACTATTTTAAAATTTTGCGGAACGCATCCAGGAATGGAGAAAATTGGGCTTGCTTTTTTATTGAAGCAGTACTTTATTTATGAGGAACAACGATTGAAAACACGAACGCATTTGACAAGTCACAGAAAACAAAGAAAGAGCACATAAGAGCAATAGTTAAAAGAGTAAAGCCAAAAAGTTGAAGAGGAGAAAATTCATATTTTTATAATGTGCCACCAGCAATCTTCATTTTCTTCCGTTTCTCAAAAAACCCTGACAAACTCAGTTCAGACAACCTCCATTTTGAGAACCCACTTCTTCATTTGTTGATAGTCTTCTTTACAGTATTTCGCTGATTTGTAAGAGATATTGAGCTTGGTTTCATTTCCCATCCGGATAGAAACACCTCTGAAAATTCCAATTGAATAAAACACGCAT
>NIPN03000012.1:0-106932 GCA_002259235.3 Caenorhabditis latens | reverse complement strand
AGACGCGCGGTGAGAACATCGTTGTGTGCCAAGTGCCCATACCGCCCACCGGCCGGTATCGCTGCTACTACGAAAGTTGTTTCGGTACGTCCGCCGGAGGAGCGGGCGCCGCAGACTTGCAGCATCTAACCAGGCATCTTTCGAATGTCCATCAGAAAAAGTAGAGTGGACTTACAAATGCTCCATCTGTGGTGAAGAACCAGACGGAAAAAGTACAAAGGCTACTAGATGGGTGTCGTCGCACATGCTAGAGAAGCATGGGACGCAGCATAGACCGCGAATAAAGTCAGCTCCAACGACTAATCAGAAAGTCGCCGCTGTTATGAAAAAGGCGGCTCCGTCGCTCCAGCGTCCAGAGAGAGTAGAAAGAAAAGGATATGCTGGACTGCCGGTCGAAGAATCGACACCAGAGAAAATACTCAGAGTTGAGGCAATGGAAAAATTGCCTCAGACAAGAGCTGTTACGAAATCTCTGAGTGTGTTGAAAGAGTCTGTCAAAAAGAGTGTGAAAAAGACAGAAGAGAAACAAATGGGGAAAAAAGTATTCTCTATTTTCTCAAAGAACGGCGAAACAAACAGTCCCGCCAGTAGAAGGCTGTCGGTAGCGCCGGTTCGTACTAATAGTCTCGGCTCAGTGGTCGATCTGAGCAATCTGCAAGGGCCGGAAAGAGTAAAGGCCGCAAAGCAGAACGCGCAGATCACTGCGAGACTAGAAACAAAGCGCAGAAGAAGCTCTTTGTCTGTTCTGAAACCACAAAAAGTGAGTGGAAAGTCGGGAAAAGAGGAAATCAATAGAATTTCCGCAATAATACCCGAAGACTCGGACGTTTCAAGAGAAAAAGATGGAAACAAGTCTGGAGTGTTGAACCTTACCTTCGAAAGTGATGGTAGCAACGGATACGTTGGCAAACGGTTCAACACTTGGTGCCTTGACCATGAAGATTCAAGAGAAGCATGGCTGAGTGACGAAGTCATTCAATGGTACCTTGAGAGAATTTGTGCTAAAAGTGAAAAGTACAAAGTTCTCGACCCATTAACATGGGAAATATGGAAAATAAATGGGATACAAATGGTAGAGAGCAAGCTCTGGTCATCGAAAACCTATTTTTTCCCAGTTTGCGAAGAAAATCACTGGATACTTCTGATTATTGACTCACAAAGTGTCTGGTACGCAAACAGTTTAGCATATGAACCTGCCGGAAACGTCGCGAAGTTTCTGAAGGAATTGAAAAGAGAACGAAAGTACTTTGAAATTCCTACGCCGTATCAGCAAGATAAGGTGAATTGTGGTGTCCATGTGTGCTTGATCGCGAGATCAATTGAATCAGGGGTGTACTGGTACGATATAAAAGACGTGCAGTCATTCCGCACTGATATGAAAATAATGCTCAGAAGGAGAGGATATGAACTCTTTTCTGCGCCATATCATCAGAATATTCCACAAAAAATGAGTATTGATGTGGACGATTGTGAAATAATCGATGACGTTTTCTACGACGATTTCGAAAAAGAAAAGGTTGAGTCAGAAGACGTGAAAAAGACTACAACTGAAATATTGATTGAAAACATCACTCCACTAGAAAATACTGAGAAAGTGGAAGAATGTAAAAGAATCGATAGTATTCTTTTCGACGAGTCTGAAAAAGATGAAAAAGAGACGGCAGACGTGAAAGAGAATCGGTCAGAATTATCGATTGAAAAGGATAAAATAATCGATAAATCACCTGCCGATGTCATCGAAAATGTCGTAAAGGAGTCAGAGGGTCTTCTTGAAGTGTTTCGGTCCGAAATTTCGACTGAAAACGCAACAATTCCAGTCCAAAATGATGAGAATGGGGATGATTTCGGTATAATCAACAATATTCTCACAAATTTGGTGGAAATAGTAGTGTATAATGTAGAGGGAATCAGAGAAATCCCGAAACTTATGGACATCAAACTTGCGACACCAGAAAAAGTAACTCAGGTGAAGCAAAAGAGACGGGAAAAACCCAAGAAACAGATGGGGAAAATACAGAAAGTTCCCGCTGGCAAAGCTGACGAGCTTATCCAACAAGTACGAGTATGGTTTGAAAAAGAGTTCAATTCGTACGTGCAAGATGGAAAAAGCTTCCAAAGACTTGAATGGCTTGCCGATTCTCTAACAGCTGCTATCCACAAAGCATCGGTGGGCGATGAAGGAGCAGTAAAGAAAATTGAGAAAAGATGTCCTCCTCTGGAAATGAAAGAAGGAGAAATGTCTACTCAAACAACGGTGACAAAGAGTGTCCGAAATACTTCTCAAAACAGCGGCGAGAAGTCTAAAGGCGCTAGAGAGTCATTGGGGAAATCGTACTGGCAGAACCGAGCCAAAACGTATAATAGGCTCATCGGTAAAGTATCAAAGCAGTGCGAGATTCCGATCGGGATACTGGAGAAGTTTTTCACGGAAACTACTTCAGTAACCAACGTGCCAAAAGAGGTACTGGAAGCGAAAAGTTCCAAGTTACCTAATGCTCAAGTTGGTGAGTGGATCGAAGGAGAGTTCACTCATAAAGAATTGGCAGATGCTCTGAAAAAGACAAAAGACACTGCTCCTGGAGTTGATGGTCTGAAATATCATCATCTAAGCTGGTTCGATCCAGATTCCAGGCTTCTTGCCCTCTTGTATAATGAATGCAGAGTGCACAGAAGGATTCCGGCTCACTGGAAAGAAGCCGAAACAATTCTTCTCTACAAAGGAGGAGATGAATTGAAACCAGATAATTGGAGGCCAATCAGTTTGATGCCGACAATTTACAAATTGTACTCAAGTCTTTGGAACCGCCGAATTCGGTCGGTGAACGGTGTACTAAGTAAATGTCAGCGTGGTTTCCAAGAACGGGAAGGTTGCAATGAGAGTATTGGAATCTTGCGTACAGCAATCGATGTAGCAAAAGGAAAGAAAAGAGATCTTTCCGTGGCATGGCTGGACTTGACGAATGCGTTCGGTTCGGTGCCACACGAGCTCATCGAACACACTCTGATAAGGAATGGATTTCCAGAAATGGTGGTGCATGTTGTGAAAGACATGTACAAAGGTGCTTCTATCAGAGTGAAAAATAAAACAGAGAAAAGTGAACAGATTCAGATAAAATCTGGGGTAAAACAAGGAGATCCAATCTCTCCCACACTTTTCAATATGTGTCTTGAGAATGTCATAAGGAGACATCTTGACACAGCAGCAGGTCACAAATGTTTGAACACCAAAATAAAAGTTCTTGCATTTGCTGATGACATGGCGATACTCTCTGAATCCAAAGATCAATTGCAGCGTGAATTGACAAAGTTGGATGGAGATTGCACCCCACTAAACCTGATCTTCAAACCGGCAAAGTGTGCCAGTTTGGTTATTGAAAAGGGAAAAGTGAATCCGTCCGCAGTAATAAATCTGAAAGGTGTGCCAATCCGGAACATGGCTGGTTCGGACACCTACAAATACTTGGGCATTCAAACGGGTGTCGAGACGAGAACTTCCGAAATGGACTTGATCGAATCGGTCGTAAAAGAGTTTGAGTTGTTAGTGAGAGATGAGGAACTCACACTACCACAGAAACTTGATTGTATCAAATCATTCATGCTACCGAAAATGACGTACATGTATGGAAATTCGATACCAAAACTGACAGAGTTGAAATACTTTGCCGGTGAAACAATGAAAGCGGTAAAATCAATACATGAGATACCCCATTCGGGAGCTCCTGTCGAATACTGTCAATTGCCGATTTCAAAAGGTGGATTGGGCGTTGCGTGCCCAAAAATCACCGCGTTGATCACGTATTTAGTTTCAACAATGAAGAAACTGTGGTCGGATGACGAGTACATAAAGAGACTGTATTCGGACTATTTGAAAGAAGTGGTGGTAGCAGAAATGGGGAGAGAGGATGTCACCTTGAGTGACATGGCTGCTTATCTCAGCAATGAGACCCCGTCGAACAAGAAGAATTTCGGCTACACAACTTTCACCAGAATACGTGAAGTGTGCAGAGGATTATCGAGCATTAAAGATTCTCCACTGCATAAAATCAAAATTGTTGAGCATGAGGGAAAGCTAGCAATTTTGGTACAGGCCATTGAAGATGGACCTGAAGCAGTTTACACAGAAAGTCATGTGAAAAAACTGCAACTATTGCTGAAAAAAGAGGCGAACACGGGAATCTTACACAGGTTTATCACGACGAAACCGGTGAAAAGTCAAGTCGTTCAAGTGGTACTACAACACCCTCAAAGCAATAGTTTTGTGAGAAATGGAGGAGAAATGAGCTTCTCCACTCACAAAATAGTCCACAAAGCTCGATTGAACTTGCTTGTGTGTAATGCTAATACGTGGGACCCAAACAGCACGAAGGAGTGCAGGAGATGTAAAAAGAAAGAGACTCAAATGCACATCCTGCAAGTCTGTACGTATAATAGGTCTGGATTGATTACCGAAAGACATAATGCAGTACACAACAAAGTGAGCGAACTCATCAAGAAGGGCTCGAAGAAAAACTGGGAGTTGGAAGACGACTTAGTGATCCCCGGGCCTAGTGTCAAAAGACCGGACATTGTTCTGAGAAGTCCAGATGGTAAAGAAATCATTCTGGCGGATGTAACATGTCCGTATGAGTGCCTCGATGGCATGCAAGGAGCATGGGACTACAAAGTCAAAAAGTACACAGAAACGTACAAATATCTCGAAGCACGAGGTATTAAAGTCACAGTCTTGCCGATTGTTGTTGGATCACTGGGAACGTGGTGGAAACCAACAACAAATAGTCTATTGCAGCTGGGAATCGATCGAAAAACGATCAATCAGTGGATTCCCAAGCTGTGCGCGGCGACTGCCGAATACAGTAAAAATATCTACTGGAGGCACATTAAAGGTGATCGTTATCTGAGTATTCCGATGAAATTCGGTCTCGATAAGCCACCGGGCAACTCTTGGAAGAGGGGGAAGAGGCACAAGCCTCCGAAACCCGCCAAGAAGTAGTCGGCGGGAGAGACCACAAGCCAAAAGATCTGGCGGATAACGGAAACTGGAAACGGACTGGAAATGAGACTGATTGACGGAATGAGCTTGTACTGATTGGCTAACCAGTGAAAACAAAAGCACGAAAAGGAAAAAACGTGTGATGCTATCGATGCGGCGATCGATATTGCAAATGTATTCACTGGAAACACCTGGTTGTGTATGGGAACAATCGCAAAATTCGCTTCGGAATTTTGTTTGTTTCCGTGATTTTTGAGTACATCACTGGAATCATTTCGGATTCCAAACAAGAAAAATCAATACACAAGGTGTTTGAAATGTAAAAGGAATAGAAAATTTAAGAAATTCCTGCTACATTCCAATTCAAAACTCCAAAATAACAGTGATTTTCACGTGAAGCTTTCCGCTTCATACACTAAAAACGGAGAAAAGAAAATACCCCGAAAAATATCGATTAATCGGAGTGACAAAATCTGTGTTTCTCTTGGAGTCCAAATCAGCTCCATTCACATATTTTGTTAGACTTTGATTATGAACGAAACGGGAAACAAAAGCGCCGAAATCTTCCGATAGGCGAGGGAAAGTACTGAAAAAAAGAGGAAAAGTGCAGAAACAGTCTTACCGATAATCGGCGACAACAGATAAGACATCTTGCTATCGGGATTGACTGCCGCGTGGTAGGAAAGAGGAGTTTTGAGTAATCTGACTTTCTTGGTTAGTATTGGGGATAATTCCGTCCTCATACCAGGAAATGAGGGTGAAAGAAACGAATCTTCACGTGGTGGAATGGAATGAAAATGAAATGGTAAAAAGAGAAAAGTTTCATGAGTAATTTCGATTTTCGTTTAACCTAGTATGTCAGAAGAACCTGCTTGATCTGAAACGTGTCTAAACCAACCTCGTTGAAGTGACGGCTTGCTGAAGGCTGGCAATACTAGGTGGAACTGTTCAGCGTAATTAAACCTAACTCAAACCTCATCTGAACATGCTCCGCATCCGAAAATCAACGTACTAGCTGCGGGGAAAAGGTCAAAGTAGCGATGCGAATTCCTGGGATTCTCGTGGAGACATTTCTGTTTTCATGCCCGGGAAAACGCAAAGCAAAACGGGAACCGTGGGCTAGAAGCCAAAATGGACGTGTACTCAAGTGCCGTGTAGTCCGGTGTTTCTCATGAAGTAAGAATGAAACTTCATACATCGGATGCGCTAGAGTACAAGGCAAAGTCGCCATCATACTGTCCCGACAATATGAGTCCCCATCAAGATTATTCCACTGGATCTGATCCGTAAAGTGCGCAAATCAAGCACATGAGGAGATGAGCAAAGATAGGAAAATCATTGATACGATGGGTTGGGACAGGCTCCCCTTCTTGAGACTGCGAAGTCGATGACGGACGGGAAGGCCGCGAGGCACCCGGCGGGTAACTCGGCCAGACGCTAGTAGATCATTATATCCGACAGCCCTGGCTAAGAGGAACCCTGGGAATGGAGAAAGTTATGGAAGATGTTGAGGCTGGCTTGGTAACAGCTTCTCTACAGATCATCGTCCTGCAACCACGCAAACCAGTGGGATATGCGGATGATTCAGTACTAAAATCAGTACTGTAGAGAAATAACTGTACCTTGCTTGACCATACCCGAGTTGTGACTGCTCTCTGAGCGAAACACTTTAATGGCCCCTCACAAAATAAGCTCCCCAGCAACTGGTGGCCCGGCCTAAGCCGGTAATTACCACTATTGCACCCCAGGCTCGCCGAAAACTGACCCAAAGAAATTTGGCGTTAGCTATAAATTTTGGAAAGTCTCCTTTAGGGGAGACAAAATAACTGAAAAGAATTCGAAAATCAATGTTGTGAACATTTGATTTTCGCTATTTAAAAATCAACCGTAACCCGAAAACGCGTTTCGAAATGAATTTCTTGCAAGTTTTCACGTCTAGAATAATAATCAAACGTGAAAATAGAGAAAATCAAAAATCAATATTTTTTTGAATGATTTGCAAATTTTTGCAAATGGAAAAAAAATTAGGACGAAAAAAAACTTTTTTGTAAATTCTTGAATTAAACACAAGAAATGGATTCTTTTATTGATGAAAACAGTATTAAAAATGAAACTAACACATTCAGAAGCAGTTTTCGATAATATAAATTAGGAACAAAAAATGCAAAAAGCTTACAACATCCAGGATTCCCAGGCCGTCTCCGATCCAAGTACTAACTGGACTCAACGTTGCTTAACTTGCCAGATCGGACGGGATGGCGTGCATTCAACGTGATATGGTCGTAAGCATTTCTCTCAACACCATTCTTCGTATAAAAATGGGGAGGAAATCGAAAAGAATCGAGGGCAGCACGAGAGAAGTGAGAGATGCCGAATCGATTCAACTTGGGTACAATTACCCAAGTTTGAGTGTTCCTCAAAAATTAATTACCCAAGTTTGAGAGTTAGTGTCCCGAATTAATTACCCAAGTTTGATTTGTCATCATCATTCTGGAAAGAGAAGAGTGGGGGTGTAGTGAAAAGATAGTGGTGGTCGCGAGCCTCGATTGGTGTCGGCCGCTGCCGTAGCATTAGTCTCGAGACACACCGATAGCTTCGGTTTAATTACCCAAGTTTGAGGGTATGTAAATAATGGATCGTTCAGTGAAAATGGCTGTGGCACAGACAAATCACTGTTGCCCGTCATAGAAGTTGTTCGTGAAGTTAAAGTAAATTGGTCTGAGAATATTTTGGTAGTAGAGTATCTGATAAAGGTAAAGAGCGGAGAAAGAGTCGTTGTAAAAGGACTGAATCTGGAAAGAGTTATCCAGAATTTGGCAAGAATCAACTCAACTCTATTATCCAATCTAGGAAATCAGATATTTTGCGGAGTACCCAGAATAAACGAAAGTACCAATAAAAGTGATAATGAGGAAGGATGCAGGAAAGAGATGAAAATGAATATCTATGTATCATTCCAAAAAGTGAAATCCCAAGTTCCACCATATTTGATTGGTGGGGGAGAAGAAATGGAAGATACAGAGATAATAGGTATAAGGAAGTTGGAGCCAGAGGCACAGTTAGACAGCTCGAAACCGCTGATCTGCAGAGTTCTCTACCCAACACAAGGTTATATGTATAAGTGTTTTTATCCAAAGTGTAAAGGACATAGTAATGGATCAACTGATCTGAGAAGTCTGAAGAAGCACATGGTGGATAAGCATTTTACGAATATTGAATTTGCATATAAGTGTGCTACGTGTATGTTTTTAACGACTGGGAAATCAGCCACAGCGTTAAAATCAATAAAGGCACATATGGCAAGTCACCACAAGGTAACGATGGAACCCGGTAAAAAGAGTCTCGTGCAAAAGTTGAATGCCAGACTCGAAGAAGCCGCTCCATCACTTCCAATGCCGAGAAATCGATCAAAAGTCATACAGATGACCCCTGAGAAATCGATATCGGAATTGGAGAAAAGGAAGCAAACTCGTTCTGTGGCAAAACAGCTTAGCACACTGAAAGAGTCGGCACAGAAAAAGGAAGAGGATGTGAAGATAGCGGAGGTCAAAAAGAGAGAACCCCGTCTGTCAATAATCCCAGAGTCGAATGTCAGGCGAAGTCTGGCGGCAGGACTCGAACAATGTATAGGCCCTGAGCAATCGGTAGCTCAAAGGATAAGGGCAAAAAGAGAGGAATATGCTAAAGCTTCTAGGGAAGCGGCGGCAAAGAGAAGATCGAGTTTGGCAATGAAGCCAGCTAGATTACCAGACAAGGAAAGTGAGGGTACATTCCAGGAAGCGGGAAAGCTTGATGAGCCAATCGTGATAGACCTGGAAAAAGAATGTATTCCCACTACCGTATTGCAAGTCCCAAGAAACCAGTTCAACTCGTGGTGTCTAGAGCATGAGACAACGATTGACGCTTGGTTGACAGACGAGGTAATACATATGTACCTGTGCACATTAACGGAGAATCGAAAGTATTTTATGGCAATCGATCCGGTTCTGTGGCCAGTTTATGTGAGAAATGGAGCAGAGGATTTACTGAGGCGTACTAGTGGCCCAGAAACATGCTTCTTTCCAATTTGTGAAAGTAATCATTGGGTTCTCCTAGTGATAGAACAAGATATGTATTGGTATCTAGATCCGAAAGGTGAGGAACCAAAAGGAAATGTAGAGATTCTTTTAGAGTCCCTGCAAAGGAAAAGGCAGTACTATGAATTCCCACCACCGTCGCAGAGAGACAATGTGAATTGTGGAGTGCATGTCTGTCTTATGGCAAAATCAATAGTAGATGAATGTGGTTTCAATTGGTATTCTGAAGAGGACGTAAGGTCATTCAGAACCAATATGAAGGCAATTCTGAAAAGTAAGGGATATGAGTTATGTCCTGAGCCTTATAATAGGCAAAATGTAAAGAAACCAGAAAAACAAAGAGAATTTATTCTGGAGGAAGTGATGGACTCATTCGTTGAAGAAGGCGATATGACGTTCACAGTGCATCGGGATTCTGACAATGTTGATGTGGAAGTTGAGCATCTGACGAGCATTGATCAGGAACCTGAAAATGAGAAAAGTGAATGTGAGATTGTAGAGGGATCTGTAGACTCAGTCATTCCAGAGTTGATGGAAATGAGAGTGCAGACACCTCCAGCGATCAAGGAAAAAAGAGGTAAAAAGCGAGTATCGGTCAAAGAGAAACCGAGAAAACAAAAAGAGAAAGAGCAAAAAGTGCCAAAAGGAAAACCAGATGAGTTGGTTAAAAGAGTAAGAGTATGGTTTGAGAAAGAATTCAAATCATATTTAGAAAATGGTAAAAGTTTCCTAAGGTTGGAATGGATAACAGATGTTCTCACTGCAGCAATTCAGAAGGCGTCAGCCGGAGATGAGAAAGCAGTAGAACTGATTGAGAAAAGATGTCCACCATTTGAAACTGAGGAGGGTGAAATGTCTACCCAGACTGAAAAGAAAAAGAAAGTAAAAAGTGGTAAAGGGAATGGCGGTCAAGAAAGTATGAAGTCCTTGATGGCCTCATACTATGAGAACCGAGCCAAAACCTACAATAGAATAATTGGTAAGCATTCAAAGCAGTGTGAGATCCCAATAGCCAAAGTACAAAAGTTCTTTGAAGGGACCACTGCAGAGACGAATGTGCCAAAAGAAATACTTAAGGAAATGTGTTCACGCCTACCGAAAGTTGAAGTGGGAACGTGGATTGAAGGTGAATTCAGTGAAAGTGAAGTGACTGAGGCATTGAAAAAGACAAAGGATACAGCCCCAGGTGTCGATGGATTAAGGTACCATCACCTGAAATGGTTTGATCCCGAGTTGAAAATGTTGTCACAGATCTACAATGAGTGTAGAGAACACAGGAAAATTCCAAAGCATTGGAAAGAGGCAGAGACGATTCTTCTCTATAAGGGAGGAGATGAGTCCAAAGCGGATAATTGGAGGCCAATCAGTCTGATGCCAACCATCTATAAACTGTATTCTAGTCTCTGGAACAGAAGGATTAGAGCAGTGAAAGGGGTGATGAGCAAGTGTCAGAGAGGTTTCCAAGAAAGAGAAGGATGTAATGAAAGTATTGGAATATTGAGAACAGCCATAGATGTGGCCAAGGGCAAAAAGAGAAACATAGCTGTGGCATGGTTAGATCTCACGAATGCCTTTGGATCAGTACCACATGAGCTGATAAAGGAAACTCTGGAATCTTACGGATTTCCAGAAATAGTAGTAGACGTCGTAGCCGACATGTATCGAGAAGCATCGATCCGTGTGACGACGCGAAGGGAGAAAAGTGATCAAATCATGATCAAGTCAGGAGTGAAGCAGGGAGATCCAATCTCACCTACTCTCTTCAACATGTGTCTCGAGAGCGTCATAAGAAGACATCTCGACAGGTCCGTAGGTCATCGGTGCCTGAAAACAAAAGTTAAAGTATTAGCCTTTGCAGACGATATGGCAGTATTAGCGGAAAGTAGAGAACAGTTGCAAAAGGAGTTGACGGCTATGGATGCTGATTGCTCAGCACTGAATTTGCTATTTAAACCAGCTAAATGTGCAAGTCTGATATTGGAAAAAGGAGAAGTAAACAGGTTAAATGAGGTAGTTTTGAGAGGGAAACCAATCAGAAACCTCATGGAAGATGAAACCTACAAGTACTTAGGTGTTCAGACAGGTACGGCAACAAGGGTTTCCATAATGGATCATATAACGGAAGTGTCGAGGGAGATAGATCTAGTGAATATGAGTCGACTGGCAATGCACCAGAAACTAGATCTACTCAAA
Organism: Caenorhabditis latens; assembly: GCA_002259235.3. Classification (NCBI taxonomy): domain Eukaryota; kingdom Metazoa; phylum Nematoda; class Chromadorea; order Rhabditida; family Rhabditidae; genus Caenorhabditis; species Caenorhabditis latens. The sequence goes on along the minus strand of NIPN03000012.1, from coordinate 95,673 downwards.
GCCTTCATACTTCCAAAGATGACCTATATGTATCAGAACACGACACCTAAACTGTCAGAACTGAAAGTGTTTGCCAATTTGGTAATGAGGTCAGTGAAGGAATTCCACTTTATCCCCCTAAAAGGGTCACCGTTGGAGTATGTCCAACTACCCGTAGGCAAAGGAGGATTAGGAGTGGCATGTCCAAAGAACACAGCCTTGTTAACATTCTTGGTAACCATTATGAAAAAGTTATGGTCATCTGATAGCTACATCAGAAATCTGTATACAGACTACCTAGAGGAGGTGGCAAAAGTAGAAATCGGAAAGTTCGAGGTCAACTTGAATGATCTGGCAGAGTTCCTGAGTGACGAAAGGGCAGTCGACAGCAAGTTGTTCGGCTTCAATGCGTTCACGAGGGTGAGAGAAGTGGTGCGAAATCTCTGTAAGAATAAAGATTCTCCACTACATAGTTTGAAAATAATTGAAAGAGACGGGAAACTTGCCATAAGTGTGCAAGCAACCGAGGAAAGCATTGAGAAAATCTTCACTGAGGATCAGGAAAAGAAGTTAATGTACCTACTGAAAGGGGAGCTGAATACAGCACTCCAGCACAGGTTCTTTACTCAAAAGGTATTCAAAAGTGAAGTAATGAGAGTGGTTCAGCAGCATCCACAAAGTAACAGTTTTGTCAGGAATGGTGGGAAAATGAGTTTTGCGGCTCAAAAATTTGTCCACCCTGGTAGACTGAATCAGTTGCCTTGTAACTACAACACTTGGGCAAAAGGCCATACGAAGTTGTGTAGAAGGTGTAGAAAGAATGAGAATGAGACACAGTCGCATATTCTGCAAAGTTGTGACTACTCAATAGGAAATATCATAAAGGAAAGGCACGATGCAGTTCTCTATAAGTTTAGAGAACTCATTAAAAGAGGGCCAAAAGGACATTGGTTAAGGAAAACTGATAAGATAGTACCATATACAGGATCACAGCTGAGGCCAGATCTCTATCTGGAAAGCCCAGACGGGAAGCATGTGATACTGGCCGATGTGACAGTTCCATATGAAAGAGGCATCGAAGGAATGCAAAGGGCATGGAATGAGAAAATCAACAAGTATACTGATGGATATAAAGAAATATTCAGAAGACAAGGAAAATCCCTAGTAGTGTTACCATTAGTAGTTGGATCACTGGGAACGTGGTGGAAGCCCACGGAGGAAAGTCTGATCAAACTAGGTGTTGAGAAGACTACAATAAGAAGGATAATACCTGAGACGTGTGGAATGGTGGCAGAATACAGTAAGAACTGCTTCTGGAGACACATCTATGGTGAAAAGTATGTTAGAACTCCAATGATAAATGGTGGTGATAAACCCGAAGGAAATGATTGGACTAAGTGTGAAAACGGAATAGAAGGTGACAAGATTGCAAATTAGGCGATCGTAAAAGAAACCGAGCCGTAACAACAAGCAAAAAGAAAATCAATAAAAAGGCAGTGTAGGCCCACCAATAAAGGGTGAGAACACGCAAAGTAAACAAAAGAGAGAGATGGCCTCTGACCCTGAGGAGGGAAGGAGGACACAGAAAAAAAGAGAGAGAGAGACCTCTCGCAGAGGGAGGTCGATCCAAAGTAACAAGGTAGCACATTAGAGTGCAAGTAACTAAAGGAAAAGAGTGGGGAGGAAAGAAAGACTGATTTCACCCACTCTAAAGAATTTGGAAACAGAATTAGGAAGAGAAAAAGAAAAGGAAAACAGTTCTCTTGCCAAAATTCTGTAGAGGAATACTTTGTCAAAACATGATAGAAACCAGTAATCTTGTACGAAAGACAAGTAAGACTTGACCTGACAGAAAGGAAGTCAGAAAGAAATACCGAACACAAAGCCTGTGATCGACTCTCCTACCTACTGAACTTGTTCTCTTGGCCTCGTAACCGGCTAAAGGGAGAAGGAATGTTATTTGGAGATAGACACAAAGAAAGGCAGAGTGAAGGTCCTGTTCTTGAAACTAGGAGGAATGTGGAAAGAGTAGAAGGCCGCGAGGCTTTAGACGGGTAACTCAGTCAGTTGCTAGTGGTCTTCGGATCCAACGGCTTCGGACATAGTGAGGAACCCTGGGTAAGGAGAAGGAATGGAAAAGAGAATGGGCGGGCAAAGGCTAAGTTCATACACTGTCATGCAACCACTAAACCAGTGGGATCTGCGGGTGAATCACTTTCGAAAGAGGGTGAATGGATATGCTGATGTCTGACTTTGAAGAAGTCTGAAATTGAAAAACAGATATAAAGGCCCCTCACTATAAACTCCACAGCAACAGGTGGTCCGGCGAGGCCGGTTCTTGCCACCATTGCACCCCAGGCTCGTCTTGAAACTGACCCAAAGAAATTTGGCGTTAGCTATAAATTTTGGAACGTCTCCTTTCGGGGAGACAAAATAACTGAAAAGAATTCGAAAATCAATGTTGTGAACATTTGATTTTCGCTATTTAAAAATCAACCGTAACCCGAAAACGCGTTTCGAAATGAATTTCTTGCAAGTTTTCACGTCTAGAATAATAATCAAACGTGAAAATAGAGAAAATCAAAAATCAATATTTTTTTGAATGATTTGCAAATTTTTGCAAATGGAAAAAAAATTAGGACGAAAAAAAACTTTTTTGTAAATTCTTGAATTAAACACAAGAAATGGATTCTTTTATTGATGAAAACAGTATTAAAAATGAAACTAACACATTCAGAAGCAGTTTTCGATAATATAAATTAGGAACAAAAAATGCAAAAAGCTTACAACATCCAGGATTCCCAGGCCGTCTCCGATCCAAGTACTAACTGGACTCAACGTTGCTTAACTTGCCAGATCGGACGGGATGGCGTGCATTCAACGTGATATGGTCGTAAGCATTTCTCTCAACACCATTCTTCGTATAAAAATGGGGAGGAAATCGAAAAGAATCGAGGGCAGCACGAGAGAAGTGAGAGATGCCGAATCGATTCAACTTGGGTACAATTACCCAAGTTTGAGTGTTCCTCAAAAATTAATTACCCAAGTTTGAGAGTTAGTGTCCCGAATTAATTACCCAAGTTTGATTTGTCATCATCATTCTGGAAAGAGAAGAGTGGGGGTGTAGTGAAAAGATAGTGGTGGTCGCGAGCCTCGATTGGTGTCGGCCGCTGCCGTAGCATTAGTCTCGAGACACACCGATAGCTTCGGTTTAATTACCCAAGTTTGAGGTACGCCCGAAAACTGACCCAAAGAAATTTGGCGTTAGCTATAAATTTTGGAAAGTCTCCTTTAGGGGAGACAAAATAACTGAAAAGAATTCGAAAATCAATGTTGTGAACATTTGATTTTCGCTATTTAAAAATCAACCGTAACCCGAAAACGCGTTTCGAAATGAATTTCTTGCAAGTTTTCACGTCTAGAATAATAATCAAACGTGAAAATAGAGAAAATCAAAAATCAATATTTTTTTGAATGATTTGCAAATTTTTGCAAATGGAAAAAAAATTAGGACGAAAAAAAACTTTTTTGTAAATTCTTGAATTAAACACAAGAAATGGATTCTTTTATTGATGAAAACAGTATTAAAAATGAAACTAACACATTCAGAAGCAGTTTTCGATAATATAAATTAGGAACAAAAAATGCAAAAAGCTTACAACATCCAGGATTCCCAGGCCGTCTCCGATCCAAGTACTAACTGGACTCAACGTTGCTTAACTTGCCAGATCGGACGGGATGGCGTGCATTCAACGTGATATGGTCGTAAGCATTTCTCTCAACACCATTCTTCGTATAAAAATGGGGAGGAAATCGAAAAGAATCGAGGGCAGCACGAGAGAAGTGAGAGATGCCGAATCGATTCAACTTGGGTACAATTACCCAAGTTTGAGTGTTCCTCAAAAATTAATTACCCAAGTTTGAGAGTTAGTGTCCCGAATTAATTACCCAAGTTTGATTTGTCATCATCATTCTGGAAAGAGAAGAGTGGGGGTGTAGTGAAAAGATAGTGGTGGTCGCGAGCCTCGATTGGTGTCGGCCGCTGCCGTAGCATTAGTCTCGAGACACACCGATAGCTTCGGTTTAATTACCCAAGTTTGAGGTACGCCCGAAAACTGACCCAAAGAAATTTGGCGTTAGCTATAAATTTTGGAAAGTCTCCTTTAGGGGAGACAAAATAACTGAAAAGAATTCGAAAATCAATGTTGTGAACATTTGATTTTCGCTATTTAAAAATCAACCGTAACCCGAAAACGCGTTTCGAAATGAATTTCTTGCAAGTTTTCACGTCTAGAATAATAATCAAACGTGAAAATAGAGAAAATCAAAAATCAATATTTTTTTGAATGATTTGCAAATTTTTGCAAATGGAAAAAAAATTAGGACGAAAAAAAACTTTTTTGTAAATTCTTGAATTAAACACAAGAAATGGATTCTTTTATTGATGAAAACAGTATTAAAAATGAAACTAACACATTCAGAAGCAGTTTTCGATAATATAAATTAGGAACAAAAAATGCAAAAAGCTTACAACATCCAGGATTCCCAGGCCGTCTCCGATCCAAGTACTAACTGGACTCAACGTTGCTTAACTTGCCAGATCGGACGGGATGGCGTGCATTCAACGTGATATGGTCGTAAGCATTTCTCTCAACACCATTCTTCGTATAAAAATGGGGAGGAAATCGAAAAGAATCGAGGGCAGCACGAGAGAAGTGAGAGATGCCGAATCGATTCAACTTGGGTACAATTACCCAAGTTTGAGTGTTCCTCAAAAATTAATTACCCAAGTTTGAGAGTTAGTGTCCCGAATTAATTACCCAAGTTTGATTTGTCATCATCATTCTGGAAAGAGAAGAGTGGGGGTGTAGTGAAAAGATAGTGGTGGTCGCGAGCCTCGATTGGTGTCGGCCGCTGCCGTAGCATTAGTCTCGAGACACACCGATAGCTTCGGTTTAATTACCCAAGTTTGAGGTACGCCCGAAAACTGACCCAAAGAAATTTGGCGTTAGCTATAAATTTTGGAAAGTCTCCTTTAGGGGAGACAAAATAACTGAAAAGAATTCGAAAATCAATGTTGTGAACATTTGATTTTCGCTATTTAAAAATCAACCGTAACCCGAAAACGCGTTTCGAAATGAATTTCTTGCAAGTTTTCACGTCTAGAATAATAATCAAACGTGAAAATAGAGAAAATCAAAAATCAATATTTTTTTGAATGATTTGCAAATTTTTGCAAATGGAAAAAAAATTAGGACGAAAAAAAACTTTTTTGTAAATTCTTGAATTAAACACAAGAAATGGATTCTTTTATTGATGAAAACAGTATTAAAAATGAAACTAACACATTCAGAAGCAGTTTTCGATAATATAAATTAGGAACAAAAAATGCAAAAAGCTTACAACATCCAGGATTCCCAGGCCGTCTCCGATCCAAGTACTAACTGGACTCAACGTTGCTTAACTTGCCAGATCGGACGGGATGGCGTGCATTCAACGTGATATGGTCGTAAGCATTTCTCTCAACACCATTCTTCGTATAAAAATGGGGAGGAAATCGAAAAGAATCGAGGGCAGCACGAGAGAAGTGAGAGATGCCGAATCGATTCAACTTGGGTACAATTACCCAAGTTTGAGTGTTCCTCAAAAATTAATTACCCAAGTTTGAGAGTTAGTGTCCCGAATTAATTACCCAAGTTTGATTTGTCATCATCATTCTGGAAAGAGAAGAGTGGGGGTGTAGTGAAAAGATAGTGGTGGTCGCGAGCCTCGATTGGTGTCGGCCGCTGCCGTAGCATTAGTCTCGAGACACACCGATAGCTTCGGTTTAATTACCCAAGTTTGAGGTACGCCCGAAAACTGACCCAAAGAAATTTGGCGTTAGCTATAAATTTTGGAAAGTCTCCTTTAGGGGAGACAAAATAACTGAAAAGAATTCGAAAATCAATGTTGTGAACATTTGATTTTCGCTATTTAAAAATCAACCGTAACCCGAAAACGCGTTTCGAAATGAATTTCTTGCAAGTTTTCACGTCTAGAATAATAATCAAACGTGAAAATAGAGAAAATCAAAAATCAATATTTTTTTGAATGATTTGCAAATTTTTGCAAATGGAAAAAAAATTAGGACGAAAAAAAACTTTTTTGTAAATTCTTGAATTAAACACAAGAAATGGATTCTTTTATTGATGAAAACAGTATTAAAAATGAAACTAACACATTCAGAAGCAGTTTTCGATAATATAAATTAGGAACAAAAAATGCAAAAAGCTTACAACATCCAGGATTCCCAGGCCGTCTCCGATCCAAGTACTAACTGGACTCAACGTTGCTTAACTTGCCAGATCGGACGGGATGGCGTGCATTCAACGTGATATGGTCGTAAGCATTTCTCTCAACACCATTCTTCGTATAAAAATGGGGAGGAAATCGAAAAGAATCGAGGGCAGCACGAGAGAAGTGAGAGATGCCGAATCGATTCAACTTGGGTACAATTACCCAAGTTTGAGTGTTCCTCAAAAATTAATTACCCAAGTTTGAGAGTTAGTGTCCCGAATTAATTACCCAAGTTTGATTTGTCATCATCATTCTGGAAAGAGAAGAGTGGGGGTGTAGTGAAAAGATAGTGGTGGTCGCGAGCCTCGATTGGTGTCGGCCGCTGCCGTAGCATTAGTCTCGAGACACACCGATAGCTTCGGTTTAATTACCCAAGTTTGAGGTACGCCCGAAAACTGACCCAAAGAAATTTGGCGTTAGCTATAAATTTTGGAAAGTCTCCTTTAGGGGAGACAAAATAACTGAAAAGAATTCGAAAATCAATGTTGTGAACATTTGATTTTCGCTATTTAAAAATCAACCGTAACCCGAAAACGCGTTTCGAAATGAATTTCTTTGCTCTCTACCATTTGTATCCCATTTATTTTCCATATTTCCCATGTTAATGGGTCGAGAACTTTGTACTTTTCACTTTTAGCACAAATTCTCTCAAGGTACCATTGAATGACTTCGTCACTCAGTCATGCTTCTCTTGAATCTTCATGGTCAAGGCACCAAGTGTTGAACCGTTTGCCAACGTATCCGTTGCTACCATCACTTTCGAAGGTAAGGTTCAACACTCCAGACTTGTTTCCATCTTTTCTCTTGAAACGTCCGAGTCTTCGGGTATTATTGCGGAAATTCTATTGATTTCCTCTTTTCCCGACTTTCCACTCACTTTTTGTGGTTTCAGAACAGACAAAGAGCTTCTTCTGCGCTTTGTTTCTAGTCTCGCAGTGATCTGCGCGTTCTGCTTTGCGGCCTTTACTCTTTCCGGCCCTTGCAGATTGCTCAGATCGACCACTGAGCCGAGACTATTAGTACGAACCGGCGCTACCGACAGCCTTCTACTGGCGGGACTGTTTGTTTCGCCGTTCTTTGAGAAAATAGAGAATACTTTTTCCCCATTTGTTTCTCTTCTGTCTTTTTCACACTCTTTTTGACAGACTCTTTCAACACACTCAGAGATTTCGTAACAGCTCTTGTCTGAGGCAATTTTTCCATTGCCTCAACTCTGAGTATTTTCTCTGGTGTCGATTCTTCGACCGGCAGTCCAGCATATCCTTTTCTTTCTACTCTCTCTGGACGCTGGAGCGACGGAGCCGCCTTTTTCATAACAGCGGCGACTTTCTGATTAGTCGTTGGAGCTGACTTTATTCGCGGTCTATGCTGCGTCCCATGCTTCTCTAGCATGTGCGACGACACCCATCTAGTAGCCTTTGTACTTTTTCCGTCTGGTTCTTCACCGCAGATGGAGCATTTGTAAGTCCACTCGACAGTTATCGATTGGACTGATAAAAATGGTGCAAACCAAAAAATGTTAATTTTCGATGAAAACCAGTGTGTTTTTTGTGAAAATACTCGTTCTGAAACAGAAATATCACGTGAATTTCTGGAAAACGCTGCAAAAACGTGGTTTTTGTGGGAAAACAGAGCAAAAGAGCTGGAAAATATCGATTTTGTGTTTGAAAACATAAATTTCGTTTCAGACTCGTTGAAGTTGGCACCGGCTGAGAGGAAAGCGGTGTCGATGCGAGATGTCGCCAACGAACCGATCGATAGTGTGACGATTCGACGCGATGAGTTGAATGGAGGATTCGCCGGCGAAAAAACGGTACGCGAATCTGAAATCTGCTCTGACATTAGTCAGGTGCACAGAGAAGTGGCAGAAGAGGATTTATATTCCTCTTCTGTCCTCTCAGTCTGCTTGGCGACGTCAACAGAAGCTTTTTATACTTTTGAAAAAATAGAAAAAGATGAAAAGCAAAATTTGGTATTTCCGGTGGAACTTTTTGAGAGTTTCGCTGAAAAACAAGTGCCGAATAGTAGAAAATTCCATTCGGTGCTTGTGGAGAAGAGAAAAATGCCTCGGTTTTTGGTGTTTTCGACATTCCCATGCCAGACTATCAATCGAAAAGGCCACAATAAAGAAAAGTGGGCTGAAATTGCTAAAAATGAACCAAAAATGGGGATTTTAAAGAGAAAAATGCAATTTTCGATAAAGCGATCACCTGCTAAGGTAATTAGAGGTGGCGCTAAGACTGCGAGATCGGAAGCTGAAAAGGCCGAAAGAATAGTCTTGTTAGAGACGCGCGGTGAGAACATCGTTGTGTGCCAAGTGCCCATACCGCCCACCGGCCGGTATCGCTGCTACTACGAAAGTTGTTTCGGTACGTCCGCCGGAGGAGCGGGCGCCGCAGACTTGCAGCATCTAACCAGGCATCTTTCGAATGTCCATCAGAAAAAGTAGAGTGGACTTACAAATGCTCCATCTGTGGTGAAGAACCAGACGGAAAAAGTACAAAGGCTACTAGATGGGTGTCGTCGCACATGCTAGAGAAGCATGGGACGCAGCATAGACCGCGAATAAAGTCAGCTCCAACGACTAATCAGAAAGTCGCCGCTGTTATGAAAAAGGCGGCTCCGTCGCTCCAGCGTCCAGAGAGAGTAGAAAGAAAAGGATATGCTGGACTGCCGGTCGAAGAATCGACACCAGAGAAAATACTCAGAGTTGAGGCAATGGAAAAATTGCCTCAGACAAGAGCTGTTACGAAATCTCTGAGTGTGTTGAAAGAGTCTGTCAAAAAGAGTGTGAAAAAGACAGAAGAGAAACAAATGGGGAAAAAAGTATTCTCTATTTTCTCAAAGAACGGCGAAACAAACAGTCCCGCCAGTAGAAGGCTGTCGGTAGCGCCGGTTCGTACTAATAGTCTCGGCTCAGTGGTCGATCTGAGCAATCTGCAAGGGCCGGAAAGAGTAAAGGCCGCAAAGCAGAACGCGCAGATCACTGCGAGACTAGAAACAAAGCGCAGAAGAAGCTCTTTGTCTGTTCTGAAACCACAAAAAGTGAGTGGAAAGTCGGGAAAAGAGGAAATCAATAGAATTTCCGCAATAATACCCGAAGACTCGGACGTTTCAAGAGAAAAAGATGGAAACAAGTCTGGAGTGTTGAACCTTACCTTCGAAAGTGATGGTAGCAACGGATACGTTGGCAAACGGTTCAACACTTGGTGCCTTGACCATGAAGATTCAAGAGAAGCATGGCTGAGTGACGAAGTCATTCAATGGTACCTTGAGAGAATTTGTGCTAAAAGTGAAAAGTACAAAGTTCTCGACCCATTAACATGGGAAATATGGAAAATAAATGGGATACAAATGGTAGAGAGCAAGCTCTGGTCATCGAAAACCTATTTTTTCCCAGTTTGCGAAGAAAATCACTGGATACTTCTGATTATTGACTCACAAAGTGTCTGGTACGCAAACAGTTTAGCATATGAACCTGCCGGAAACGTCGCGAAGTTTCTGAAGGAATTGAAAAGAGAACGAAAGTACTTTGAAATTCCTACGCCGTATCAGCAAGATAAGGTGAATTGTGGTGTCCATGTGTGCTTGATCGCGAGATCAATTGAATCAGGGGTGTACTGGTACGATATAAAAGACGTGCAGTCATTCCGCACTGATATGAAAATAATGCTCAGAAGGAGAGGATATGAACTCTTTTCTGCGCCATATCATCAGAATATTCCACAAAAAATGAGTATTGATGTGGACGATTGTGAAATAATCGATGACGTTTTCTACGACGATTTCGAAAAAGAAAAGGTTGAGTCAGAAGACGTGAAAAAGACTACAACTGAAATATTGATTGAAAACATCACTCCACTAGAAAATACTGAGAAAGTGGAAGAATGTAAAAGAATCGATAGTATTCTTTTCGACGAGTCTGAAAAAGATGAAAAAGAGACGGCAGACGTGAAAGAGAATCGGTCAGAATTATCGATTGAAAAGGATAAAATAATCGATAAATCACCTGCCGATGTCATCGAAAATGTCGTAAAGGAGTCAGAGGGTCTTCTTGAAGTGTTTCGGTCCGAAATTTCGACTGAAAACGCAACAATTCCAGTCCAAAATGATGAGAATGGGGATGATTTCGGTATAATCAACAATATTCTCACAAATTTGGTGGAAATAGTAGTGTATAATGTAGAGGGAATCAGAGAAATCCCGAAACTTATGGACATCAAACTTGCGACACCAGAAAAAGTAACTCAGGTGAAGCAAAAGAGACGGGAAAAACCCAAGAAACAGATGGGGAAAATACAGAAAGTTCCCGCTGGCAAAGCTGACGAGCTTATCCAACAAGTACGAGTATGGTTTGAAAAAGAGTTCAATTCGTACGTGCAAGATGGAAAAAGCTTCCAAAGACTTGAATGGCTTGCCGATTCTCTAACAGCTGCTATCCACAAAGCATCGGTGGGCGATGAAGGAGCAGTAAAGAAAATTGAGAAAAGATGTCCTCCTCTGGAAATGAAAGAAGGAGAAATGTCTACTCAAACAACGGTGACAAAGAGTGTCCGAAATACTTCTCAAAACAGCGGCGAGAAGTCTAAAGGCGCTAGAGAGTCATTGGGGAAATCGTACTGGCAGAACCGAGCCAAAACGTATAATAGGCTCATCGGTAAAGTATCAAAGCAGTGCGAGATTCCGATCGGGATACTGGAGAAGTTTTTCACGGAAACTACTTCAGTAACCAACGTGCCAAAAGAGGTACTGGAAGCGAAAAGTTCCAAGTTACCTAATGCTCAAGTTGGTGAGTGGATCGAAGGAGAGTTCACTCATAAAGAATTGGCAGATGCTCTGAAAAAGACAAAAGACACTGCTCCTGGAGTTGATGGTCTGAAATATCATCATCTAAGCTGGTTCGATCCAGATTCCAGGCTTCTTGCCCTCTTGTATAATGAATGCAGAGTGCACAGAAGGATTCCGGCTCACTGGAAAGAAGCCGAAACAATTCTTCTCTACAAAGGAGGAGATGAATTGAAACCAGATAATTGGAGGCCAATCAGTTTGATGCCGACAATTTACAAATTGTACTCAAGTCTTTGGAACCGCCGAATTCGGTCGGTGAACGGTGTACTAAGTAAATGTCAGCGTGGTTTCCAAGAACGGGAAGGTTGCAATGAGAGTATTGGAATCTTGCGTACAGCAATCGATGTAGCAAAAGGAAAGAAAAGAGATCTTTCCGTGGCATGGCTGGACTTGACGAATGCGTTCGGTTCGGTGCCACACGAGCTCATCGAACACACTCTGATAAGGAATGGATTTCCAGAAATGGTGGTGCATGTTGTGAAAGACATGTACAAAGGTGCTTCTATCAGAGTGAAAAATAAAACAGAGAAAAGTGAACAGATTCAGATAAAATCTGGGGTAAAACAAGGAGATCCAATCTCTCCCACACTTTTCAATATGTGTCTTGAGAATGTCATAAGGAGACATCTTGACACAGCAGCAGGTCACAAATGTTTGAACACCAAAATAAAAGTTCTTGCATTTGCTGATGACATGGCGATACTCTCTGAATCCAAAGATCAATTGCAGCGTGAATTGACAAAGTTGGATGGAGATTGCACCCCACTAAACCTGATCTTCAAACCGGCAAAGTGTGCCAGTTTGGTTATTGAAAAGGGAAAAGTGAATCCGTCCGCAGTAATAAATCTGAAAGGTGTGCCAATCCGGAACATGGCTGGTTCGGACACCTACAAATACTTGGGCATTCAAACGGGTGTCGAGACGAGAACTTCCGAAATGGACTTGATCGAATCGGTCGTAAAAGAGTTTGAGTTGTTAGTGAGAGATGAGGAACTCACACTACCACAGAAACTTGATTGTATCAAATCATTCATGCTACCGAAAATGACGTACATGTATGGAAATTCGATACCAAAACTGACAGAGTTGAAATACTTTGCCGGTGAAACAATGAAAGCGGTAAAATCAATACATGAGATACCCCATTCGGGAGCTCCTGTCGAATACTGTCAATTGCCGATTTCAAAAGGTGGATTGGGCGTTGCGTGCCCAAAAATCACCGCGTTGATCACGTATTTAGTTTCAACAATGAAGAAACTGTGGTCGGATGACGAGTACATAAAGAGACTGTATTCGGACTATTTGAAAGAAGTGGTGGTAGCAGAAATGGGGAGAGAGGATGTCACCTTGAGTGACATGGCTGCTTATCTCAGCAATGAGACCCCGTCGAACAAGAAGAATTTCGGCTACACAACTTTCACCAGAATACGTGAAGTGTGCAGAGGATTATCGAGCATTAAAGATTCTCCACTGCATAAAATCAAAATTGTTGAGCATGAGGGAAAGCTAGCAATTTTGGTACAGGCCATTGAAGATGGACCTGAAGCAGTTTACACAGAAAGTCATGTGAAAAAACTGCAACTATTGCTGAAAAAAGAGGCGAACACGGGAATCTTACACAGGTTTATCACGACGAAACCGGTGAAAAGTCAAGTCGTTCAAGTGGTACTACAACACCCTCAAAGCAATAGTTTTGTGAGAAATGGAGGAGAAATGAGCTTCTCCACTCACAAAATAGTCCACAAAGCTCGATTGAACTTGCTTGTGTGTAATGCTAATACGTGGGACCCAAACAGCACGAAGGAGTGCAGGAGATGTAAAAAGAAAGAGACTCAAATGCACATCCTGCAAGTCTGTACGTATAATAGGTCTGGATTGATTACCGAAAGACATAATGCAGTACACAACAAAGTGAGCGAACTCATCAAGAAGGGCTCGAAGAAAAACTGGGAGTTGGAAGACGACTTAGTGATCCCCGGGCCTAGTGTCAAAAGACCGGACATTGTTCTGAGAAGTCCAGATGGTAAAGAAATCATTCTGGCGGATGTAACATGTCCGTATGAGTGCCTCGATGGCATGCAAGGAGCATGGGACTACAAAGTCAAAAAGTACACAGAAACGTACAAATATCTCGAAGCACGAGGTATTAAAGTCACAGTCTTGCCGATTGTTGTTGGATCACTGGGAACGTGGTGGAAACCAACAACAAATAGTCTATTGCAGCTGGGAATCGATCGAAAAACGATCAATCAGTGGATTCCCAAGCTGTGCGCGGCGACTGCCGAATACAGTAAAAATATCTACTGGAGGCACATTAAAGGTGATCGTTATCTGAGTATTCCGATGAAATTCGGTCTCGATAAGCCACCGGGCAACTCTTGGAAGAGGGGGAAGAGGCACAAGCCTCCGAAACCCGCCAAGAAGTAGTCGGCGGGAGAGACCACAAGCCAAAAGATCTGGCGGATAACGGAAACTGGAAACGGACTGGAAATGAGACTGATTGACGGAATGAGCTTGTACTGATTGGCTAACCAGTGAAAACAAAAGCACGAAAAGGAAAAAACGTGTGATGCTATCGATGCGGCGATCGATATTGCAAATGTATTCACTGGAAACACCTGGTTGTGTATGGGAACAATCGCAAAATTCGCTTCGGAATTTTGTTTGTTTCCGTGATTTTTGAGTACATCACTGGAATCATTTCGGATTCCAAACAAGAAAAATCAATACACAAGGTGTTTGAAATGTAAAAGGAATAGAAAATTTAAGAAATTCCTGCTACATTCCAATTCAAAACTCCAAAATAACAGTGATTTTCACGTGAAGCTTTCCGCTTCATACACTAAAAACGGAGGAAAGAAAATACCCCGAAAAATATCGATTAATCGGAGTGACAAAATCTGTGTTTCTCTTGGAGTCCAAATCAGCTCCATTCACATATTTTGTTAGACTTTGATTATGAACGAAACGGGAAACAAAAGCGCCGAAATCTTCCGATAGGCGAGGGAAAGTACTGAAAAAAAAAGAGGAAAAGTGCAGAAACAGTCTTACCGATAATCGGCGACAACAGATAAGACATCTTGCTATCGGGATTGACTGCCGCGTGGTAGGAAAGAGGAGTTTTGAGTAATCTGACTTTCTTGGTTAGTATTGGGGATAATTCCGTCCTCATACCAGGAAATGAGGGTGAAAGAAACGAATCTTCACGTGGTGGAATGGAATGAAAATGAAATGGTAAAAAGAGAAAAGTTTCATGAGTAATTTCGATTTTCGTTTAACCTAGTATGTCAGAAGAACCTGCTTGATCTGAAACGTGTCTAAACCAACCTCGTTGAAGTGACGGCTTGCTGAAGGCTGGCAATACTAGGTGGAACTGTTCAGCGTAATTAAACCTAACTCAAACCTCATCTGAACATGCTCCGCATCCGAAAATCAACGTACTAGCTGCGGGGAAAAGGTCAAAGTAGCGATGCGAATTCCTGGGATTCTCGTGGAGACATTTCTGTTTTCATGCCCGGGAAAACGCAAAGCAAAACGGGAACCGTGGGCTAGAAGCCAAAATGGACGTGTACTCAAGTGCCGTGTAGTCCGGTGTTTCTCATGAAGTAAGAATGAAACTTCATACATCGGATGCGCTAGAGTACAAGGCAAAGTCGCCATCATACTGTCCCGACAATATGAGTCCCCATCAAGATTATTCCACTGGATCTGATCCGTAAAGTGCGCAAATCAAGCACATGAGGAGATGAGCAAAGATAGGAAAATCATTGATACGATGGGTTGGGACAGGCTCCCCTTCTTGAGACTGCGAAGTCGATGACGGACGGGAAGGCCGCGAGGCACCCGGCGGGTAACTCGGCCAGACGCTAGTAGATCATTATATCCGACAGCCCTGGCTAAGAGGAACCCTGGGAATGGAGAAAGTTATGGAAGATGTTGAGGCTGGCTTGGTAACAGCTTCTCTACAGATCATCGTCCTGCAACCACGCAAACCAGTGGGATATGCGGATGATTCAGTACTAAAATCAGTACTGTAGAGAAATAACTGTACCTTGCTTGACCATACCCGAGTTGTGACTGCTCTCTGAGCGAAACACTTTAATGGCCCCTCACAAAATAAGCTCCCCAGCAACTGGTGGCCCGGCCTAAGCCGGTAATTACCACTATTGCACCCCAGGCTCGCCGAAAACTGACCCAAAGAAATTTGGCGTTAGCTATAAATTTTGGAAAGTCTCCTTTAGGGGAGACAAAATAACTGAAAAGAATTCGAAAATCAATGTTGTGAACATTTGATTTTCGCTATTTAAAAATCAACCGTAACCCGAAAACGCGTTTCGAAATGAATTTCTTGCAAGTTTTCACGTCTAGAATAATAATCAAACGTGAAAATAGAGAAAATCAAAAATCAATATTTTTTTGAATGATTTGCAAATTTTTGCAAATGGAAAAAAAATTAGGACGAAAAAAAACTTTTTTGTAAATTCTTGAATTAAACACAAGAAATGGATTCTTTTATTGATGAAAACAGTATTAAAAATGAAACTAACACATTCAGAAGCAGTTTTCGATAATATAAATTAGGAACAAAAAATGCAAAAAGCTTACAACATCCAGGATTCCCAGGCCGTCTCCGATCCAAGTACTAACTGGACTCAACGTTGCTTCACAGGTGAATCGCGTCGCGTGTATCATTTCCCAAATATTGTTCGCGTGTATGTCTGGATGGGTACAACTTATGCCGTCTCTAATTGACGTATTTTTCATGAGTAGCGAACACTCACGTATAAACGATGTACAATACGTCTACAGCGACCGAAAATAGGTATATTTGGCATGTCGCGAAGAGAATAATTCGTGTATCGCGATAAAAATAATTCGTGTATAGCGAAAATGTGCTGCTGAAAAAATCAATCCAGAAAATTTTTATTGAAATTAGAATACAAATACAAACAAATGCAACTAAAAACTTATTCCATACATATATTTTGTTGATCCGCAACTTCTTGCTGACTGATCTGCTGGCCAAGTCATTGAAGTGTTCTCGGTCGTAGAGTTTCCATTTCTGAAGTGGATGTTGACTTCTATCCTGAAACTTATATTCTGACAGTCTCTTAATTTTTCAATTTTTGTTGAAACAAAGGAGTGACAATAGGTGAAACGCTGGGATATCTTCAATATTTGACTTTTTGTCTCGAATTGCCCGTGAAAAGCGAAATTTTGGGAAAATACGGGAAAATTATCGGAAATTCACCGCGGAGCAGTGTCAATCGCTTATTCAAAATGAAATTTCAGTATGTCAGATGACTCGAAAGCAGGATGAGAAGAGTCTTAAACCAAAAACCCGCAGATAACCCAGAATTTCTTATTGTCTTCCTCCAGGTGAAATTCAAACGTTTAATACCTTTCGCTGATCACATTTCCTCGTCAGTTTCATCCGAATCCTTAATTATTCCAATTGTCTTCCACTCCCACAGTTGATTCGATCGGGTCCTCATCTTCAATTCTCGATGCTCATCTCTACTTCTGTGAACTATCTTTTTGACATATATCATACGGTTTACCAACAAACCTATTGTTTTCTATGAACCAGCCATCTTGGAATAATATCGAAACATCATTACTTCTATTCCATTGGTTGGAATAAACAGAACATAGTAGTAATAAAAAGTGAAAACCGAAAAAAAATCAGAAAATGCTCAAAAATAATTGTGTGTCACCTTTTCGCGACTTGCAGTTTATGAGCCTATTATATATCTGCAGGTACCGATTCGCGGATACACGAATTGTTTGCCTCTTTTTTTCGCCACTTGTCAATTATTCGTTCATTACATGCCAGCCAAGTATAATTCATGAGTCGCGATTCACCTGTGTTAACTTGCCAGATCGGACGGGATGGCGTGCATTCAACGTGATATGGTCGTAAGCATTTCTCTCAACACCATTCTTCGTATAAAAATGGGGAGGAAATCGAAAAGAATCGAGGGCAGCACGAGAGAAGTGAGAGATGCCGAATCGATTCAACTTGGGTACAATTACCCAAGTTTGAGTGTTCCTCAAAAATTAATTACCCAAGTTTGAGAGTTAGTGTCCCGAATTAATTACCCAAGTTTGATTTGTCATCATCATTCTGGAAAGAGAAGAGTGGGGGTGTAGTGAAAAGATAGTGGTGGTCGCGAGCCTCGATTGGTGTCGGCCGCTGCCGTAGCATTAGTCTCGAGACACACCGATAGCTTCGGTTTAATTACCCAAGTTTGAGGTAACTCTGACTTGGGCGATAGTTTTTGGTGGTTTTTTCTACCTAACTAACTAATTTTTGGCTAAAAGAGTCGAATAGACTTGTTTCATTTGCTCAAAACAACATCTGAACTGTCGTTAGAGACCTTTCAGCCTCCCCAATCCCTGTATTATACTAATTTGGCACATTTATCTCCAAAAATGGAGTTTTCGTGTCAGTCCCATTGCGAAAAAACCACCGCGCTAAACCCATATGATTCAGAATCCAAAAAAGAATTGGATTCAGATTTTATTTCCAAAAAGGTGATTCCCACCTCCGATTTTCCCGGGAAAATCGCAAAGAGCGACGGCGAAAGCCAAAAATCAGATTTCTCGCCCGAAAAAGTATCGGATTCGATTTCTGATGTACCCACGGTGATTCCCACCTCTGATTCTAGTCTTAGAATCAGAAAGAGTGACCAAAAACCGCAGTCAAATGTCGAAAAAGAGAGAATTTTCGACTTTGACGCCTTCTGTAGTGAAAATGACGGTGAAAAATCGATTTTCCAAGCTGAAATCCAAATCATTTCTGTAAAAAATCATTTTTCCGTTGTTCTCATCCCAGTGGCACCTCCCTTTATTCATAAACAAAGGTATTTTGGCGAAAATTCGCTGAAAATCGCTGCTAGAAATGCAGCAAAACCTGTCTCGCCGACCGCTGTGTCTGCGTCTCCTCACTCTCCACGCACACTCGACAAGGACACTCTCCTCCACTCCAACGACTCCGACGCCTCCAGGACATCGAATTGTACGTATCGAATGGTGGATTTGGATGGAATGGAAGGATTAGGATACGGCGATTACTCAGGTATATTTTATTTTGTTGGAAAAAGTGTAGAAAAGTGGAAAATTCTCGAGAAGGCCAAAATTCTCGCGAAAAATCCATTTTTCTCGGAAATTCCTTCAAAAAATGGTTTCCGTGATATTATACGCGGAAATCGTCCAGAAAATCGATTGTTTATTGTCTTTTTCTCAAGAAAAATGATGATAAATCTGGTTTCATTCGAAAAAATCACTCGAGTGTTGCCGGAGGAACTGTTGAGAATCTTGCTTGCACTTTCTGCAAATTCTCTCGTTTCCCAACCGAATTTCTGGCGCCCAGCAGAGAAATTTGTTGGAAAATTGTTGATTTTAGTTAAAAGAAAGCTAGAATTAACGAAAAAATCGCTGCCCAACCTCGGAAATGAGGTGAAAAATCGAGAAATCACTCCAGAAATGCGTGATTTATTGATTTTCGGAGCAGACGACGAAATTTCGAATAAAAATGTGTTTTTTATCGTTGAAAAAGAGAATTTCTTTGATTTTAACAATGTTTTTATTTCAGAATCGTCGAAAAGCCGATCGGAAGACGCGAAGGAAGCGACGACGATCGAAAAGGGACAGGAGAAGTGGCTAGAGAGGAGGCCACGACGTCCACCGAAGGATTGGAAGGATTTCGCCGAAAACGAGACGGTGAGTGATCCGAAAATCTGCAAAAAGCCTAGTCTGGTGTATGGAGCAGAGTCTGTAGACGTCCCTTCGTCTGCAGACCTCTCTATATGCTCGGCGAGCCAATTGCGCCATTTCTATCAAATCTTCTCTGTTGAAAATGTGAAAATCGATAAAAATATGAAGTTTATGGTGGAATTTTGGAGAGATTCTGCTGTAATGCGAGTGTTTACTAGTTTTCATAACTGGTTTATGCTTGTGGATGAAGGAAAAGTACTTGCACTCCCTGTATTTTCGTCTTTTTCCCTTCAAGTTATCGATTGGACTGATAAAAATGGTGCAAACCAAAAAATGTTAATTTTCGATGAAAACCAGTGTGTTTTTTGTGAAAATACTCGTTCTGAAACAGAAATATCACGTGAATTTCTGGAAAACGCTGCAAAAACGTGGTTTTTGTGGGAAAACAGAGCAAAAGAGCTGGAAAATATCGATTTTGTGTTTGAAAACATAAATTTCGTTTCAGACTCGTTGAAGTTGGCACCGGCTGAGAGGAAAGCGGTGTCGATGCGAGATGTCGCCAACGAACCGATCGATAGTGTGACGATTCGACGCGATGAGTTGAATGGAGGATTCGCCGGCGAAAAAACGGTACGCGAATCTGAAATCTGCTCTGACATTAGTCAGGTGCACAGAGAAGTGGCAGAAGAGGATTTATATTCCTCTTCTGTCCTCTCAGTCTGCTTGGCGACGTCAACAGAAGCTTTTTATACTTTTGAAAAAATAGAAAAAGATGAAAAGCAAAATTTGGTATTTCCGGTGGAACTTTTTGAGAGTTTCGCTGAAAAACAAGTGCCGAATAGTAGAAAATTCCATTCGGTGCTTGTGGAGAAGAGAAAAATGCCTCGGTTTTTGGTGTTTTCGACATTCCCATGCCAGACTATCAATCGAAAAGGCCACAATAAAGAAAAGTGGGCTGAAATTGCTAAAAATGAACCAAAAATGGGGATTTTAAAGAGAAAAATGCAATTTTCGATAAAGCGATCACCTGCTAAGGTAATTAGAGGTGGCGCTAAGACTGCGAGATCGGAAGCTGAAAAGGCCGAAAGAATAGTCTTGTTAGAGACGCGCGGTGAGAACATCGTTGTGTGCCAAGTGCCCATACCGCCCACCGGCCGGTATCGCTGCTACTACGAAAGTTGTTTCGGTACGTCCGCCGGAGGAGCGGGCGCCGCAGACTTGCAGCATCTAACCAGGCATCTTTCGAATGTCCATCAGAAAAAGTAGAGTGGACTTACAAATGCTCCATCTGTGGTGAAGAACCAGACGGAAAAAGTACAAAGGCTACTAGATGGGTGTCGTCGCACATGCTAGAGAAGCATGGGACGCAGCATAGACCGCGAATAAAGTCAGCTCCAACGACTAATCAGAAAGTCGCCGCTGTTATGAAAAAGGCGGCTCCGTCGCTCCAGCGTCCAGAGAGAGTAGAAAGAAAAGGATATGCTGGACTGCCGGTCGAAGAATCGACACCAGAGAAAATACTCAGAGTTGAGGCAATGGAAAAATTGCCTCAGACAAGAGCTGTTACGAAATCTCTGAGTGTGTTGAAAGAGTCTGTCAAAAAGAGTGTGAAAAAGACAGAAGAGAAACAAATGGGGAAAAAAGTATTCTCTATTTTCTCAAAGAACGGCGAAACAAACAGTCCCGCCAGTAGAAGGCTGTCGGTAGCGCCGGTTCGTACTAATAGTCTCGGCTCAGTGGTCGATCTGAGCAATCTGCAAGGGCCGGAAAGAGTAAAGGCCGCAAAGCAGAACGCGCAGATCACTGCGAGACTAGAAACAAAGCGCAGAAGAAGCTCTTTGTCTGTTCTGAAACCACAAAAAGTGAGTGGAAAGTCGGGAAAAGAGGAAATCAATAGAATTTCCGCAATAATACCCGAAGACTCGGACGTTTCAAGAGAAAAAGATGGAAACAAGTCTGGAGTGTTGAACCTTACCTTCGAAAGTGATGGTAGCAACGGATACGTTGGCAAACGGTTCAACACTTGGTGCCTTGACCATGAAGATTCAAGAGAAGCATGGCTGAGTGACGAAGTCATTCAATGGTACCTTGAGAGAATTTGTGCTAAAAGTGAAAAGTACAAAGTTCTCGACCCATTAACATGGGAAATATGGAAAATAAATGGGATACAAATGGTAGAGAGCAAGCTCTGGTCATCGAAAACCTATTTTTTCCCAGTTTGCGAAGAAAATCACTGGATACTTCTGATTATTGACTCACAAAGTGTCTGGTACGCAAACAGTTTAGCATATGAACCTGCCGGAAACGTCGCGAAGTTTCTGAAGGAATTGAAAAGAGAACGAAAGTACTTTGAAATTCCTACGCCGTATCAGCAAGATAAGGTGAATTGTGGTGTCCATGTGTGCTTGATCGCGAGATCAATTGAATCAGGGGTGTACTGGTACGATATAAAAGACGTGCAGTCATTCCGCACTGATATGAAAATAATGCTCAGAAGGAGAGGATATGAACTCTTTTCTGCGCCATATCATCAGAATATTCCACAAAAAATGAGTATTGATGTGGACGATTGTGAAATAATCGATGACGTTTTCTACGACGATTTCGAAAAAGAAAAGGTTGAGTCAGAAGACGTGAAAAAGACTACAACTGAAATATTGATTGAAAACATCACTCCACTAGAAAATACTGAGAAAGTGGAAGAATGTAAAAGAATCGATAGTATTCTTTTCGACGAGTCTGAAAAAGATGAAAAAGAGACGGCAGACGTGAAAGAGAATCGGTCAGAATTATCGATTGAAAAGGATGAAATAATCGATAAATCACCTGCCGATGTCATCGAAAATGTCGTAAAGGAGTCAGAGGGTCTTCTTGAAGTGTTTCGGTCCGAAATTTCGACTGAAAACGCAACAATTCCAGTCCAAAATGATGAGAATGGGGATGATTTCGGTATAATCAACAATATTCTCACAAATTTGGTGGAAATAGTAGTGTATAATGTAGAGGGAATCAGAGAAATCCCGAAACTTATGGACATCAAACTTGCGACACCAGAAAAAGTAACTCAGGTGAAGCAAAAGAGACGGGAAAAACCCAAGAAACAGATGGGGAAAATACAGAAAGTTCCCGCTGGCAAAGCTGACGAGCTTATCCAACAAGTACGAGTATGGTTTGAAAAAGAGTTCAATTCGTACGTGCAAGATGGAAAAAGCTTCCAAAGACTTGAATGGCTTGCCGATTCTCTAACAGCTGCTATCCACAAAGCATCGGTGGGCGATGAAGGAGCAGTAAAGAAAATTGAGAAAAGATGTCCTCCTCTGGAAATGAAAGAAGGAGAAATGTCTACTCAAACAACGGTGACAAAGAGTGTCCGAAATACTTCTCAAAACAGCGGCGAGAAGTCTAAAGGCGCTAGAGAGTCATTGGGGAAATCGTACTGGCAGAACCGAGCCAAAACGTATAATAGGCTCATCGGTAAAGTATCAAAGCAGTGCGAGATTCCGATCGGGATACTGGAGAAGTTTTTCACGGAAACTACTTCAGTAACCAACGTGCCAAAAGAGGTACTGGAAGCGAAAAGTTCCAAGTTACCTAATGCTCAAGTTGGTGAGTGGATCGAAGGAGAGTTCACTCATAAAGAATTGGCAGACGCTCTGAAAAAGACAAAAGACACTGCTCCTGGAGTTGATGGTCTGAAATATCATCATCTAAGCTGGTTCGATCCAGATTCCAGGCTTCTTGCCCTCTTGTATAATGAATGCAGAGTGCACAGAAGGATTCCGGCTCACTGGAAAGAAGCCGAAACAATTCTTCTCTACAAAGGAGGAGATGAATTGAAACCAGATAATTGGAGGCCAATCAGTTTGATGCCGACAATTTACAAATTGTACTCAAGTCTTTGGAACCGCCGAATTCGGTCGGTGAACGGTGTACTAAGTAAATGTCAGCGTGGTTTCCAAGAACGGGAAGGTTGCAATGAGAGTATTGGAATCTTGCGTACAGCAATCGATGTAGCAAAAGGAAAGAAAAGAGATCTTTCCGTGGCATGGCTGGACTTGACGAATGCGTTCGGTTCGGTGCCACACGAGCTCATCGAACACACTCTGATAAGGAATGGATTTCCAGAAATGGTGGTGCATGTTGTGAAAGACATGTACAAAGGTGCTTCTATCAGAGTGAAAAATAAAACAGAGAAAAGTGAACAGATTCAGATAAAATCTGGGGTAAAACAAGGAGATCCAATCTCTCCCACACTTTTCAATATGTGTCTTGAGAATGTCATAAGGAGACATCTTGACACAGCAGCAGGTCACAAATGTTTGAACACCAAAATAAAAGTTCTTGCATTTGCTGATGACATGGCGATACTCTCTGAATCCAAAGATCAATTGCAGCGTGAATTGACAAAGTTGGATGGAGATTGCACCCCACTAAACCTGATCTTCAAACCGGCAAAGTGTGCCAGTTTGGTTATTGAAAAGGGAAAAGTGAATCCGTCCGCAGTAATAAATCTGAAAGGTGTGCCAATCCGGAACATGGCTGGTTCGGACACCTACAAATACTTGGGCATTCAAACGGGTGTCGAGACGAGAACTTCCGAAATGGACTTGATCGAATCGGTCGTAAAAGAGTTTGAGTTGTTAGTGAGAGATGAGGAACTCACACTACCACAGAAACTTGATTGTATCAAATCATTCATGCTACCGAAAATGACGTACATGTATGGAAATTCGATACCAAAACTGACAGAGTTGAAATACTTTGCCGGTGAAACAATGAAAGCGGTAAAATCAATACATGAGATACCCCATTCGGGAGCTCCTGTCGAATACTGTCAATTGCCGATTTCAAAAGGTGGATTGGGCGTTGCGTGCCCAAAAATCACCGCGTTGATCACGTATTTAGTTTCAACAATGAAGAAACTGTGGTCGGATGACGAGTACATAAAGAGACTGTATTCGGACTATTTGAAAGAAGTGGTGGTAGCAGAAATGGGGAGAGAGGATGTCACCTTGAGTGACATGGCTGCTTATCTCAGCAATGAGACCCCGTCGAACAAGAAGAATTTCGGCTACACAACTTTCACCAGAATACGTGAAGTGTGCAGAGGATTATCGAGCATTAAAGATTCTCCACTGCATAAAATCAAAATTGTTGAGCATGAGGGAAAGCTAGCAATTTTGGTACAGGCCATTGAAGATGGACCTGAAGCAGTTTACACAGAAAGTCATGTGAAAAAACTGCAACTATTGCTGAAAAAAGAGGCGAACACGGGAATCTTACACAGGTTTATCACGACGAAACCGGTGAAAAGTCAAGTCGTTCAAGTGGTACTACAACACCCTCAAAGCAATAGTTTTGTGAGAAATGGAGGAGAAATGAGCTTCTCCACTCACAAAATAGTCCACAAAGCTCGATTGAACTTGCTTGTGTGTAATGCTAATACGTGGGACCCAAACAGCACGAAGGAGTGCAGGAGATGTAAAAAGAAAGAGACTCAAATGCACATCCTGCAAGTCTGTACGTATAATAGGTCTGGATTGATTACCGAAAGACATAATGCAGTACACAACAAAGTGAGCGAACTCATCAAGAAGGGCTCGAAGAAAAACTGGGAGTTGGAAGACGACTTAGTGATCCCCGGGCCTAGTGTCAAAAGACCGGACATTGTTCTGAGAAGTCCAGATGGTAAAGAAATCATTCTGGCGGATGTAACATGTCCGTATGAGTGCCTCGATGGCATGCAAGGAGCATGGGACTACAAAGTCAAAAAGTACACAGAAACGTACAAATATCTCGAAGCACGAGGTATTAAAGTCACAGTCTTGCCGATTGTTGTTGGATCACTGGGAACGTGGTGGAAACCAACAACAAATAGTCTATTGCAGCTGGGAATCGATCGAAAAACGATCAATCAGTGGATTCCCAAGCTGTGCGCGGCGACTGCCGAATACAGTAAAAATATCTACTGGAGGCACATTAAAGGTGATCGTTATCTGAGTATTCCGATGAAATTCGGTCTCGATAAGCCACCGGGCAACTCTTGGAAGAGGGGGAAGAGGCACAAGCCTCCGAAACCCGCCAAGAAGTAGTCGGCGGGAGAGACCACAAGCCAAAAGATCTGGCGGATAACGGAAACTGGAAACGGACTGGAAATGAGACTGATTGACGGAATGAGCTTGTACTGATTGGCTAACCAGTGAAAACAAAAGCACGAAAAGGAAAAAACGTGTGATGCTATCGATGCGGCGATCGATATTGCAAATGTATTCACTGGAAACACCTGGTTGTGTATGGGAACAATCGCAAAATTCGCTTCGGAATTTTGTTTGTTTCCGTGATTTTTGAGTACATCACTGGAATCATTTCGGATTCCAAACAAGAAAAATCAATACACAAGGTGTTTGAAATGTAAAAGGAATAGAAAATTTAAGAAATTCCTGCTACATTCCAATTCAAAACTCCAAAATAACAGTGATTTTCACGTGAAGCTTTCCGCTTCATACACTAAAAACGGAGAAAAGAAAATACCCCGAAAAATATCGATTAATCGGAGTGACAAAATCTGTGTTTCTCTTGGAGTCCAAATCAGCTCCATTCACATATTTTGTTAGACTTTGATTATGAACGAAACGGGAAACAAAAGCGCCGAAATCTTCCGATAGGCGAGGGAAAGTACTGAAAAAAAGAGGAAAAGTGCAGAAACAGTCTTACCGATAATCGGCGACAACAGATAAGACATCTTGCTATCGGGATTGACTGCCGCGTGGTAGGAAAGAGGAGTTTTGAGTAATCTGACTTTCTTGGTTAGTATTGGGGATAATTCCGTCCTCATACCAGGAAATGAGGGTGAAAGAAACGAATCTTCACGTGGTGGAATGGAATGAAAATGAAATGGTAAAAAGAGAAAAGTTTCATGAGTAATTTCGATTTTCGTTTAACCTAGTATGTCAGAAGAACCTGCTTGATCTGAAACGTGTCTAAACCAACCTCGTTGAAGTGACGGCTTGCTGAAGGCTGGCAATACTAGGTGGAACTGTTCAGCGTAATTAAACCTAACTCAAACCTCATCTGAACATGCTCCGCATCCGAAAATCAACGTACTAGCTGCGGGGAAAAGGTCAAAGTAGCGATGCGAATTCCTGGGATTCTCGTGGAGACATTTCTGTTTTCATGCCCGGGAAAACGCAAAGCAAAACGGGAACCGTGGGCTAGAAGCCAAAATGGACGTGTACTCAAGTGCCGTGTAGTCCGGTGTTTCTCATGAAGTAAGAATGAAACTTCATACATCGGATGCGCTAGAGTACAAGGCAAAGTCGCCATCATACTGTCCCGACAATATGAGTCCCCATCAAGATTATTCCACTGGATCTGATCCGTAAAGTGCGCAAATCAAGCACATGAGGAGATGAGCAAAGATAGGAAAATCATTGATACGATGGGTTGGGACAGGCTCCCCTTCTTGAGACTGCGAAGTCGATGACGGACGGGAAGGCCGCGAGGCACCCGGCGGGTAACTCGGCCAGACGCTAGTAGATCATTATATCCGACAGCCCTGGCTAAGAGGAACCCTGGGAATGGAGAAAGTTATGGAAGATGTTGAGGCTGGCTTGGTAACAGCTTCTCTACAGATCATCGTCCTGCAACCACGCAAACCAGTGGGATATGCGGATGATTCAGTACTAAAATCAGTACTGTAGAGAAATAACTGTACCTTGCTTGACCATACCCGAGTTGTGACTGCTCTCTGAGCGAAACACTTTAATGGCCCCTCACAAAATAAGCTCCCCAGCAACTGGTGGCCCGGCCTAAGCCGGTAATTACCACTATTGCACCCCAGGCTCGCCGTGACTTGGGCGATAGTTTTTGGTGGTTTTTTCTACCTAACTAACTAATTTTTGGCTAAAAGAGTCGAATAGACTTGTTTCATTTGCTCAAAACAACATCTGAACTGTCGTTAGAGACCTTTCAGCCTCCCCAATCCCTGTATTATACTAATTTGGCACATTTATCTCCAAAAATGGAGTTTTCGTGTCAGTCCCATTGCGAAAAAACCACCGCGCTAAACCCATATGATTCAGAATTCAAAAAAGAATTGAATTCAGATTTTATTTCCAAAAAGGTGATTCCCACCTCCGATTTTCCCGGGAAAATCGCAAAGAGCGACGGCGAAAGCCAAAAATCAGATTTCTCGCCCGAAAAAGTATCGGATTCGATTTCTGATGTACCCACGGTGATTCCCACCTCTGATTCTAGTCTTAGAATCAGAAAGAGTGACCAAAAACCGCAGTCAAATGTCGAAAAAGAGAGAATTTTCGACTTTGACGCCTTCTGTAGTGAAAATGACGGTGAAAAATCGATTTTCCAAGCTGAAATCCAAATCATTTCTGTAAAAAATCATTTTTCCGTTGTTCTCATCCCAGTGGCACCTCCCTTTATTCATAAACAAAGGTATTTTGGC
Organism: Caenorhabditis latens; assembly: GCA_002259235.3. Lineage (NCBI taxonomy): Eukaryota > Metazoa > Nematoda > Chromadorea > Rhabditida > Rhabditidae > Caenorhabditis > Caenorhabditis latens. The sequence goes on along the minus strand of NIPN03000012.1, from coordinate 68,330 downwards.
GAAAATTCGCTGAAAATCGCTGCTAGAAATGCAGCAAAACCTGTCTCGCCGACCGCTGTGTCTGCGTCTCCTCACTCTCCACGCACACTCGACAAGGACACTCTCCTCCACTCCAACGACTCCGACGCCTCCAGGACATCGAATTGTACGTATCGAATGGTGGATTTGGATGGAATGGAAGGATTAGGATACGGCGATTACTCAGGTATATTTTATTTTGTTGGAAAAAGTGTAGAAAAGTGGAAAATTCTCGAGAAGGCCAAAATTCTCGCGAAAAATCCATTTTTCTCGGAAATTCCTTCAAAAAATGGTTTCCGTGATATTATACGCGGAAATCGTCCAGAAAATCGATTGTTTATTGTCTTTTTCTTAAGAAAAATGATGATAAATCTGGTTTCATTCGAAAAAATCACTCGAGTGTTGCCGGAGGAACTGTTGAGAATCTTGCTTGCACTTTCTGCAAATTCTCTCGTTTCCCAACCGAATTTCTGGCGCCCAGCAGAGAAATTTGTTGGAAAATTGTTGATTTTAGTTAAAAGAAAGCTAGAATTAACGAAAAAATCGCTGCCCAACCTCGGAAATGAGGTGAAAAATCGAGAAATCACTCCAGAAATGCGTGATTTATTGATTTTCGGGGCAGACGACGAAATTTCGAATAAAAATGTGTTTTTTATCGTTGAAAAAGAGAATTTCTTTGATTTTAACAATGTTTTTATTTCAGAATCGTCGAAAAGCCGATCGGAAGACGCGAAGGAAGCGACGACGATCGAAAAGGGACGGGAGAAGTGGCTAGAGAGGAGGCCACGACGTCCACCGAAGGATTGGAAGGATTTCGCCGAAAACGAGACGGTGAGTGATCCGAAAATCTGCAAAAAGCCTAGTCTGGTGTATGGAGCAGAGTCTGTAGACGTCCCTTCGTCTGCAGACCTCTCTATATGCTCGGCGAGCCAATTGCGCCATTTTTATCAAATTTTCTTCGTTGAAAATGTAAAAATCGATAAAAATATGAAGTTTATGGTGGAATTTTGGAGAGATTCTGCTGTAATGCGAGTGTTTACTAGTTTTCATAACTGGTTTATGCTTGTGGATGAAGGAAAAGTACTTGCACTCCCTGTATTTTCGTCTTTTTCCCTTCAAGTTATCGATTGGACTGATAAAAATGGTGCAAACCAAAAAATGTTAATTTTCGATGAAAACCAGTGTGTTTTTTGTGAAAATACTCGTTCTGAAACAGAAATATCACGTGAATTTCTGGAAAACGCTGCAAAAACGTGGTTTTTGTGGGAAAACAGAGCAAAAGAGCTGGAAAATATCGATTTTGTGTTTGAAAACATAAATTTCGTTTCAGACTCGTTGAAGTTGGCACCGGCTGAGAGGAAAGCGGTGTCGATGCGAGATGTCGCCAACGAACCGATCGATAGTGTGACGATTCGACGCGATGAGTTGAATGGAGGATTCGCCGGCGAAAAAACGGTACGCGAATCTGAAATCTGCTCTGACATTAGTCAGGTGCACAGAGAAGTGGCAGAAGAGGATTTATATTCCTCTTCTGTCCTCTCAGTCTGCTTGGCGACGTCAACAGAAGCTTTTTATACTTTTGAAAAAATAGAAAAAGATGAAAAGCAAAATTTGGTATTTCCGGTGGAACTTTTTGAGAGTTTCGCTGAAAAACAAGTGCCGAATAGTAGAAAATTCCATTCGGTGCTTGTGGAGAAGAGAAAAATGCTTCGGTTTTTGGTGTTTTCGACATTCCCATGCCAGACTATCAATCGAAAAGGCCACAATAAAGAAAAGTGGGCTGAAATTGCTAAAAATGAACCAAAAATGGGGATTTTAAAGAGAAAAATGCAATTTTCGATAAAGCGATCACCTGCTAAGGTAATTAGAGGTGGCGCTAAGACTGCGAGATCGGAAGCTGAAAAGGCCGAAAGAATAGTCTTGTTAGAGACGCGCGGTGAGAACATCGTTGTGTGCCAAGTGCCCATACCGCCCACCGGCCGGTATCGCTGCTACTACGAAAGTTGTTTCGGTACGTCCGCCGGAGGAGCGGGCGCCGCAGACTTGCAGCATCTAACCAGGCATCTTTCGAATGTCCATCAGAAAAAAGTAGAGTGGACTTACAAATGCTCCATCTGTGGTGAAGAACCAGACGGAAAAAGTACAAAGGCTACTAGATGGGTGTCGTCGCACATGCTAGAGAAGCATGGGACGCAGCATAGACCGCGAATAAAGTCAGCTCCAACGACTAATCAGAAAGTCGCCGCTGTTATGAAAAAGGCGGCTCCGTCGCTCCAGCGTCCAGAGAGAGTAGAAAGAAAAGGATATGCTGGACTGCCGGTCGAAGAATCGACACCAGAGAAAATACTCAGAGTTGAGGCAATGGAAAAATTGCCTCAGACAAGAGCTGTTACGAAATCTCTGAGTGTGTTGAAAGAGTCTGTCAAAAAGAGTGTGAAAAAGACAGAAGAGAAACAAATGGGGAAAAAAGTATTCTCTATTTTCTCAAAGAACGGCGAAACAAACAGTCCCGCCAGTAGAAGGCTGTCGGTAGCGCCGGTTCGTACTAATAGTCTCGGCTCAGTGGTCGATCTGAGCAATCTGCAAGGGCCGGAAAGAGTAAAGGCCGCAAAGCAGAACGCGCAGATCACTGCGAGACTAGAAACAAAGCGCAGAAGAAGCTCTTTGTCTGTTCTGAAACCACAAAAAGTGAGTGGAAAGTCGGGAAAAGAGGAAATCAATAGAATTTCCGCAATAATACCCGAAGACTCGGACGTTTCAAGAGAAAAAGATGGAAACAAGTCTGGAGTGTTGAACCTTACCTTCGAAAGTGATGGTAGCAACGGATACGTTGGCAAACGGTTCAACACTTGGTGCCTTGACCATGAAGATTCAAGAGAAGCATGGCTGAGTGACGAAGTCATTCAATGGTACCTTGAGAGAATTTGTGCTAAAAGTGAAAAGTACAAAGTTCTCGACCCATTAACATGGGAAATATGGAAAATAAATGGGATACAAATGGTAGAGAGCAAGCTCTGGTCATCGAAAACCTATTTTTTCCCAGTTTGCGAAGAAAATCACTGGATACTTCTGATTATTGACTCACAAAGTGTCTGGTACGCAAACAGTTTAGCATATGAACCTGCCGGAAACGTCGCGAAGTTTCTGAAGGAATTGAAAAGAGAACGAAAGTACTTTGAAATTCCTACGCCGTATCAGCAAGATAAGGTGAATTGTGGTGTCCATGTGTGCTTGATCGCGAGATCAATTGAATCAGGGGTGTACTGGTACGATATAAAAGACGTGCAGTCATTCCGCACTGATATGAAAATAATGCTCAGAAGGAGAGGATATGAACTCTTTTCTGCGCCATATCATCAGAATATTCCACAAAAAATGAGTATTGTTGTGGACGATTGTGAAATAATCGATGACGTTTTCTATGACGATTCCGAAAAAGAAAAGGTTGAGTCAGAAGACGTGAAAAAGACTACAACTGAAATATTGATTGAAAACATCACTCCACTAGAAAATACTGAGAAAGTGGAAGAATGTAAAAGAATCGATAGTATTCTTTTCGACGAGTCTGAAAAAGATGAAAAAGAGACGTCAGACGTGAAAGAGAATCGGTCAGAATTATCGATTGGAAAGGATAAAATAATCGATAAATCACCTGCCGATGTCATCGAAAATGTCGTAAAGGAGTCAGAGGGTCTTCTTGAAGTGTTTCGGTCCGAAATTTCGACTGAAAACGCAACAATTCCAGTCCAAAATGATGAGAATGGGGATGATTTCGGTATAATCAACAATATTCTCACAAATTTGGTGGAAATAGTAGTGTATAATGTAGAGGGAATCAGAGAAATCCCGAAACTTATGGACATCAAACTTGCGACACCAGAAAAAGTAACTCAGGTGAAGCAAAAGAGACGGGAAAAACCCAAGAAACAGATGGGGAAAATACAGAAAGTTCCCGCTGGCAAAGCTGACGAGCTTATCCAACAAGTACGAGTATGGTTTGAAAAAGAGTTCAATTCGTACGTGCAAGATGGAAAAAGCTTCCAAAGACTTGAATGGCTTGCCGATTCTCTAACAGCTGCTATCCACAAAGCATCGGTGGGCGATGAAGGAGCAGTAAAGAAAATTGAGAAAAGATGTCCTCCTCTGGAAATGAAAGAAGGAGAAATGTCTACTCAAACAACGGTGACAAAGAGTGTCCGAAATACTTCTCAAAACAGCGGCGAGAAGTCTAAAGGCGCTAGAGAGTCATTGGGGAAATCGTACTGGCAGAACCGAGCCAAAACGTATAATAGGCTCATCGGTAAAGTATCAAAGCAGTGCGAGATTCCGATCGGGATACTGGAGAAGTTTTTCACGGAAACTTCTTCAGTAACCAACGTGCCAAAAGAGGTACTGGAAGCGAAAAGTTCCAAGTTACCTAATGCTCAAGTTGGTGAGTGGATCGAAGGAGAGTTCACTCATAAAGAATTGGCAGATGCTCTGAAAAAGACAAAAGACACTGCTCCTGGAGTTGATGGTCTGAAATATCATCATCTAAGCTGGTTCGATCCAGATTCCAGGCTTCTTGCCCTCTTGTATAATGAATGCAGAGTGCACAGAAGGATTCCGGCTCACTGGAAAGAAGCCGAAACAATTCTTCTCTACAAAGGAGGAGATGAATTGAAACCAGATAATTGGAGGCCAATCAGTCTGATGCCGACAATTTACAAATTGTACTCAAGTCTTTGGAACCGCCGAATTCGGTCGGTGAACGGTGTACTAAGTAAATGTCAGCGTGGTTTCCAAGAACGGGAAGGTTGCAATGAGAGTATTGGAATCTTGCGTACAGCAATCGATGTAGCAAAAGGAAAGAAAAGAGATCTTTCCGTGGCATGGCTGGACTTGACGAATGCGTTCGGTTCGGTGCCACACGAGCTCATCGAACACACTCTGATAAGGAATGGATTTCCAGAAATGGTGGTGCATGTTGTGAAAGACATGTACAAAGGAGTTGCCGGTGGGCATTCTCGCCAACTCAAAAACCCTATTCTGACGGCACACGCACATATTCGCAACGACGCTCTGCTAACCCGCCACGTGGCAAACGTCGCGGACCACCTTTTCCTCCACATAATTTTTAGTTCTCGTTTCTGGTTTTACTTCTTAAGGTAATTTTCCGGTTTTTTTGCTGTTTTCTGTGCTGGTTTCTCTTATTCTTTTGTACTTTTACTGGTTTATTCTTGGATTGGAATAAATTAGTATTTTTCGTGATAAAATCTCGTTGGTTTTGTCAAAAAGGCCGCTGAATCCGTAACCACCGGATAACTTGGGGGCCGAACCGGTTTTTTCGTGTTTTTCTTAGCGAAACTTTGAATTTATCGTTTGGGCGAGTATAAAACCCAGGCGATTTCGAAGTTTTGCGGAAAGATAAGCATTTTTTGGTAAAATTTGGATTAATTTTACCGAAATTTGTGTGATTGGCGTGACTGGCGATTGATTGACGAGGAGAATACAAAAGGAGTATAAACTTTTGGAATTCCAGCAGAAAACTCAAAGCGATCGAACAATGGAGATGGAATTCGAGGAGACGCAGAAGATGGTCGTCGGCGGAGAAGGAAAGGGAGCCGCGAGCAGCACCGACGGATCGTTGTGGGCGCACGTGACCGAATTGGAAGGCGTGAAGGTGAGCGTGAAGGAAAAAATGAGGAGAATCAGAGGATTCGAGGTATTCGTCGGAAAAAGTGAAGAAGTGGTGCAGAATCTGCAGAAGGCGCTGGGAGACACCACGCTGGCGGAGAGAAAACAGGACATGATGCTGGCGCCGGTGGAGAAGTATTGCGCGGAGTTGAGGGAGAGGCACGAAGAAGTGCGCTGCGATGGTTGGCAGAAGAAAGTGCTGGAATTGATGAGAAAAAGAGCAGTAGAGACTGTTGAACAGTTGTACGATGAGTGTGAGAAGGCGGGAGATGAAAATGAAGAAAGAAAAGAAGCATTAGAAAAAGAAAATGAGAAATTGAAAGAAAGTAATAAATATTTCCAGAAGTTCCTCGAGGAGAAGAATGTGGAGATGGCCGAAGAAATGGCGAGAAGTGAGGCTGAAAAGGAGCAACTGCAGTTGAAGTTGGAAGAAGCGGAGAAGAAGATTGATAAGCTGAAGAGTGCGATGGCGAAAGAGAAGAAGGTCTCAGAGGGATTGAAGAATTCGATCGCGCACCTCGAAGGTGAGAAAAAGGAGTTACTGAAGAAAGAAAATGAAAGGAAATTGCAGGCAAATGCGCCACTGCTCGAGAAGACAAGGAGTTTGCGGAAAGAAGGTGGGAGGACGGTCAGCGATGGATGGAGTTCAGGTGAGGAGGAGCGAAGTGTGAGAAGTGGGAGAAGTATGGAGGAAATGTGGGAAAGAGAGTCAAGGACTTCGAGATTCAGCGCCATAGAGGAGTTAGTAAAGAGTATGGGAGGAGTCATGAGGTCGTCGGCGAGAGCATCGGCGTTGCCAACGCCAAAAGTGTATGAGGGGGTCGGTGATTTTCGGGAATTTCGGAGAGCGTTCTTGCTGAAGTATCAGAGTGTGACCGAGTCGGATGAAGAGTTGGTGGCTATTTTGGAATCACAATTTTTGAAAGGACCGGCGAAGTCGATTTTTACATCGTTGAGGAATAGGCATGAGAGACCGATCAAGGAATTGTTCGCGGAGTTTGAGGCGAAGTTGAGAAAGAGACAGGGTGATGCGAGGACGGAGGCGCTGAATGTGTTTGAGGGGCTCAGAAGGAATCCGAATCAGCGGATGTGGGAGTATTGTATAGAGATTGAGAAGTGGTCAAAGAAGGCGTTGGGAGATATTGGAGAAGAGACGATGTCGCAGATGAGGGTGACGAAGCTGATGAAGGCGATCAGGCAGGATGCGTTGTTGCACAGAGTCTTGATCACGAAGAGAGCGGAAGTGAAATTGGAGGATCAGTACGAGGTGTTCAAGGATATCGTGCTGCAGCACGAGAACGAAGAGTTCCGGATGAATCAGCAGAGAGGATACTCTGGAGGAGAGAAAGGGAGAGGAAGATACTTTGGGAAAGAGAAGTCGGAGTCGGGAGAGAAATCGGATGAGAAAGGAGATAAGGGAGAACGTAGGCCAGTAGACACAAGAAAGTGTTTCAAATGCGGAGGTGTTGGGCACATGTCGTGGCAATGTACTTCCAGAGGGCTCAATGAGGTGGACGCCCAGAAAAAGGAAGAGGACGGTAGTGTGGGAAAAGAGGTAGTAGAGATGGCAGGGATCCTTGGAAAGAAGAAGAAGATTATCATTGACAGTGGAGCAGTAGTATCAGTGATTTCAACTGGATTGTTGGGTAGACTGAGCAAGAATTGGGAAGAAAAAGTAGAAATGTTGGAGAAGCCGGGGTTGTCCCTAAGAGATGCGTCGAGGAGAAAAATGGCGGTTGTGGGGCAGATGAAGACGTTGATTCGGGTGAGAGGTATCGAAGCGGAGGTGGTGTTCCAGATAGTGGAGAACGAGTTGGATGTGTTCTTGTTGGGAACTAATGCTTTCGCGAGTATGGGTGTGGAGGTGAACTGGAAGGCAGAGAAAGCAGTGGCAGTGACAGCGCAGAAGTTGAGGGTGCCACCGCAGAGTTGTGCTCAGATCGAGGTGCGAGTAGAAGCTGATTTGGGAGAGGATATGCTGTTGGAATCTACGGAAGAGTGGGTGCCGACGAGTTTGTGTAGAAAGGAGAATAATGGGAAGATGATGGTTGTGGTGTCTAACTGGAGGGATCAGCCGTTGCTGATAAAGAAGAATCGTCCGATTGGTGTGGCCAATCGAGATTGGAAGTTGGTGTCGGAGGAAAAGGAGAGTCATATTGTCAATATGATGGATCTTGATAGGAAAGAAGGATTGAAGGGAGTAGAACGAGTTCGGGAAGTGATAAGAGTGTTGAGGGAAAATGGAGAATTTCCGGATGGAAATATCCAAAGAATTCTGGAGGAATGCAGTGACGTATTCGCAATTGAGGAGAATGAGTTGACACAGACGCGAATGGTGCAATGTGAGATTGAGTTAGAGAAGGGTGAACCGATAAGGCAAAAATGTAGACCAGTACCGTTGGCGCTTCATGGGAAAGTAAAGGAAATGTTGAAGGATATGGAAAGGCGAGGAGTGATAAGAAAGTGTCGGTCACCATGGGCTAGTCCGGTCGTGTTGGTGAAGAAGAAGGATGGAAGTATTAGAATGTGTGTGGATTATCGGAAGTTGAATGGAGTGATAAAGCTGAACGCGCACCCACTACCACATATTGAGATGACGTTGCAAGCGTTGGGGAAAACAAGTGGTTCACCACTTTGGATCTGATGGCTGGGTATTGGCAGATACCGATGGAGGAAGGGTCAAAGGAAAAGACAGCGTTCGCAGTGCTGAACGAACAGTATCAGTTCGAAGTGATGCCGTTCGGGTTGGCGACGAGTCCGGCGATTTTTCAGGCGGCGATGGAGCAAGTTTTGGGAGATCTGATTGGAAAGTCTGTCTTTGTGTATATCGACGATATATTGATTGCTAGTGGTAGTGAACAAGAGCATGCGAAGGACTTGGTGAAGGTGTTGGAGAGAATAAGGGAATGTGGGCTGAAACTGAAAGCGTCGAAGTGTAAGATTGCTCAGAAGTCGGTTGAATATCTGGGACACATCATCGATGAAAAAGGAGTGAGGACAGATGAGAAGAAGGTGGAGAAAATGGAGAAGTATCCGGTGCCAAAGGACAGGAAGGAACTCCATTCGTTTCTTGGAATGTGTGCGTATTATCGGAATTTTGTACTGAATTTCGCTAGTATTGCGGCGCCGTTGACTCCGTTGACATCTCCTAAGATTCCCTGGAGATGGACGGAAGAGCAGCAAGAGGCGTTTGAGGAGTTGAAGAGGAGACTGACGAATGCACCGGTGTTAGCACAACCAGATATCGAGGCAGCGAGAAAGTTCGAAAGACCGTTTTGTATATTCACGGACGCGTCGGGATACGGAATTGGAGCGGTGTTGGCTCAAGCAGGGAAAGACGGGAAAGTACATCCGATAGCGTTTGCGTCGAAATCGTTGAGTCCGGCGGAGAAAAACTATCATGTAAGCGATAAGGAGGCGTTGGCGGTGTGGTTTGCAACCAGAAGGTTCAAGCATTTCATCTTCGGATGCCCCACAACAGTTTTCACCGATCATAAGCCACTCACGAGCTTGTTCAAGACGAAGAACTTGGCGGATAGGTTATTGAGATGGTCGATGGAACTGCAGGATTTCGCATTGAACATGGTGTATTTGAAAGGAAAGGCGAATGCAGTAGCAGATGCTTTGTCAAGAGGTGGAGCGCAAGAGACTGAAGAGATGAGAGAAGCACATGAGCAAGCCAGAACTGAGATTGAGCGTGTTATCAATGTAGTGGAAGTAGTTAAGGAGAACGAGAGGAAGGAGATAGGTTGGAGAGAGTTGATAATGAAAGAAGAAAGCTGGAAGAAGATCGTAGAGAAGTTGGAAACTGGGAACCAAGAGGGAAAAGTGGAAGTTCCAGGATGTGGTGAAAGAGACATTAGAGAATTTATGATGATGAGTGGAGAACTGATGTTTGTAACTAAGTATGGAGCTGCGTTGAGGGTGGTGCCGGCGGAAAAGCGGAAAGAATTGTTTCTGGAAGCACATGGAGGTACATTCGGAGGGCATTGGAATCCGGAGAAGGTAGATGCGATGTTGGGGAAGAAGTTTTGGTGGCCAGGAATGAGGGCATGGATTGGAAAATGGTCGAAGGAGTGTCAACAGTGTCTGTGCGGGAATGCCAAACGGATATTGACATCTCCGTTGACACCGATTGAAGCAAGTGAGCCGTTGGAGATCGTAGCGTTGGATTTGTTGGATTTGGGGTTGAGTACCAGTGGAAATCGATATGTGTTGTCTATCGTGGATCTGTTCAGCAAGTACGCTGGGGTGGTGGCGATTCCGAATAAGTCGGCTGAGACGGTGGCTAAGGCGTTTCTGGAGAGTTGGTTGTTAAAAGAAGGGAGAATTCCGAAGGCGATATTGACAGATCAGGGGTTAGAGTTTGCTAACGCTACCTTTGAGAAGATTGCAAAGATGTCGAATATCAAGATGATTAGAACTAAAGGGTATCACTCGAGGATGAACGGAGGAGTGGAACGGTTCAACAGAACTATTCAGACAGTGCTGAAGAAGATTACGTTGATTCCGACTGAGTGGGATGAGAAGCTGCAGTACGCAGTGTTCGCATACAATGCGTGTAAGCATGAGACGACTGGGGAGAGTCCACATTTTCTGATGTATGGAAGAGATCCGAGAATACCGCTGAAGGTTGATCAGGAGGAGTTGGTGGGGAAGTATCAGGTGGACGTAGACGAGTATAAGTTACGCCACGCTGAACAGATGCATTTGGCTCAAGAAGCAGCAAGGGAACATATGAAGAAGGAGCGAGAGAGTAGGAAAGAGAGTTTTGATGAGAAGCATAATGTGGCTGGGAGGAAGTATCCAGTAGTAGGAGATAGAGTAATGGTGAAGATTCCGGCGGAAAAATTGGGAGCGAGAAATGCGAAGCTGGTGAATGAATGGAAAGGGCCGTACAGAGTGGTAGAAACTACGGAAAATTCGGCGAGAGTACAGTTCGTGGGAGGAGAAGAGAAGTTATGGATCCCTTGGGAGCAACTCCGGAAGGTCCCAAAAGAAATAGTGGATATGAAGTGTGAAACTAGCGCGAGAAGGGGGCAGCGTGGCAGGAAAAAGAAGGTGGCGGTAAATGTAGTAGAACAAAGAAAACTGTGTGACGAAGAAGAAGAGAACTTGACATTGGATAATGTAAAGTTTTGCAGAAAAGCGAAGGAAGAGGAATGCGGATGCAAGAATGGAAAAGGCCACTTCGTTGACGGATTTGGAGGAAGATCGTATGACCCGAAGAGCTTGGCATTGAGGATGATGGCGAAAAATGAGAAGATAAATCCAGAAGACGTCCATCTGATGGTTTTCGATCAAGAGTTCCAGAAGAAGCTCGGAAAGGCGGAAAGGTTCGAGGCGCTTCGAAGATTCGCTGAGATATGTCCAACTTGGGCGGAGAAGATCATGATGGGAAAGATGGAGGAGTCCGAGAGCGAGTGGAAGGAGGTTGCAGACAGCTTGAAGAAAGATGTGTTGCAGAAGAACCAGCCAAAGAAGGCAACAATCAAGGAAAAATTCATTCTCATTGGCCAGAAAATGAATTTGAAGAGTAGAGCGGTGTTTGAGGTCCGAGCGGCGACGATTTCTACATGGAAGCAGAAGTTTGAGTGGGATCAAGTCCAGAAGGCAGTGATTTTGGTGGATTGGACCAAAAAGGAGCCGGAGTTGGAGGGACTGAAGCATATGGTGGAGGAGATTGCCAAGGAAGTGCAGGAGGTTGTGGTGGTTCCGTCCAAAATGGAGTGTGGATTCGATGAGGTTGGAGGAGTCACGGCCGAGTGGAGGAAAACTCGAAAAACGGCAGTGAATGTGGAGATCGTGGACCCGTTGTCGCCAGTGGGATCAAAAAAGACTCCATTGATATTGTCAGAGTTGAAGACCGGATCGCTGGAGAGAGTAGTCGAGTATCTGGAGCTGGCCGTGCCAAGACATCCAGTGGTGGCTCGTCTGAAGGAGGAAGTGTCGGAGGAGCCGAAAGCTAAGAAACCAAGAGGACAGTAGCAGTCGAGGCGAAAGAGCCGAATAATTTTGTAAATTGTTTATTATATTTTTGAGTATTGCCGGTTTTATGAGATTTTGAGGTCACTAGGACAAGTAGTTTTTCTTTCTTTTTGAGGTCACTAGGACAAGTATTTTTTCTTTCTGAGGTCATTAGGACAAATTGAGTATCTCTTGGTAGTATGTTATGTTAAGGAGTAGGGTGAGTGACTGCAGTGGTTGATGGCTAGTGAGTAGAATGTAAGCCGAGTTGTGGTGTGCTGGTTACTGTCACCGGTCAGGGGTCCGGTATTTCAGAGGAGGGGGAAGTTGCCGGTGGGCATTCTCGCCAACTCAAAAACCCTATTCTGACGGCACACGCACATATTCGCAACGACGCTCTGCTAACCCGCCACGTGGCAAACGTCGCGGACCACCTTTTCCTCCACATAATTTTTAGTTCTCGTTTCTGGTTTTACTTCTTAAGGTAATTTTCCGGTTTTTTTGCTGTTTTCTGTGCTGGTTTCTCTTATTCTTTTGTACTTTTACTGGTTTATTCTTGGATTGGAATAAATTAGTATTTTTCGTGATAAAATCTCGTTGGTTTTGTCAAAAAGGCCGCTGAATCCGTAACCACCGGATAACTAAGGTGCTTCTATCAGAGTGAAAAATAAAACAGAGAAAAGTGAACAGATTCAGATAAAATCTGGGGTAAAACAAGGAGATCCAATCTCTCCCACACTTTTCAATATGTGTCTTGAGAATGTCATAAGGAGACATCTTGACACAGCAGCAGGTCACAAATGTTTGAACACCAAAATAAAAGTTCTTGCATTTGCTGATGACATGGCGATACTCTCTGAATCCAAAGATCAATTGCAGCGTGAATTGACAAAGTTGGATGGAGATTGCACCCCACTAAACCTGATCTTCAAACCGGCAAAGTGTGCCAGTTTGGTTATTGAAAAGGGAAAAGTGAATCCGTCCGCAGTAATAAATCTGAAAGGTGTGCCAATCCGGAACATGGCTGGTTCGGACACCTACAAATACTTGGGCATTCAAACGGGTGTCGAGACGAGAACTTCCGAAATGGACTTGATCGAATCGGTCGTAAAAGAGTTTGAGTTGTTAGTGAGAGATGAGGAACTCACACTACCACAGAAACTTGATTGTATCAAATCATTCATGCTACCGAAAATGACGTACATGTATGGAAATTCGATACCAAAACTGACAGAGTTGAAATACTTTGCCGGTGAAACAATGAAAGCGGTAAAATCAATACATGAGATACCTCATTCGGGAGCTCCTGTCGAATACTGTCAATTGCCGATTTCAAAAGGTGGATTGGGCGTTGCGTGCCCAAAAATCACCGCGTTGATCACGTATTTAGTTTCAACAATGAAGAAACTGTGGTCGGATGACGAGTACATAAAGAGACTGTATTCGGACTATTTGAAAGAAGTGGTGGTAGCAGAAATGGGGAGAGAGGATGTCACCTTGAGTGACATGGCTGCTTATCTCAGCAATGAGACCCCGTCGAACAAGAAGAATTTCGGCTACACAACTTTCACCAGAATACGTGAAGTGTGCAGAGGATTATCGAGCATTAAAGATTCTCCACTGCATAAAATCAAAATTGTTGAGCATGAGGGAAAGCTAGCAATTTTGGTACAGGCCATTGAAGATGGACCTGAAGCAGTTTACACAGAAAGTCATGTGAAAAAACTGCAACTATTGCTGAAAAAAGAGGCGAACACGGGAATCTTACACAGGTTTATCACGACGAAACCGGTGAAAAGTCAAGTCGTTCAAGTGGTACTACAACACCCTCAAAGCAATAGTTTTGTGAGAAATGGAGGAGAAATGAGCTTCTCCACTCACAAAATAGTCCACAAAGCTCGATTGAACTTGCTTGTGTGTAATGCTAATACGTGGGACCCAAACAGCACGAAGGAGTGCAGGAGATGTAAAAAGAAAGAGACTCAAATGCACATCCTGCAAGTCTGTACGTATAATAGGTCTGGATTGATTACCGAAAGACATAATGCAGTACACAACAAAGTGAGCGAACTCATCAAGAAGGGCTCGAAGAAAAACTGGGAGTTGGAAGACGACTTAGTGATCCCCGGGCCTAGTGTCAAAAGACCGGACATTGTTCTGAGAAGTCCAGATGGTAAAGAAATCATTCTGGCGGATGTAACATGTCCGTATGAGTGCCTCGATGGCATGCAAGGAGCATGGGACTACAAAGTCAAAAAGTACACAGAAACGTACAAATATCTCGAAGCACGAGGTATTAAAGTCACAGTCTTGCCGATTGTTGTTGGATCACTGGGAACGTGGTGGAAACCAACAACAAATAGTCTATTGCAGCTGGGAATCGATCGAAAAACGATCAATCAGTGGATTCCCAAGCTGTGCGCGGCGACTGCCGAATACAGTAAAAATATCTACTGGAGGCACATTAAAGGTGATCGTTATCTGAGTATTCCGATGAAATTCGGTCTCGATAAGCCACCGGGCAACTCTTGGAAGAGGGGGAAAAGGCACAAGCCTCCGAAACCCGCCAAGAAGTAGTCGGCGGGAGAGACCACAAGCCAAAAGATCTGGCGGATAACGGAAACTGGAAACGGACTGGAAATGAGACTGATTGACGGAATGAGCTTGTACTGATTGGCTAACCAGTGAAAACAAAAGCACGAAAAGGAAAAAACGTGTGATGCTATCGATGCGGCGATCGATATTGCAAATGTATTCACTGGAAACACCTGGTTGTGTATGGGAACAATCGCAAAATTCGCTTCGGAATTTTGTTTGTTTCCGTGATTTTTGAGTACATCACTGGAATCATTTCGGATTCCAAACAAGAAAAATCAATACACAAGGTGTTTGAAATGTAAAAGGAATAGAAAGTTTAAGAAATTCCTGCTACATTCCAATTCAAAACTCCAAAATAACAGTGATTTTCACGTGAAGCTTTCCGCTTCATACACTAAAAACGGAGGAAAGAAAATACCCCGAAAAATATCGATTAATCGGAGTGACAAAATCTGTGTTTCTCTTGGAGTCCAAATCAGCTCCATTCACACATTTTGTTAGACTTTGATTATGAACGAAACGGGAAACAAAAGCGCCGAAATCTTCCGATAGGCGAGGGAAAGTACTGAAAAAAAAGAGGAAAAGTGCAGAAACAGTCTTACCGATAATCGGCGACAACAGATAAGACATCTTGCTATCGGGATTGACTGCCGCGTGGTAGGAAAGAGGAGTTTTGAGTAATCTGACTTTCTTGGTTAGTATTGGGGATAATTCCGTCCTCATACCAGGAAATGAGGGTGAAAGAAACGAATCTTCACGTGGTGGAATGGAATGAAAATGAAATGGTAAAAAGAGAAAAGTTTCATGAGTAATTTCGATTTTCGTTTAACCTAGTATGTCAGAAGAACCTGCTTGATCTGAAACGTGTCTAAACCAACCTCGTTGAAGTGACGGCTTGCTGAAGGCTGGCAATACTAGGTGGAACTGTTCAGCGTAATTAAACCTAACTCAAACCTCATCTGAACATGCTCCGCATCCGAAAATCAACGTACTAGCTGCGGGGAAAAGGTCAAAGTAGCGATGCGAATTCCTGGGATTCTCGTGGAGACATTTCTGTTTTCATGCCCGGGAAAACGCAAAGCAAAACGGGAACCGTGGGCTAGAAGCCAAAATGGACGTGTACTCAAGTGCCGTGTAGTCCGGTGTTTCTCATGAAGTAAGAATGAAACTTCATACATCGGATGCGCTAGAGTACAAGGCAAAGTCGCCATCATACTGTCCCGACAATACGAGTCCCCATCAAGATTATTCCACTGGATCTGATCCGTAAAGTGCGCAAATCAAGCACATGAGGAGATGAGCAAAGATAGGAAAATCATTGATACGATGGGTTGGGACAGGCTCCCCTTCTTGAGACTGCGAAGTCGATGACGGACGGGAAGGCCGCGAGGCACCCGGCGGGTAACTCGGCCAGACGCTAGTAGATCATTATATCCGACAGCCCTGGCTAAGAGGAACCCTGGGAATGGAGAAAGTTATGGAAGATGTTGAGGCTGGCTTGGTAACAGCTTCTCTACAGATCATCGTCCTGCAACCACGCAAACCAGTGGGATATGCGGATGATTCAGTACTAAAATCAGTACTGTAGAGAAATAACTGTACCTTGCTTGACCATACCCGAGTTGTGACTGCTCTCTGAGCGAAACACTTTAATGGCCCCTCACAAAATAAGCTCCCCAGCAACTGGTGGCCCGGCCTAAGCCGGTAATTACCACTATTGCACCCCAGGCTCGCCCGAAAACTGACCCAAAGAAATTTGGCGTTAGCTATAAATTTTGGAAAGTCTCCTTTATGACCTCAATTTAAGAGAGCTGGAGCGGCACCGTTTAAAATATTTTAACTGACATGTCTCATACTATTATGGGCCAGAAGGATGACGCTCTCGTGCCCTGTTTTCCTGGGTTTCCGTACCATTGAAAACTGCTACTTTTCACTGTATTGCTTAGATTTACTGGAAATTCGAAAGGTCAAATGACCTCAATTTTAGAGAGGTGGAGCGGCACCGTTTGGACTATTTTAACTGACATGTCTCATACTATTATGGGCCAGAAGGATGACGCTCTCGTGCCCTGTTTTCCTGGGTTTCCGTACCATTGAAAACTGCTACTTTTCACTGTATTGCTTAGATTTACTGGAAATTCGAAAGGTCAAATGACCTCAATTTTAGAGAGCTGGAGCGGCACCGTTTAAACTATTTTAACTGACATGTCTCATACTATTATGGGCCAGAAGGATGACGCTCTCGTGCCCTGTTTTCCTGAGTTTCCGTACCATTGAAAACTGCTACTTTTCACTGTATTGCTTAGATTTACTGGAAATTCGAAAGGTCAAATGACCTCAATTTTAGAGAGCTGGAGCGGCACCGTTTGGACTATTTTAACTGACATGTCTCATACTATTATGGGCCAGAAGGATGACGCTCTCGTGCCCTGTTTTCCTGGGTTTCCGTACCATTGAAAACTGCTACTTTTCACTGTATTGCTTAGATTTACTGGAAATTCGAAAGGTCAAATGACCTCAATTTTAGAGAGCTGGAGCGGCACCGTTTAGACTATTTTAACTGACATGTCTCATACTATTATGGGCCAGAAGGATGACGCTCTCGTGCCCTGTTTTCCTGGGTTTCCGTACCATTGAAAACTGCTACTTTTCACTGTATTGCTTAGATTTACTGGAAATTCGAAAGGTCAAATGACCTCAATTTTAGAGAGGTGGAGCGGCACCGTTTAGACTATTTTAACTGACATGTCTCATACTATTATGGGCCAGAAGGATGACGCTCTCGTGCCCTGTTTTCCTGGGTTTCCGTACCATTGAAAACTGCTACTTTTCACTGTATTGCTTAGATTTACTGGAAATTCGAAAGGTCAAATGACCTCAATTTTAGAAAGCTGGAGCGGCACCGTTTAGACTATTTTAACTGACATGTCTCATACTATTATGGGCCAGAAGGATGACGCTCTCGTGCCCTGTTTTCCTGGGTTTCCGTACCATCGAAAACTGCTACTTTTCACTGTATTGCTTAGATTTACTGGAAATTCGAAAGGTCAAATGACCTCAATTTTAGAGAGCTGGAGCGGCACCGTTTAGACTATTTTAACTGACATGTCTCATACTATTATGGGCCAGAAGGATGACGCTCTCGTGCCCTGTTTTCCTGGGTTTCCGTACCATTGAAAACTGCTACTTTTCACTGTATTGCTTAGATTTACTGGAAATTCGAAAGGTCAAATGACCTCAATTTTAGATAGCTGAAGCGGCACCGTTTGGACTATTCTAACTGACCTGTCTCATACTATTATGGGCCAGAAGGATGACGCTCTCGTGCCCTGTTTTCCTGGGTTTCCGTACCATTGAAAACTGCTACTTTTCACTGTATTGCTTAGATTTACTGGAAATTCGAAAGGTCAAATGACCTCAATTTTAGATAGCTGAAGCGGCACCGTTTGGACTATTTTAACTGACATGTCTCATACTATTATGGGCCAGAAGGATGACGCTCTCGTGCCCTGTTTTCCTGGGTTTCCGTACCATCGAAAACTGCTACTTTTCACTGTATTGCTTAGATTTACTGGAAATTCGAAAGGTCAAATGACCTCAATTTTAGATAGCTGAAGCGGCACCGTTTGGACTATTCTAACTGACATGTCTCATACTATTATGGGCCAGAAGGATGACGCTCTCGTGCCCTGTTTTCCTGGGTTTCCGTACCATCGAAAACTGCTACTTTTCACTGTATTGCTTAGATTTACTGGAAATTCGAAAGGTCAAATGACCTCAATTTTAGATAGCTGAAGCGGCACCGTTTGGACTATTCTAACTGACCTGTCTCATACTATTATGGGCCAGAAGGATGACGCTCTCGTGCCCTGTTTTCCTGGGTTTCCGTACCATCGAAAACTGCTACTTTTCACTGTATTGCTTAGATTTACTGGAAATTCGAAAGGTCAAATGACCTCAATTTTAGAGAGGTGGAGCAACACCGTTTGGACTATTCTAACTGACATGTCTCATACTATTATGGGCCAGAAGGATGACGCTCTCGTGCCCTGTTTTCCTGGGTTTCCGTACCATCGAAAACTGCTACTTTTCACTGTATTGCTTAGATTTACTGGAAATTCGAAAGGTCAAATGACCTCAATTTTAGATAGCTGAAGCGGCACCGTTTGGACTATTCTAACTGACCTGTCTCATACTATTATGGGCCAGAAGGATGACGCTCTCGTGCCCTGTTTTCCTGGGTTTCCGTACCATTGAAAACTGCTACTTTTCACTGTATTGCTTAGATTTACTGGAAATTCGAAAGGTCAAATGACCTCAATTTTAGATAGCTGGAGCGGCACCGTTTGGACTATTCTAACTGACATGTCTCATACTATTATGGGCCAGAAGGATGACGCTCTCGTGCCCTGTTTTCCTGGGTTTCCGTACCATTGAAAACTGCTACTTTTCACTGTATTGCTTAGATTTACTGGAAATTCGAAAGGTCAAATGACCTCAATTTTAGAGAGCTGGAGCGGCACCGTTTGGACTATTCTAACTGACATGTCTCATACTATTATGGGCCAGAAGGATGACGCTCTCGTGCCCTGTTTTCCTGGGTTTCCGTACCATTGAAAACTGCTACTTTTCACTGTATTGCTTAGATTTACTGGAAATTCGAAAGGTCAAATGACCTCAATTTTAGAGAGCTGGAGCGGCACCGTTTGGACTATTTTAACTGACATGTCTCATACTATTATGGGCCAGAAGGATGACGCTCTCGTGCCCTGTTTTCCTGGGTTTCCGTACCATCGAAAACTGCTACTTTTCACTGTATTGCTTAGATTTACTGGAAATTCGAAAGGTCAAATGACCTCAATTTTAGATAGCTGAAGCGGCACCGTTTGGACTATTCTAACTGACATGTCTCATACTATTATGGGCCAGAAGGATGACGCTCTCGTGCCCTGTTTTCCTGGGTTTCCGTACCATCGAAAACTGCTACTTTTCACTGTATTGCTTAGATTTACTGGAAATTCGAAAGGTCAAATGACCTCAATTTTAGATAGCTGAAGCGGCACCGTTTGGACTATTCTAACTGACCTGTCTCATACTATTATGGGCCAGAAGGATGACGCTCTCGTGCCCTGTTTTCCTGGGTTTCCGTACCATCGAAAACTGCTACTTTTCACTGTATTGCTTAGATTTACTGGAAATTCGAAAGGTCAAATGACCTCAATTTTAGAGAGCTGGAGCGGCACCGTTTGGACTATTCTAACTGACCTGTCTCATACTATTATGGGCCAGAAGGATGACGCTCTCGTGCCCTGTTTTCCTGGGTTTCCGTACCATCGAAAACTGCTACTTTTCACTGTATTGCTTAGATTTACTGGAAATTCGAAAGGTCAAATGACCTCAATTTTAGATAGCTGAAGCGGCACCGTTTGGACTATTTTAACTGACATGTCTCATACTATTATGGGCCAGAAGGATGACGCTCTCGTGCCCTGTTTTCCTGGGTTTCCGTACCATCGAAAACTGCTACTTTTCACTGTATTGCTTAGATTTACTGGAAATTCGAAAGGTCAAATGACCTCAATTTTAGAGAGCTGGAGCGGCACCGTTTGGACTATTTTAACTGACATGTCTCATACTATTATGGGCCAGAAGGATGACGCTCTCGTGCCCTGTTTTCCTGGGTTTCCGTACCATTGAAAACTGCTACTTTTCACTGTATTGCTTAGATTTACTGGAAATTCGAAAGGTCAAATGACCTCAATTTTAGAGAGCTGGAGCGGCACCGTTTGGACTATTCTAACTGACCTGTCTCATACTATTATGGGCCAGAAGGATGACGCTCTCGTGCCCTGTTTTCCTGGGTTTCCGTACCATCGAAAACTGCTACTTTTCACTGTATTGCTTAGATTTACTGGAAATTCGAAAGGTCAAATGACCTCAATTTTAGAGAGGTGGAGCAACACCGTTTGGACTATTTTAACTGACATGTTTCATACTATTATGGGCCAGAAGGATGACGCTCTCGTGCCCTGTTTTCCTGGGTTTCCGTACCATCGAAAACTGCTACTTTTCACTGTATTGCTTAGATTTACTGGAAATTCGAAAGGTCAAATGACCTCAATTTTAGAGAGGTGGAGCGGCACCGTTTGGACTATTCTAACTGACATGTCTCATACTATTATGGGCCAGAAGGATGACGCTCTCGTGCCCTGTTTTCCTGGGTTTCCGTACCATCGAAAACTGCTACTTTTCACTGTATTGCTTAGATTTACTGGAAATTCGAAAGGTCAAATGACCTCAATTTTAGATAGCTGAAGCGGCACCGTTTGGACTATTCTAACTGACCTGTCTCATACTATTATGGGCCAGAAGGATGACGCTCTCGTGCCCTGTTTTCCTGGGTTTCCGTACCATCGAAAACTGCTACTTTTCACTGTATTGCTTAGATTTACTGGAAATTCGAAAGGTCAAATGACCTCAATTTTAGAGAGCTGGAGCGGCACCGTTTGGACTATTCTAACTGACCTGTCTCATACTATTATGGGCCAGAAGGATGACGCTCTCGTGCCCTGTTTTCCTGGGTTTCCGTACCATTGAAAACTGCTACTTTTCACTGTATTGCTTAGATTTACTGGAAATTCGAAAGGTCAAATGACCTCAATTTTAGATAGCTGAAGCGGCACCGTTTGGACTATTCTAACTGACCTGTCTCATACTATTATGGGCCAGAAGGATGACGCTCTCGTGCCCTGTTTTCCTGGGTTTCCGTACCATTGAAAACTGCTACTTTTCACTGTATTGCTTAGATTTACTGGAAATTCGAAAGGTCAAATGACCTCAATTTTAGAGAGGTGGAGCGGCACAGTTTGGACTATTTTAACTGACATGTCTCATACTATTATGGGCCAGAAGGATGACGCTCTCGTGCCCTGTTTTCCTGGGTTTCCGTACCATTGAAAACTGCTACTTTTCACTGTATTGCTTAGATTTACTGGAAATTCGAAAGGTCAAATGACCTCAATTTTAGAGAGCTGGAGCGGCACCGTTTGGACTATTCTAACTGACATGTCTCATACTATTATGGGCCAGAAGGATGACGCTCTCGTGCCCTGTTTTCCTGGGTTTCCGTACCATCGAAAACTGCTACTTTTCACTGTATTGCTTAGATTTACTGGAAATTCGAAAGGTCAAATGACCTCAATTTTAGAGAGGTGGAGCAACACAGTTTGGACTATTCTAACTGACCTGTCTCATACTATTATGGGCCAGAAGGATGACGCTCTCGTGCCCTGTTTTCCTGGGTTTCCGTACCATTGAAAACTGCTACTTTTCACTGTATTGCTTAGATTTACTGGAAATTCGAAAGGTCAAATGACCTCAATTTTAGATAGCTGAAGCGGCACCGTTTGGACTATTTTAACTGACATGTCTCATACTATTATGGGCCAGAAGGATGACGCTCTCGTGCCCTGTTTTCCTGGGTTTCCGTACCATTGAAAACTGCTACTTTTCACTGTATTGCTTAGATTTACTGGAAATTCGAAAGGTCAAATGACCTCAATTTTAGAGAGGTGGAGCGGCACCGTTTGGACTATTTTAACTGACATGTCTCATACTATTATGGGCCAGAAGGATGACGCTCTCGTGCCCTGTTTTCCTGGGTTTCCGTACCATTGAAAACTGCTACTTTTCACTGTATTGCTTAGATTTACTGGAAATTCGAAAGGTCAAATGACCTCAATTTTAGAGAGCTGGAGCAACACCGTTTGGACTATTCTAACTGACATGTCTCATACTATTATGGGCCAGAAGGATGACGCTCTCGTGCCCTGTTTTCCTGGGTTTCCGTACCATCGAAAACTGCTACTTTTCACTGTATTGCTTAGATTTACTGGAAATTCGAAAGGTCAAATGACCTCAATTTTAGAGAGGTGGAGCAACACTGTTTGGACTATTCTAACTGACCTGTCTCATACTATTATGGGCCAGAAGGATGACGCTCTCGTGCCCTGTTTTCCTGGGTTTCCGTACCATTGAAAACTGCTACTTTTCACTGTACTGCTTAGAAAAACGGAGAAAAGAAAATACCCCGAAAAATATCGATTAATCGGAGTGACAAAATCTGTGTTTCTCTTGGAGTCCAAATCAGCTCCATTCACATATTTTGTTAGACTTTGATTATGAACGAAACGGGAAACAAAAGCGCCGAAATCTTCCGATAGGCGAGGGAAAGTACTGAAAAAAAGAGGAAAAGTGCAGAAACAGTCTTACCGATAATCGGCGACAACAGATAAGACATCTTGCTATCGGGATTGACTGCCGCGTGGTAGGAAAGAGGAGTTTTGAGTAATCTGACTTTCTTGGTTAGTATTGGGGATAATTCCGTCCTCATACCAGGAAATGAGGGTGAAAGAAACGAATCTTCACGTGGTGGAATGGAATGAAAATGAAATGGTAAAAAGAGAAAAGTTTCATGAGTAATTTCGATTTTCGTTTAACCTAGTATGTCAGAAGAACCTGCTTGATCTGAAACGTGTCTAAACCAACCTCGTTGAAGTGACGGCTTGCTGAAGGCTGGCAATACTAGGTGGAACTGTTCAGCGTAATTAAACCTAACTCAAACCTCATCTGAACATGCTCCGCATCCGAAAATCAACGTACTAGCTGCGGGGAAAAGGTCAAAGTAGCGATGCGAATTCCTGGGATTCTCGTGGAGACATTTCTGTTTTCATGCCCGGGAAAACGCAAAGCAAAACGGGAACCGTGGGCTAGAAGCCAAAATGGACGTGTACTCAAGTGCCGTGTAGTCCGGTGTTTCTCATGAAGTAAGAATGAAACTTCATACATCGGATGCGCTAGAGTACAAGGCAAAGTCGCCATCATACTGTCCCGACAATACGAGTCCCCATCAAGATTATTCCACTGGATCTGATCCGTAAAGTGCGCAAATCAAGCACATGAGGAGATGAGCAAAGATAGGAAAATCATTGATACGATGGGTTGGGACAGGCTCCCCTTCTTGAGACTGCGAAGTCGATGACGGACGGGAAGGCCGCGAGGCACCCGGCGGGTAACTCGGCCAGACGCTAGTAGATCATTATATCCGACAGCCCTGGCTAAGAGGAACCCTGGGAATGGAGAAAGTTATGGAAGATGTTGAGGCTGGCTTGGTAACAGCTTCTCTACAGATCATCGTCCTGCAACCACGCAAACCAGTGGGATATGCGGATGATTCAGTACTAAAATCAGTACTGTAGAGAAATAACTGTACCTTGCTTGACCATACCCGAGTTGTGACTGCTCTCTGAGCGAAACACTTTAATGGCCCCTCACAAAATAAGCTCCCCAGCAACTGGTGGCCCGGCCTAAGCCGGTAATTACCACTATTGCACCCCAGGCTCGCCCGAAAACTGACCCAAAGAAATTTGGCGTTAGCTATAAATTTTGGAAAGTATGGGCCAGAAGGATGACGCTCTCGTGCCCTGTTTTCCTGAGTTTCCGTACCATTGAAAACTGCTACTTTTCACTGTATTGCTTAGATTTACTGGAAATTCGAAAGGTCAAATGACCTCAATTTTAGAGAGCTGGAGCGGCACCGTTTAAACTATTTTAACTGACATGTCTCATACTATTATGGGCCAGAAGGATGACGCTCTCGTGCCCTGTTTTCCTGAGTTTCCGTACCATTGAAAACTGCTACTTTTCACTGTATTGCTTAGATTTACTGGAAATTCGAAAGGTCAAATGACCTCAATTTTAGAGAGCTGGAGCGGCACCGTTTAAACTATTTTAACTGACATGTCTCATACTATTATGGGCCAGAAGGATGACGCTCTCGTGCCCTGTTTTCCTGAGTTTCCGTACCATTGAAAACTGCTACTTTTCACTGTATTGCTTAGATTTACTGGAAATTCGAAAGGTCAAATGACCTCAATTTTAGAGAGCTGGAGCGGCACCGTTTAAACTATTTTAACTGACATGTCTCATACTATTATGGGCCAGAAGGATGACGCTCTCGTGCCCTGTTTTCCTGAGTTTCCGTACCATTGAAAACTGCTACTTTTCACTGTATTGCTTAGATTTACTGGAAATTCGAAAGGTCAAATGACCTCAATTTTAGAGAGCTGGAGCGGCACCGTTTAGACTATTTTAACTGACATGTCTCATACTATTATGGGCCAGAAGGATGACGCTCTCGTGCCCTGTTTTCCTGGGTTTCCGTACCATTGAAAACTGCTACTTTTCACTGTATTGCTTAGATTTACTGGAAATTCGAAAGGTCAAATGACCTCAATTTTAGAGAGCTGGAGCGGCACCGTTTAAACTATTTTAACTGACATGTCTCATACTATTATGGGCCAGAAGGATGACGCTCTCGTGCCCTGTTTTCCTGAGTTTCCGTACCATTGAAAACTGCTACTTTTCACTGTATTGCTTAGATTTACTGGAAATTCGAAAGGTCAAATGACCTCAATTTTAGAGAGCTGGAGCGGCACCGTTTGGACTATTTTAACTGACATGTCTCATACTATTATGGGCCAGAAGGATGACGCTCTCGTGCCCTGTTTTCCTGGGTTTCCGTACCATCGAAAACTGCTACTTTTCACTGTATTGCTTAGATTTACTGGAAATTCGAAAGGTCAAATGACCTCAATTTTAGAGAGCTGGAGCGGCACCGTTTAAAATATTTTAACTGACATGTCTCATACTATTATGGGCCAGAAGGATGACGCTCTCGTGCCCTGTTTTCCTGGGTTTCCGTACCATTGAAAACTGCTACTTTTCACTGTATTGCTTAGATTTACTGGAAATTCGAAAGGTCAAATGACCTCAATTTTAGAGAGGTGGAGCGGCACCGTTTGAACTATTTTAACTGACATGTCTCATACTATTATGGGCCAGAAGGATGACGCTCTCGTGCCCTGTTTTCCTGGGTTTCCGTACCATCGAAAACTGCTACTTTTCACTGTATTGCTTAGATTTACTGGAAATTCGAAAGGTCAAATGACCTCAATTTTAGAGAGCTGGAGCGGCACCGTTTAAACTATTTTAACTGACATGTCTCATACTATTATGGGCCAGAAGGATGACGCTCTCGTGCCCTGTTTTCCTGGGTTTCCGTACCATCGAAAACTGCTACTTTTCACTGTATTGCTTAGATTTACTGGAAATTCGAAAGGTCAAATGACCTCAATTTTAGAGAGCTGGAGCGGCACCGTTTGGACTATTTTAACTGACATGTCTCATACTATTATGGGCCAGAAGGATGACGCTCTCGTGCCCTGTTTTCCTGGGTTTCCGTACCATTGAAAACTGCTACTTTTCACTGTATTGCTTAGATTTACTGGAAATTCGAAAGGTCAAATGACCTCAATTTTAGAGAGGTGGAGCGGCACCGTTTAGACTATTTTAACTGACATGTCTCATACTATTATGGGCCAGAAGGATGACGCTCTCGTGCCCTGTTTTCCTGGGTTTCCGTACCATCGAAAACTGCTACTTTTCACTGTATTGCTTAGATTTACTGGAAATTCGAAAGGTCAAATGACCTCAATTTTAGAGAGCTGGAGCGGCACCGTTTAGACTATTTTAACTGACATGTCTCATACTATTATGGGCCAGAAGGATGACGCTCTCGTGCCCTGTTTTCCTGAGTTTCCGTACCATTGAAAACTGCTACTTTTCACTGTATTGCTTAGATTTACTGGAAATTCGAAAGGTCAAATGACCTCAATTTTAGAGAGCTGGAGCGGCACCGTTTGGACTATTTTAACTGACATGTCTCATACTATTATGGGCCAGAAGGATGACGCTCTCGTGCCCTGTTTTCCTGGGTTTCCGTACCATCGAAAACTGCTACTTTTCACTGTATTGCTTAGATTTACTGGAAATTCGAAAGGTCAAATGACCTCAATTTTAGAGAGCTGGAGCGGCACCGTTTAAACTATTTTAACTGACATGTCTCATACTATTATGGGCCAGAAGGATGACGCTCTCGTGCCCTGTTTTCCTGGGTTTCCGTACCATTGAAAACTGCTACTTTTCACTGTATTGCTTAGATTTACTGGAAATTCGAAAGGTCAAATGACCTCAATTTTAGAGAGCTGGAGCGGCACCGTTTAGACTATTTTAACTGACATGTCTCATACTATTATGGGCCAGAAGGATGACGCTCTCGTGCCCTGTTTTCCTGGGTTTCCGTACCATTGAAAACTGCTACTTTTCACTGTATTGCTTAGATTTACTGGAAATTCGAAAGGTCAAATGACCTCAATTTTAGAGAGCTGGAGCGGCACCGTTTGGACTATTTTAACTGACATGTCTCATACTATTATGGGCCAGAAGGATGACGCTCTCGTGCCCTGTTTTCCTGGGTTTCCGTACCATTGAAAACTGCTACTTTTCACTGTATTGCTTAGATTTACTGGAAATTCGAAAGGTCAAATGACCTCAATTTTAGAGAGCTGGAGCGGCACCGTTTGGACTATTTTAACTGACATGTCTCATACTATTATGGGCCAGAAGGATGACGCTCTCGTGCCCTGTTTTCCTGGGTTTCCGTACCATTGAAAACTGCTACTTTTCACTGTATTGCTTAGATTTACTGGAAATTCGAAAGGTCAAATGACCTCAATTTTAGAGAGCTGGAGCGGCACCGTTTGGACTATTTTAACTGACATGTCTCATACTATTATGGGCCAGAAGGATGACGCTCTCGTGCCCTGTTTTCCTGGGTTTCCGTACCATCGAAAACTGCTACTTTTCACTGTATTGCTTAGATTTACTGGAAATTCGAAAGGTCAAATGACCTCAATTTTAGAGAGCTGGAGCGGCACCGTTTGGACTATTTTAACTGACATGTCTCATACTATTATGGGCCAGAAGGATGACGCTCTCGTGCCCTGTTTTCCTGGGTTTCCGTACCATTGAAAACTGCTACTTTTCACTGTATTGCTTAGATTTACTGGAAATTCGAAAGGTCAAATGACCTCAATTTTAGAGAGCTGGAGCGGCACCGTTTGGACTATTTTAACTGACATGTCTCATACTATTATGGGCCAGAAGGATGACGCTCTCGTGCCCTGTTTTCCTGGGTTTCCGTACCATTGAAAACTGCTACTTTTCACTGTATTGCTTAGATTTACTGGAAATTCGAAAGGTCAAATGACCTCAATTTTAGAGAGGTGGAGCGGCACCGTTTGGACTATTTTAACTGACATGTCTCATACTATTATGGGCCAGAAGGATGACGCTCTCGTGCCCTGTTTTCCTGGGTTTCCGTACCATCGAAAACTGCTACTTTTCACTGTATTGCTTAGATTTACTGGAAATTCGAAAGGTCAAATGACCTCAATTTTAGAGAGCTGGAGCGGCACCGTTTGGACTATTTTAACTGACATGTCTCATACTATTATGGGCCAGAAGGATGACGCTCTCGTGCCCTGTTTTCCTGGGTTTCCGTACCATTGAAAACTGCTACTTTTCACTGTATTGCTTAGATTTACTGGAAATTCGAAAGGTCAAATGACCTCAATTTTAGAGAGCTGGAGCGGCACCGTTTGGACTATTTTAACTGACATGTCTCATACTATTATGGGCCAGAAGGATGACGCTCTCGTGCCCTGTTTTCCTGGGTTTCCGTACCATTGAAAACTGCTACTTTTCACTGTATTGCTTAGATTTACTGGAAATTCGAAAGGTCAAATGACCTCAATTTTAGAGAGGTGGAGCGGCACCGTTTGGACTATTTTAACTGACATGTCTCATACTATTATGGGCCAGAAGGATGACGCTCTCGTGCCCTGTTTTCCTGGGTTTCCGTACCATTGAAAACTGCTACTTTTCACTGTATTGCTTAGATTTACTGGAAATTCGAAAGGTCAAATGACCTCAATTTTAGAGAGCTGGAGCGGCACCGTTTAGACTATTTTAACTGACATGTCTCATACTATTATGGGCCAGAAGGATGACGCTCTCGTGCCCTGTTTTCCTGGGTTTCCGTACCATTGAAAACTGCTACTTTTCACTGTATTGCTTAGATTTACTGGAAATTCGAAAGGTCAAATGACCTCAATTTTAGAGAGCTGGAGCGGCACCGTTTGGACTATTTTAACTGACATGTCTCATACTATTATGGGCCAGAAGGATGACGCTCTCGTGCCCTGTTTTCCTGGGTTTCCGTACCATTGAAAACTGCTACTTTTCACTGTATTGCTTAGATTTACTGGAAATTCGAAAGGTCAAATGACCTCAATTTTAGAGAGCTGGAGCGGCACCGTTTGGACTATTTTAACTGACATGTCTCATACTATTATGGGCCAGAAGGATGACGCTCTCGTGCCCTGTTTTCCTGGGTTTCCGTACCATTGAAAACTGCTACTTTTCACTGTATTGCTTAGATTTACTGGAAATTCGAAAGGTCAAATGACCTCAATTTTAGAGAGGTGGAGCGGCACCGTTTGGACTATTTTAACTGACATGTCTCATACTATTATGGGCCAGAAGGATGACGCTCTCGTGCCCTGTTTTCCTGGGTTTCCGTACCATTGAAAACTGCTACTTTTCACTGTATTGCTTAGATTTACTGGAAATTCGAAAGGTCAAATGACCTCAATTTTAGAGAGCTGGAGCGGCACCGTTTGGACTATTTTAACTGACATGTCTCATACTATTATGGGCCAGAAGGATGACGCTCTCGTGCCCTGTTTTCCTGGGTTTCCGTACCATTGAAAACTGCTACTTTTCACTGTATTGCTTAGATTTACTGGAAATTCGAAAGGTCAAATGACCTCAATTTTAGAGAGCTGGAGCGGCACCGTTTGGACTATTTTAACTGACATGTCTCATACTATTATGGGCCAGAAGGATGACGCTCTCGTGCCCTGTTTTCCTGGGTTTCCGTACCATTGAAAACTGCTACTTTTCACTGTATTGCTTAGATTTACTGGAAATTCGAAAGGTCAAATGACCTCAATTTTAGAGAGGTGGAGCGGCACCGTTTAGACTATTTTAACTGACATGTCTCATACTATTATGGGCCAGAAGGATGACGCTCTCGTGCCCTGTTTTCCTGGGTTTCCGTACCATTGAAAACTGCTACTTTTCACTGTATTGCTTAGATTTACTGGAAATTCGAAAGGTCAAATGACCTCAATTTTAGAGAGGTGGAGCGGCACCGTTTGGACTATTTTAACTGACATGTCTCATACTATTATGGGCCAGAAGGATGACGCTCTCGTGCCCTGTTTTCCTGGGTTTCCGTACCATTGAAAACTGCTACTTTTCACTGTATTGCTTAGATTTACTGGAAATTCGAAAGGTCAAATGACCTCAATTTTAGAGAGCTGGAGCGGCACCGTTTGGACTATTTTAACTGACATGTCTCATACTATTATGGGCCAGAAGGATGACGCTCTCGTGCCCTGTTTTCCTGGGTTTCCGTACCATTGAAAACTGCTACTTTTCACTGTATTGCTTAGATTTACTGGAAATTCGAAAGGTCAAATGACCTCAATTTTAGAGAGCTGGAGCGGCACCGTTTGGACTATTTTAACTGACATGTCTCATACTATTATGGGCCAGAAGGATGACGCTCTCGTGCCCTGTTTTCCTGGGTTTCCGTACCATTGAAAACTGCTACTTTTCACTGTATTGCTTAGATTTACTGGAAATTCGAAAGGTCAAATGACCTCAATTTTAGAGAGCTGGAGCGGCACCGTTTGGACTATTTTAACTGACATGTCTCATACTATTATGGGCCAGAAGGATGACGCTCTCGTGCCCTGTTTTCCTGGGTTTCCGTACCATTGAAAACTGCTACTTTTCACTGTATTGCTTAGATTTACTGGAAATTCGAAAGGTCAAATGACCTCAATTTTAGAGAGCTGGAGCGGCACCGTTTAGACTATTTTAACTGACATGTCTCATACTATTATGGGCCAGAAGGATGACGCTCTCGTGCCCTGTTTTCCTGGGTTTCCGTACCATTGAAAACTGCTACTTTTCACTGTATTGCTTAGATTTACTGGAAATTCGAAAGGTCAAATGACCTCAATTTTAGAGAGGTGGAGCGGCACCGTTTGGACTATTTTAACTGACATGTCTCATACTATTATGGGCCAGAAGGATGACGCTCTCGTGCCCTGTTTTCCTGGGTTTCCGTACCATTGAAAACTGCTACTTTTCACTGTATTGCTTAGATTTACTGGAAATTCGAAAGGTCAAATGACCTCAATTTTAGAGAGGTGGAGCGGCACCGTTTGGACTATTTTAACTGACATGTCTCATACTATTATGGGCCAGAAGGATGACGCTCTCGTGCCCTGTTTTCCTGGGTTTCCGTACCATTGAAAACTGCTACTTTTCACTGTATTGCTTAGATTTACTGGAAATTCGAAAGGTCAAATGACCTCAATTTTAGAGAGCTGGAGCGGCACCGTTTGGACTATTTTAACTGACATGTCTCATACTATTATGGGCCAGAAGGATGACGCTCTCGTGCCCTGTTTTCCTGGGTTTCCGTACCATTGAAAACTGCTACTTTTCACTGTATTGCTTAGATTTACTGGAAATTCGAAAGGTCAAATGACCTCAATTTTAGAGAGGTGGAGCGGCACCGTTTAGACTATTTTAACTGACATGTCTCATACTATTATGGGCCAGAAGGATGACGCTCTCGTGCCCTGTTTTCCTGGGTTTCCGTACCATTGAAAACTGCTACTTTTCACTGTATTGCTTAGATTTACTGGAAATTCGAAAGGTCAAATGACCTCAATTTTAGAGAGCTGGAGCGGCACCGTTTGGACTATTTTAACTGACATGTCTCATACTATTATGGGCCAGAAGGATGACGCTCTCGTGCCCTGTTTTCCTGGGTTTCCGTACCATTGAAAACTGCTACTTTTCACTGTATTGCTTAGATTTACTGGAAATTCGAAAGGTCAAATGACCTCAATTTTAGAGAGCTGGAGCGGCACCGTTTGGACTATTTTAACTGACATGTCTCATACTATTATGGGCCAGAAGGATGACGCTCTCGTGCCCTGTTTTCCTGGGTTTCCGTACCATTGAAAACTGCTACTTTTCACTGTATTGCTTAGATTTACTGGAAATTCGAAAGGTCAAATGACCTCAATTTTAGAGAGCTGGAGCGGCACCGTTTGGACTATTTTAACTGACATGTCTCATACTATTATGGGCCAGAAGGATGACGCTCTCGTGCCCTGTTTTCCTGGGTTTCCGTACCATTGAAAACTGCTACTTTTCACTGTATTGCTTAGATTTACTGGAAATTCGAAAGGTCAAATGACCTCAATTTTAGAGAGGTGGAGCGGCACCGTTTAGACTATTTTAACTGACATGTCTCATACTATTATGGGCCAGAAGGATGACGCTCTCGTGCCCTGTTTTCCTGGGTTTCCGTACCATTGAAAACTGCTACTTTTCACTGTATTGCTTAGATTTACTGGAAATTCGAAAGGTCAAATGACCTCAATTTTAGAGAGCTGGAGCGGCACCGTTTAGACTATTTTAACTGACATGTCTCATACTATTATGGGCCAGAAGGATGACGCTCTCGTGCCCTGTTTTCCTGGGTTTCCGTACCATTGAAAACTGCTACTTTTCACTGTATTGCTTAGATTTACTGGAAATTCGAAAGGTCAAATGACCTCAATTTTAGAGAGCTGGAGCGGCACCGTTTGGACTATTTTAACTGACATGTCTCATACTATTATGGGCCAGAAGGATGACGCTCTCGTGCCCTGTTTTCCTGGGTTTCCGTACCATTGAAAACTGCTACTTTTCACTGTATTGCTTAGATTTACTGGAAATTCGAAAGGTCAAATGACCTCAATTTTAGAGAGCTGGAGCGGCACCGTTTGGACTATTTTAACTGACATGTCTCATACTATTATGGGCCAGAAGGATGACGCTCTCGTGCCCTGTTTTCCTGGGTTTCCGTACCATTGAAAACTGCTACTTTTCACTGTATTGCTTAGATTTACTGGAAATTCGAAAGGTCAAATGACCTCAATTTTAGAGAGCTGGAGCGGCACCGTTTAGACTATTTTAACTGACATGTCTCATACTATTATGGGCCAGAAGGATGACGCTCTCGTGCCCTGTTTTCCTGGGTTTCCGTACCATTGAAAACTGCTACTTTTCACTGTATTGCTTAGATTTACTGGAAATTCGAAAGGTCAAATGACCTCAATTTTAGAGAGCTGGAGCGGCACCGTTTGGACTATTTTAACTGACATGTCTCATACTATTATGGGCCAGAAGGATGACGCTCTCGTGCCCTGTTTTCCTGGGTTTCCGTACCATTGAAAACTGCTACTTTTCACTGTATTGCTTAGATTTACTGGAAATTCGAAAGGTCAAATGACCTCAATTTTAGAGAGCTGGAGCGGCACCGTTTGGACTATTTTAACTGACATGTCTCATACTATTATGGGCCAGAAGGATGACGCTCTCGTGCCCTGTTTTCCTGGGTTTCCGTACCATTGAAAACTGCTACTTTTCACTGTATTGCTTAGATTTACTGGAAATTCGAAAGGTCAAATGACCTCAATTTTAGAGAGGTGGAGCGGCACCGTTTGGACTATTTTAACTGACATGTCTCATACTATTATGGGCCAGAAGGATGACGCTCTCGTGCCCTGTTTTCCTGGGTTTCCGTACCATTGAAAACTGCTACTTTTCACTGTATTGCTTAGATTTACTGGAAATTCGAAAGGTCAAATGACCTCAATTTTAGAGAGCTGGAGCGGCACCGTTTGGACTATTTTAACTGACATGTCTCATACTATTATGGGCCAGAAGGATGACGCTCTCGTGCCCTGTTTTCCTGGGTTTCCGTACCATTGAAAACTGCTACTTTTCACTGTATTGCTTAGATTTACTGGAAATTCGAAAGGTCAAATGACCTCAATTTTAGAGAGCTGGAGCGGCACCGTTTAGACTATTTTAACTGACATGTCTCATACTATTATGGGCCAGAAGGATGACGCTCTCGTGCCCTGTTTTCCTGGGTTTCCGTACCATTGAAAACTGCTACTTTTCACTGTATTGCTTAGATTTACTGGAAATTCGAAAGGTCAAATGACCTCAATTTTAGAGAGCTGGAGCGGCACCGTTTGGACTATTTTAACTGACATGTCTCATACTATTATGGGCCAGAAGGATGACGCTCTCGTGCCCTGTTTTCCTGGGTTTCCGTACCATTGAAAACTGCTACTTTTCACTGTATTGCTTAGATTTACTGGAAATTCGAAAGGTCAAATGACCTCAATTTTAGAGAGCTGGAGCGGCACCGTTTAGACTATTTTAACTGACATGTCTCATACTATTATGGGCCAGAAGGATGACGCTCTCGTGCCCTGTTTTCCTGGGTTTCCGTACCATTGAAAACTGCTACTTTTCACTGTATTGCTTAGATTTACTGGAAATTCGAAAGGTCAAATGACCTCAATTTTAGAGAGCTGGAGCGGCACCGTTTGGACTATTTTAACTGACATGTCTCATACTATTATGGGCCAGAAGGATGACGCTCTCGTGCCCTGTTTTCCTGGGTTTCCGTACCATTGAAAACTGCTACTTTTCACTGTATTGCTTAGATTTACTGGAAATTCGAAAGGTCAAATGACCTCAATTTTAGAGAGCTGGAGCGGCACCGTTTAGACTATTTTAACTGACATGTCTCATACTATTATGGGCCAGAAGGATGACGCTCTCGTGCCCTGTTTTCCTGGGTTTCCGTACCATTGAAAACTGCTACTTTTCACTGTATTGCTTAGATTTACTGGAAATTCGAAAGGTCAAATGACCTCAATTTTAGAGAGCTGGAGCGGCACCGTTTGGACTATTTTAACTGACATGTCTCATACTATTATGGGCCAGAAGGATGACGCTCTCGTGCCCTGTTTTCCTGGGTTTCCGTACCATTGAAAACTGCTACTTTTCACTGTATTGCTTAGATTTACTGGAAATTCGAAAGGTCAAATGACCTCAATTTTAGAGAGCTGGAGCGGCACCGTTTGGACTATTTTAACTGACATGTCTCATACTATTATGGGCCAGAAGGATGACGCTCTCGTGCCCTGTTTTCCTGGGTTTCCGTACCATTGAAAACTGCTACTTTTCACTGTATTGCTTAGATTTACTGGAAATTCGAAAGGTCAAATGACCTCAATTTTAGAGAGCTGGAGCGGCACCGTTTAGACTATTTTAACTGACATGTCTCATACTATTATGGGCCAGAAGGATGACGCTCTCGTGCCCTGTTTTCCTGGGTTTCCGTACCATTGAAAACTGCTACTTTTCACTGTATTGCTTAGATTTACTGGAAATTCGAAAGGTCAAATGACCTCAATTTTAGAGAGCTGGAGCGGCACCGTTTGGACTATTTTAACTGACATGTCTCATACTATTATGGGCCAGAAGGATGACGCTCTCGTGCCCTGTTTTCCTGGGTTTCCGTACCATTGAAAACTGCTACTTTTCACTGTATTGCTTAGATTTACTGGAAATTCGAAAGGTCAAATGACCTCAATTTTAGAGAGCTGGAGCGGCACCGTTTGGACTATTTTAACTGACATGTCTCATACTATTATGGGCCAGAAGGATGACGCTCTCGTGCCCTGTTTTCCTGGGTTTCCGTACCATTGAAAACTGCTACTTTTCACTGTATTGCTTAGATTTACTGGAAATTCGAAAGGTCAAATGACCTCAATTTTAGAGAGCTGGAGCGGCACCGTTTGGACTATTTTAACTGACATGTCTCATACTATTATGGGCCAGAAGGATGACGCTCTCGTGCCCTGTTTTCCTGGGTTTCCGTACCATTGAAAACTGCTACTTTTCACTGTATTGCTTAGATTTACTGGAAATTCGAAAGGTCAAATGACCTCAATTTTAGAGAGCTGGAGCGGCACCGTTTAGACTATTTTAACTGACATGTCTCATACTATTATGGGCCAGAAGGATGACGCTCTCGTGCCCTGTTTTCCTGGGTTTCCGTACCATTGAAAACTGCTACTTTTCACTGTATTGCTTAGATTTACTGGAAATTCGAAAGGTCAAATGACCTCAATTTTAGAGAGCTGGAGCGGCACCGTTTAGACTATTTTAACTGACATGTCTCATACTATTATGGGCCAGAAGGATGACGCTCTCGTGCCCTGTTTTCCTGGGTTTCCGTACCATTGAAAACTGCTACTTTTCACTGTATTGCTTAGATTTACTGGAAATTCGAAAGGTCAAATGACCTCAATTTTAGAGAGCTGGAGCGGCACCGTTTAGACTATTTTAACTGACATGTCTCATACTATTATGGGCCAGAAGGATGACGCTCTCGTGCCCTGTTTTCCTGGGTTTCCGTACCATTGAAAACTGCTACTTTTCACTGTATTGCTTAGATTTACTGGAAATTCGAAAGGTCAAATGACCTCAATTTTAGAGAGCTGGAGCGGCACCGTTTGGACTATTTTAACTGACATGTCTCATACTATTATGGGCCAGAAGGATGACGCTCTCGTGCCCTGTTTTCCTGGGTTTCCGTACCATTGAAAACTGCTACTTTTCACTGTATTGCTTAGATTTACTGGAAATTCGAAAGGTCAAATGACCTCAATTTTAGAGAGCTGGAGCGGCACCGTTTAGACTATTTTAACTGACATGTCTCATACTATTATGGGCCAGAAGGATGACGCTCTCGTGCCCTGTTTTCCTGGGTTTCCGTACCATTGAAAACTGCTACTTTTCACTGTATTGCTTAGATTTACTGGAAATTCGAAAGGTCAAATGACCTCAATTTTAGAGAGCTGGAGCGGCACCGTTTAGACTATTTTAACTGACATGTCTCATACTATTATGGGCCAGAAGGATGACGCTCTCGTGCCCTGTTTTCCTGGGTTTCCGTACCATTGAAAACTGCTACTTTTCACTGTATTGCTTAGATTTACTGGAAATTCGAAAGGTCAAATGACCTCAATTTTAGAGAGCTGGAGCGGCACCGTTTGGACTATTTTAACTGACATGTCTCATACTATTATGGGCCAGAAGGATGACGCTCTCGTGCCCTGTTTTCCTGGGTTTCCGTACCATTGAAAACTGCTACTTTTCACTGTATTGCTTAGATTTACTGGAAATTCGAAAGGTCAAATGACCTCAATTTTAGAGAGCTGGAGCGGCACCGTTTAGACTATTTTAACTGACATGTCTCATACTATTATGGGCCAGAAGGATGACGCTCTCGTGCCCTGTTTTCCTGGGTTTCCGTACCATTGAAAACTGCTACTTTTCACTGTATTGCTTAGATTTACTGGAAATTCGAAAGGTCAAATGACCTCAATTTTAGAGAGCTGGAGCGGCACCGTTTAGACTATTTTAACTGACATGTCTCATACTATTATGGGCCAGAAGGATGACGCTCTCGTGCCCTGTTTTCCTGGGTTTCCGTACCATTGAAAACTGCTACTTTTCACTGTATTGCTTAGATTTACTGGAAATTCGAAAGGTCAAATGACCTCAATTTTAGAGAGCTGGAGCGGCACCGTTTGGACTATTTTAACTGACATGTCTCATACTATTATGGGCCAGAAGGATGACGCTCTCGTGCCCTGTTTTCCTGGGTTTCCGTACCATTGAAAACTGCTACTTTTCACTGTATTGCTTAGATTTACTGGAAATTCGAAAGGTCAAATGACCTCAATTTTAGAGAGCTGGAGCGGCACCGTTTGGACTATTTTAACTGACATGTCTCATACTATTATGGGCCAGAAGGATGACGCTCTCGTGCCCTGTTTTCCTGGGTTTCCGTACCATTGAAAACTGCTACTTTTCACTGTATTGCTTAGATTTACTGGAAATTCGAAAGGTCAAATGACCTCAATTTTAGAGAGCTGGAGCGGCACCGTTTGGACTATTTTAACTGACATGTCTCATACTATTATGGGCCAGAAGGATGACGCTCTCGTGCCCTGTTTTCCTGGGTTTCCGTACCATTGAAAACTGCTACTTTTCACTGTATTGCTTAGATTTACTGGAAATTCGAAAGGTCAAATGACCTCAATTTTAGAGAGCTGGAGCGGCACCGTTTAGACTATTTTAACTGACATGTCTCATACTATTATGGGCCAGAAGGATGACGCTCTCGTGCCCTGTTTTCCTGGGTTTCCGTACCATTGAAAACTGCTACTTTTCACTGTATTGCTTAGATTTACTGGAAATTCGAAAGGTCAAATGACCTCAATTTTAGAGAGCTGGAGCGGCACCGTTTAGACTATTTTAACTGACATGTCTCATACTATTATGGGCCAGAAGGATGACGCTCTCGTGCCCTGTTTTCCTGGGTTTCCGTACCATTGAAAACTGCTACTTTTCACTGTATTGCTTAGATTTACTGGAAATTCGAAAGGTCAAATGACCTCAATTTTAGAGAGCTGGAGCGGCACCGTTTAGACTATTTTAACTGACATGTCTCATACTATTATGGGCCAGAAGGATGACGCTCTCGTGCCCTGTTTTCCTGGGTTTCCGTACCATTGAAAACTGCTACTTTTCACTGTATTGCTTAGATTTACTGGAAATTCGAAAGGTCAAATGACCTCAATTTTAGAGAGCTGGAGCGGCACCGTTTAGACTATTTTAACTGACATGTCTCATACTATTATGGGCCAGAAGGATGACGCTCTCGTGCCCTGTTTTCCTGGGTTTCCGTACCATTGAAAACTGCTACTTTTCACTGTATTGCTTAGATTTACTGGAAATTCGAAAGGTCAAATGACCTCAATTTTAGAGAGCTGGAGCGGCACCGTTTAGACTATTTTAACTGACATGTCTCATACTATTATGGGCCAGAAGGATGACGCTCTCGTGCCCTGTTTTCCTGGGTTTCCGTACCATTGAAAACTGCTACTTTTCACTGTATTGCTTAGATTTACTGGAAATTCGAAAGGTCAAATGACCTCAATTTTAGAGAGCTGGAGCGGCACCGTTTAGACTATTTTAACTGACATGTCTCATACTATTATGGGCCAGAAGGATGACGCTCTCGTGCCCTGTTTTCCTGGGTTTCCGTACCATTGAAAACTGCTACTTTTCACTGTATTGCTTAGATTTACTGGAAATTCGAAAGGTCAAATGACCTCAATTTTAGAGAGCTGGAGCGGCACCGTTTAGACTATTTTAACTGACATGTCTCATACTATTATGGGCCAGAAGGATGACGCTCTCGTGCCCTGTTTTCCTGGGTTTCCGTACCATTGAAAACTGCTACTTTTCACTGTATTGCTTAGATTTACTGGAAATTCGAAAGGTCAAATGACCTCAATTTTAGAGAGCTGGAGCGGCACCGTTTAGACTATTTTAACTGACATGTCTCATACTATTATGGGCCAGAAGGATGACGCTCTCGTGCCCTGTTTTCCTGGGTTTCCGTACCATTGAAAACTGCTACTTTTCACTGTATTGCTTAGATTTACTGGAAATTCGAAAGGTCAAATGACCTCAATTTTAGAGAGCTGGAGCGGCACCGTTTGGACTATTTTAACTGACATGTCTCATACTATTATGGGCCAGAAGGATGACGCTCTCGTGCCCTGTTTTCCTGGGTTTCCGTACCATTGAAAACTGCTACTTTTCACTGTATTGCTTAGATTTACTGGAAATTCGAAAGGTCAAATGACCTCAATTTTAGAGAGCTGGAGCGGCACCGTTTGGACTATTTTAACTGACATGTCTCATACTATTATGGGCCAGAAGGATGACGCTCTCGTGCCCTGTTTTCCTGGGTTTCCGTACCATTGAAAACTGCTACTTTTCACTGTATTGCTTAGATTTACTGGAAATTCGAAAGGTCAAATGACCTCAATTTTAGAGAGCTGGAGCGGCACCGTTTGGACTATTTTAACTGACATGTCTCATACTATTATGGGCCAGAAGGATGACGCTCTCGTGCCCTGTTTTCCTGGGTTTCCGTACCATTGAAAACTGCTACTTTTCACTGTATTGCTTAGATTTACTGGAAATTCGAAAGGTCAAATGACCTCAATTTTAGAGAGCTGGAGCGGCACCGTTTAGACTATTTTAACTGACATGTCTCATACTATTATGGGCCAGAAGGATGACGCTCTCGTGCCCTGTTTTCCTGGGTTTCCGTACCATTGAAAACTGCTACTTTTCACTGTATTGCTTAGATTTACTGGAAATTCGAAAGGTCAAATGACCTCAATTTTAGAGAGCTGGAGCGGCACCGTTTAGACTATTTTAACTGACATGTCTCATACTATTATGGGCCAGAAGGATGACGCTCTCGTGCCCTGTTTTCCTGGGTTTCCGTACCATTGAAAACTGCTACTTTTCACTGTATTGCTTAGATTTACTGGAAATTCGAAAGGTCAAATGACCTCAATTTTAGAGAGCTGGAGCGGCACCGTTTGGACTATTTTAACTGACATGTCTCATACTATTATGGGCCAGAAGGATGACGCTCTCGTGCCCTGTTTTCCTGGGTTTCCGTACCATTGAAAACTGCTACTTTTCACTGTATTGCTTAGATTTACTGGAAATTCGAAAGGTCAAATGACCTCAATTTTAGAGAGCTGGAGCGGCACCGTTTGGACTATTTTAACTGACATGTCTCATACTATTATGGGCCAGAAGGATGACGCTCTCGTGCCCTGTTTTCCTGGGTTTCCGTACCATTGAAAACTGCTACTTTTCACTGTATTGCTTAGATTTACTGGAAATTCGAAAGGTCAAATGACCTCAATTTTAGAGAGCTGGAGCGGCACCGTTTAGACTATTTTAACTGACATGTCTCATACTATTATGGGCCAGAAGGATGACGCTCTCGTGCCCTGTTTTCCTGGGTTTCCGTACCATTGAAAACTGCTACTTTTCACTGTATTGCTTAGATTTACTGGAAATTCGAAAGGTCAAATGACCTCAATTTTAGAGAGCTGGAGCGGCACCGTTTAGACTATTTTAACTGACATGTCTCATACTATTATGGGCCAGAAGGATGACGCTCTCGTGCCCTGTTTTCCTGGGTTTCCGTACCATTGAAAACTGCTACTTTTCACTGTATTGCTTAGATTTACTGGAAATTCGAAAGGTCAAATGACCTCAATTTTAGAGAGCTGGAGCGGCACCGTTTAGACTATTTTAACTGACATGTCTCATACTATTATAGCTCGGCAAGTGTCGCCAAGTCTAGGCCAAAGCCCTCGCCTCCACAAGTCTGGGAGAAGGCTGCCACAAGTCTTGGCCAAACTTTGCGCCTGTCGCCGCGTTGAGAGACTGGTTCCCAAGTCTTGGCCAAAGTTTGAGTATTGATTTTTCAGCATTCAACCTCTTTATTAATTATTCGAATTTTATCACTTTTCACTTATTTTCAGTCTCTTTCGAATGTCGTTTAGCTTATTTGGGTTTTTCTAACTGATTTTATTCCACTA
The DNA here is from genome assembly GCA_002259235.3 of Caenorhabditis latens. NCBI lineage: Eukaryota > Metazoa > Nematoda > Chromadorea > Rhabditida > Rhabditidae > Caenorhabditis > Caenorhabditis latens. The sequence goes on along the minus strand of NIPN03000012.1, from coordinate 27,612 downwards.
CCGTATTCAGAGAAAAATAAAAAGGACGGCAATTCGAGAAAAATTCGATATAGAAAAGGAGCGATTGGAGAGAAGAAAGGTTCAAACCAGGAGAAAAACACGTGAGTTTTAAATTCGGAGAAAAAAATGTTATTGAAGAAGAAATTCTCGATAGCGCCCTTATTAGAAAAAGAAGAGAAATCGGAGAGTTCGAGAATAGGATATCAAACAATGTCTCAATCGAAGACAATTTCGAAATTTTGGAACCGATGAGCTCTGAAATGATCGACTTGAACTGGGAACCACAACCTTCTATCCTACATTTTCATGGTAGGTTATTACCTTTTTCTTACCTCCGAGGAATTGTCGAAAAAATAAGTATTATTCAGAATTCAAATCTTCTACTCGCGCTATTACAACAATGCATGATTCGATTGAGGAACCCGACGATTTCGGTGAGAAAGAAAAAGTAGATTTAACTATTCAAACTTTTCAGGTTTTTCATCAAGCTTGGTTCCGATGCTCACGACGAAATCAAATATCGTCGTCAGGTGAGGGATACTGTGGAATCAGTGATCAATACAAGCATCAACTATTCGCTGTGAGTCAATTCCTATGGGGATAAATAATCAACAGTCATTTAATACAGACAAAACCTTCGTAACTACCACTACGACATTGATCTGGAGCAACTTGTTTATTGCTCCGTAAGTTAGAAATCCGCATTAGAAAAAACAAATATCGTCTTCAGAATCGCAAATTCTGCCATTTGCACTACCGATGGGACGATGTGAACGCAATGAGACAGAGACGCCGAGAAGCAGGTTTAGATGTGGAGAATTACACAATTCAAGATGTGATGAGAATGTAAGAATATTCGAAAAAAACTTGAAAATATACTAATATTCTTATTCAGGGCTCGTCGAAGCGCATCGGATTCTCCAATCGACGACGACATGAACCCGTATCCCATCAACGAAAATTAACAAATGTTTTCCCAGTTCCTTTTTTCATGTTCCCATTATTATATTCTTTATTTGTTATTATGTTCTTTTCTATTTATCTTTCAAATAAATTAAATCGATACAAAAATTTTATAAGAAGAATGAGAAAGCCAATACAACAAATCTACAAGTTTAGGACAAGCTTTCCACAAGTCTAGGCGCACATCTCCCACAAGTCTTGGCCTGCTTTTACGTAACACTTGTGGGAGATGTGCGCCTAGACTTGTGGGAGGCTCGTGCTAGACTTTGACTGACACTTGCCGAGAGGTCAGAAGGATGACGCTCTCGTGCCCTGTTTTCCTGGGTTTCCGTACCATTGAAAACTGCTACTTTTCACTGTATTGCTTAGATTTACTGGAAATTCGAAAGGTCAAATGACCTCAATTTTAGAGAGCTGGAGCGGCACCGTTTAGACTATTTTAACTGACATGTCTCATACTATTATGGGCCAGAAGGATGACGCTCTCGTGCCCTGTTTTCCTGGGTTTCCGTACCATTGAAAACTGCTACTTTTCACTGTATTGCTTAGATTTACTGGAAATTCGAAAGGTCAAATGACCTCAATTTTAGAGAGCTGGAGCGGCACCGTTTAGACTATTTTAACTGACATGTCTCATACTATTATGGGCCAGAAGGATGACGCTCTCGTGCCCTGTTTTCCTGGGTTTCCGTACCATTGAAAACTGCTACTTTTCACTGTATTGCTTAGATTTACTGGAAATTCGAAAGGTCAAATGACCTCAATTTTAGAGAGCTGGAGCGGCACCGTTTAGACTATTTTAACTGACATGTCTCATACTATTATGGGCCAGAAGGATGACGCTCTCGTGCCCTGTTTTCCTGGGTTTCCGTACCATTGAAAACTGCTACTTTTCACTGTATTGCTTAGATTTACTGGAAATTCGAAAGGTCAAATGACCTCAATTTTAGAGAGCTGGAGCGGCACCGTTTAGACTATTTTAACTGACATGTCTCATACTATTATGGGCCAGAAGGATGACGCTCTCGTGCCCTGTTTTCCTGGGTTTCCGTACCATTGAAAACTGCTACTTTTCACTGTATTGCTTAGATTTACTGGAAATTCGAAAGGTCAAATGACCTCAATTTTAGAGAGCTGGAGCGGCACCGTTTAGACTATTTTAACTGACATGTCTCATACTATTATGGGCCAGAAGGATGACGCTCTCGTGCCCTGTTTTCCTGGGTTTCCGTACCATTGAAAACTGCTACTTTTCACTGTATTGCTTAGATTTACTGGAAATTCGAAAGGTCAAATGACCTCAATTTTAGAGAGCTGGAGCGGCACCGTTTAGACTATTTTAACTGACATGTCTCATACTATTATGGGCCAGAAGGATGACGCTCTCGTGCCCTGTTTTCCTGGGTTTCCGTACCATTGAAAACTGCTACTTTTCACTGTATTGCTTAGATTTACTGGAAATTCGAAAGGTCAAATGACCTCAATTTTAGAGAGCTGGAGCGGCACCGTTTAGACTATTTTAACTGACATGTCTCATACTATTATGGGCCAGAAGGATGACGCTCTCGTGCCCTGTTTTCCTGGGTTTCCGTACCATTGAAAACTGCTACTTTTCACTGTATTGCTTAGATTTACTGGAAATTCGAAAGGTCAAATGACCTCAATTTTAGAGAGCTGGAGCGGCACCGTTTAGACTATTTTAACTGACATGTCTCATACTATTATGGGCCAGAAGGATGACGCTCTCGTGCCCTGTTTTCCTGGGTTTCCGTACCATTGAAAACTGCTACTTTTCACTGTATTGCTTAGATTTACTGGAAATTCGAAAGGTCAAATGACCTCAATTTTAGAGAGCTGGAGCGGCACCGTTTGGACTATTTTAACTGACATGTCTCATACTATTATGGGCCAGAAGGATGACGCTCTCGTGCCCTGTTTTCCTGGGTTTCCGTACCATTGAAAACTGCTACTTTTCACTGTATTGCTTAGATTTACTGGAAATTCGAAAGGTCAAATGACCTCAATTTTAGAGAGCTGGAGCGGCACCGTTTGGACTATTTTAACTGACATGTCTCATACTATTATGGGCCAGAAGGATGACGCTCTCGTGCCCTGTTTTCCTGGGTTTCCGTACCATTGAAAACTGCTACTTTTCACTGTATTGCTTAGATTTACTGGAAATTCGAAAGGTCAAATGACCTCAATTTTAGAGAGCTGGAGCGGCACCGTTTGGACTATTTTAACTGACATGTCTCATACTATTATGGGCCAGAAGGATGACGCTCTCGTGCCCTGTTTTCCTGGGTTTCCGTACCATTGAAAACTGCTACTTTTCACTGTATTGCTTAGATTTACTGGAAATTCGAAAGGTCAAATGACCTCAATTTTAGAGAGCTGGAGCGGCACCGTTTGGACTATTTTAACTGACATGTCTCATACTATTATGGGCCAGAAGGATGACGCTCTCGTGCCCTGTTTTCCTGGGTTTCCGTACCATTGAAAACTGCTACTTTTCACTGTATTGCTTAGATTTACTGGAAATTCGAAAGGTCAAATGACCTCAATTTTAGAGAGCTGGAGCGGCACCGTTTAGACTATTTTAACTGACATGTCTCATACTATTATGGGCCAGAAGGATGACGCTCTCGTGCCCTGTTTTCCTGGGTTTCCGTACCATTGAAAACTGCTACTTTTCACTGTATTGCTTAGATTTACTGGAAATTCGAAAGGTCAAATGACCTCAATTTTAGAGAGCTGGAGCGGCACCGTTTAGACTATTTTAACTGACATGTCTCATACTATTATGGGCCAGAAGGATGACGCTCTCGTGCCCTGTTTTCCTGGGTTTCCGTACCATTGAAAACTGCTACTTTTCACTGTATTGCTTAGATTTACTGGAAATTCGAAAGGTCAAATGACCTCAATTTTAGAGAGCTGGAGCGGCACCGTTTAGACTATTTTAACTGACATGTCTCATACTATTATGGGCCAGAAGGATGACGCTCTCGTGCCCTGTTTTCCTGGGTTTCCGTACCATTGAAAACTGCTACTTTTCACTGTATTGCTTAGATTTACTGGAAATTCGAAAGGTCAAATGACCTCAATTTTAGAGAGCTGGAGCGGCACCGTTTGGACTATTTTAACTGACATGTCTCATACTATTATGGGCCAGAAGGATGACGCTCTCGTGCCCTGTTTTCCTGGGTTTCCGTACCATTGAAAACTGCTACTTTTCACTGTATTGCTTAGATTTACTGGAAATTCGAAAGGTCAAATGACCTCAATTTTAGAGAGCTGGAGCGGCACCGTTTAGACTATTTTAACTGACATGTCTCATACTATTATGGGCCAGAAGGATGACGCTCTCGTGCCCTGTTTTCCTGGGTTTCCGTACCATTGAAAACTGCTACTTTTCACTGTATTGCTTAGATTTACTGGAAATTCGAAAGGTCAAATGACCTCAATTTTAGAGAGCTGGAGCGGCACCGTTTAGACTATTTTAACTGACATGTCTCATACTATTATGGGCCAGAAGGATGACGCTCTCGTGCCCTGTTTTCCTGGGTTTCCGTACCATTGAAAACTGCTACTTTTCACTGTATTGCTTAGATTTACTGGAAATTCGAAAGGTCAAATGACCTCAATTTTAGAGAGCTGGAGCGGCACCGTTTAGACTATTTTAACTGACATGTCTCATACTATTATGGGCCAGAAGGATGACGCTCTCGTGCCCTGTTTTCCTGGGTTTCCGTACCATTGAAAACTGCTACTTTTCACTGTATTGCTTAGATTTACTGGAAATTCGAAAGGTCAAATGACCTCAATTTTAGAGAGCTGGAGCGGCACCGTTTAGACTATTTTAACTGACATGTCTCATACTATTATGGGCCAGAAGGATGACGCTCTCGTGCCCTGTTTTCCTGGGTTTCCGTACCATTGAAAACTGCTACTTTTCACTGTATTGCTTAGATTTACTGGAAATTCGAAAGGTCAAATGACCTCAATTTTAGAGAGCTGGAGCGGCACCGTTTGGACTATTTTAACTGACATGTCTCATACTATTATGGGCCAGAAGGATGACGCTCTCGTGCCCTGTTTTCCTGGGTTTCCGTACCATTGAAAACTGCTACTTTTCACTGTATTGCTTAGATTTACTGGAAATTCGAAAGGTCAAATGACCTCAATTTTAGAGAGCTGGAGCGGCACCGTTTGGACTATTTTAACTGACATGTCTCATACTATTATGGGCCAGAAGGATGACGCTCTCGTGCCCTGTTTTCCTGGGTTTCCGTACCATTGAAAACTGCTACTTTTCACTGTATTGCTTAGATTTACTGGAAATTCGAAAGGTCAAATGACCTCAATTTTAGAGAGCTGGAGCGGCACCGTTTGGACTATTTTAACTGACATGTCTCATACTATTATGGGCCAGAAGGATGACGCTCTCGTGCCCTGTTTTCCTGGGTTTCCGTACCATTGAAAACTGCTACTTTTCACTGTATTGCTTAGATTTACTGGAAATTCGAAAGGTCAAATGACCTCAATTTTAGAGAGCTGGAGCGGCACCGTTTGGACTATTTTAACTGACATGTCTCATACTATTATGGGCCAGAAGGATGACGCTCTCGTGCCCTGTTTTCCTGGGTTTCCGTACCATTGAAAACTGCTACTTTTCACTGTATTGCTTAGATTTACTGGAAATTCGAAAGGTCAAATGACCTCAATTTTAGAGAGCTGGAGCGGCACCGTTTAGACTATTTTAACTGACATGTCTCATACTATTATGGGCCAGAAGGATGACGCTCTCGTGCCCTGTTTTCCTGGGTTTCCGTACCATTGAAAACTGCTACTTTTCACTGTATTGCTTAGATTTACTGGAAATTCGAAAGGTCAAATGACCTCAATTTTAGAGAGCTGGAGCGGCACCGTTTGGACTATTTTAACTGACATGTCTCATACTATTATGGGCCAGAAGGATGACGCTCTCGTGCCCTGTTTTCCTGGGTTTCCGTACCATTGAAAACTGCTACTTTTCACTGTATTGCTTAGATTTACTGGAAATTCGAAAGGTCAAATGACCTCAATTTTAGAGAGCTGGAGCGGCACCGTTTGGACTATTTTAACTGACATGTCTCATACTATTATGGGCCAGAAGGATGACGCTCTCGTGCCCTGTTTTCCTGGGTTTCCGTACCATTGAAAACTGCTACTTTTCACTGTATTGCTTAGATTTACTGGAAATTCGAAAGGTCAAATGACCTCAATTTTAGAGAGCTGGAGCGGCACCGTTTGGACTATTTTAACTGACATGTCTCATACTATTATGGGCCAGAAGGATGACGCTCTCGTGCCCTGTTTTCCTGGGTTTCCGTACCATTGAAAACTGCTACTTTTCACTGTATTGCTTAGATTTACTGGAAATTCGAAAGGTCAAATGACCTCAATTTTAGAGAGCTGGAGCGGCACCGTTTAGACTATTTTAACTGACATGTCTCATACTATTATGGGCCAGAAGGATGACGCTCTCGTGCCCTGTTTTCCTGGGTTTCCGTACCATTGAAAACTGCTACTTTTCACTGTATTGCTTAGATTTACTGGAAATTCGAAAGGTCAAATGACCTCAATTTTAGAGAGCTGGAGCGGCACCGTTTGGACTATTTTAACTGACATGTCTCATACTATTATGGGCCAGAAGGATGACGCTCTCGTGCCCTGTTTTCCTGGGTTTCCGTACCATTGAAAACTGCTACTTTTCACTGTATTGCTTAGATTTACTGGAAATTCGAAAGGTCAAATGACCTCAATTTTAGAGAGCTGGAGCGGCACCGTTTGGACTATTTTAACTGACATGTCTCATACTATTATGGGCCAGAAGGATGACGCTCTCGTGCCCTGTTTTCCTGGGTTTCCGTACCATTGAAAACTGCTACTTTTCACTGTATTGCTTAGATTTACTGGAAATTCGAAAGGTCAAATGACCTCAATTTTAGAGAGCTGGAGCGGCACCGTTTGGACTATTTTAACTGACATGTCTCATACTATTATGGGCCAGAAGGATGACGCTCTCGTGCCCTGTTTTCCTGGGTTTCCGTACCATTGAAAACTGCTACTTTTCACTGTATTGCTTAGATTTACTGGAAATTCGAAAGGTCAAATGACCTCAATTTTAGAGAGCTGGAGCGGCACCGTTTGGACTATTTTAACTGACATGTCTCATACTATTATGGGCCAGAAGGATGACGCTCTCGTGCCCTGTTTTCCTGGGTTTCCGTACCATTGAAAACTGCTACTTTTCACTGTATTGCTTAGATTTACTGGAAATTCGAAAGGTCAAATGACCTCAATTTTAGAGAGCTGGAGCGGCACCGTTTAGACTATTTTAACTGACATGTCTCATACTATTATGGGCCAGAAGGATGACGCTCTCGTGCCCTGTTTTCCTGGGTTTCCGTACCATTGAAAACTGCTACTTTTCACTGTATTGCTTAGATTTACTGGAAATTCGAAAGGTCAAATGACCTCAATTTTAGAGAGCTGGAGCGGCACCGTTTAGACTATTTTAACTGACATGTCTCATACTATTATGGGCCAGAAGGATGACGCTCTCGTGCCCTGTTTTCCTGGGTTTCCGTACCATTGAAAACTGCTACTTTTCACTGTATTGCTTAGATTTACTGGAAATTCGAAAGGTCAAATGACCTCAATTTTAGAGAGCTGGAGCGGCACCGTTTAGACTATTTTAACTGACATGTCTCATACTATTATGGGCCAGAAGGATGACGCTCTCGTGCCCTGTTTTCCTGGGTTTCCGTACCATTGAAAACTGCTACTTTTCACTGTATTGCTTAGATTTACTGGAAATTCGAAAGGTCAAATGACCTCAATTTTAGAGAGCTGGAGCGGCACCGTTTAGACTATTTTAACTGACATGTCTCATACTATTATGGGCCAGAAGGATGACGCTCTCGTGCCCTGTTTTCCTGGGTTTCCGTACCATTGAAAACTGCTACTTTTCACTGTATTGCTTAGATTTACTGGAAATTCGAAAGGTCAAATGACCTCAATTTTAGAGAGCTGGAGCGGCACCGTTTAGACTATTTTAACTGACATGTCTCATACTATTATGGGCCAGAAGGATGACGCTCTCGTGCCCTGTTTTCCTGGGTTTCCGTACCATTGAAAACTGCTACTTTTCACTGTATTGCTTAGATTTACTGGAAATTCGAAAGGTCAAATGACCTCAATTTTAGAGAGCTGGAGCGGCACCGTTTAGACTATTTTAACTGACATGTCTCATACTATTATGGGCCAGAAGGATGACGCTCTCGTGCCCTGTTTTCCTGGGTTTCCGTACCATTGAAAACTGCTACTTTTCACTGTATTGCTTAGATTTACTGGAAATTCGAAAGGTCAAATGACCTCAATTTTAGAGAGCTGGAGCGGCACCGTTTGGACTATTTTAACTGACATGTCTCATACTATTATGGGCCAGAAGGATGACGCTCTCGTGCCCTGTTTTCCTGGGTTTCCGTACCATTGAAAACTGCTACTTTTCACTGTATTGCTTAGATTTACTGGAAATTCGAAAGGTCAAATGACCTCAATTTTAGAGAGCTGGAGCGGCACCGTTTGGACTATTTTAACTGACATGTCTCATACTATTATGGGCCAGAAGGATGACGCTCTCGTGCCCTGTTTTCCTGGGTTTCCGTACCATTGAAAACTGCTACTTTTCACTGTATTGCTTAGATTTACTGGAAATTCGAAAGGTCAAATGACCTCAATTTTAGAGAGCTGGAGCGGCACCGTTTAGACTATTTTAACTGACATGTCTCATACTATTATGGGCCAGAAGGATGACGCTCTCGTGCCCTGTTTTCCTGGGTTTCCGTACCATTGAAAACTGCTACTTTTCACTGTATTGCTTAGATTTACTGGAAATTCGAAAGGTCAAATGACCTCAATTTTAGAGAGCTGGAGCGGCACCGTTTGGACTATTTTAACTGACATGTCTCATACTATTATGGGCCAGAAGGATGACGCTCTCGTGCCCTGTTTTCCTGGGTTTCCGTACCATTGAAAACTGCTACTTTTCACTGTATTGCTTAGATTTACTGGAAATTCGAAAGGTCAAATGACCTCAATTTTAGAGAGCTGGAGCGGCACCGTTTGGACTATTTTAACTGACATGTCTCATACTATTATGGGCCAGAAGGATGACGCTCTCGTGCCCTGTTTTCCTGGGTTTCCGTACCATTGAAAACTGCTACTTTTCACTGTATTGCTTAGATTTACTGGAAATTCGAAAGGTCAAATGACCTCAATTTTAGAGAGCTGGAGCGGCACCGTTTAGACTATTTTAACTGACATGTCTCATACTATTATGGGCCAGAAGGATGACGCTCTCGTGCCCTGTTTTCCTGGGTTTCCGTACCATTGAAAACTGCTACTTTTCACTGTATTGCTTAGATTTACTGGAAATTCGAAAGGTCAAATGACCTCAATTTTAGAGAGCTGGAGCGGCACCGTTTAGACTATTTTAACTGACATGTCTCATACTATTATGGGCCAGAAGGATGACGCTCTCGTGCCCTGTTTTCCTGGGTTTCCGTACCATTGAAAACTGCTACTTTTCACTGTATTGCTTAGATTTACTGGAAATTCGAAAGGTCAAATGACCTCAATTTTAGAGAGCTGGAGCGGCACCGTTTAGACTATTTTAACTGACATGTCTCATACTATTATGGGCCAGAAGGATGACGCTCTCGTGCCCTGTTTTCCTGGGTTTCCGTACCATTGAAAACTGCTACTTTTCACTGTATTGCTTAGATTTACTGGAAATTCGAAAGGTCAAATGACCTCAATTTTAGAGAGCTGGAGCGGCACCGTTTAGACTATTTTAACTGACATGTCTCATACTATTATGGGCCAGAAGGATGACGCTCTCGTGCCCTGTTTTCCTGGGTTTCCGTACCATTGAAAACTGCTACTTTTCACTGTATTGCTTAGATTTACTGGAAATTCGAAAGGTCAAATGACCTCAATTTTAGAGAGCTGGAGCGGCACCGTTTGGACTATTTTAACTGACATGTCTCATACTATTATGGGCCAGAAGGATGACGCTCTCGTGCCCTGTTTTCCTGGGTTTCCGTACCATTGAAAACTGCTACTTTTCACTGTATTGCTTAGATTTACTGGAAATTCGAAAGGTCAAATGACCTCAATTTTAGAGAGCTGGAGCGGCACCGTTTAGACTATTTTAACTGACATGTCTCATACTATTATGGGCCAGAAGGATGACGCTCTCGTGCCCTGTTTTCCTGGGTTTCCGTACCATTGAAAACTGCTACTTTTCACTGTATTGCTTAGATTTACTGGAAATTCGAAAGGTCAAATGACCTCAATTTTAGAGAGCTGGAGCGGCACCGTTTAGACTATTTTAACTGACATGTCTCATACTATTATGGGCCAGAAGGATGACGCTCTCGTGCCCTGTTTTCCTGGGTTTCCGTACCATTGAAAACTGCTACTTTTCACTGTATTGCTTAGATTTACTGGAAATTCGAAAGGTCAAATGACCTCAATTTTAGAGAGCTGGAGCGGCACCGTTTAGACTATTTTAACTGACATGTCTCATACTATTATGGGCCAGAAGGATGACGCTCTCGTGCCCTGTTTTCCTGGGTTTCCGTACCATTGAAAACTGCTACTTTTCACTGTATTGCTTAGATTTACTGGAAATTCGAAAGGTCAAATGACCTCAATTTTAGAGAGCTGGAGCGGCACCGTTTAGACTATTTTAACTGACATGTCTCATACTATTATGGGCCAGAAGGATGACGCTCTCGTGCCCTGTTTTCCTGGGTTTCCGTACCATTGAAAACTGCTACTTTTCACTGTATTGCTTAGATTTACTGGAAATTCGAAAGGTCAAATGACCTCAATTTTAGAGAGCTGGAGCGGCACCGTTTGGACTATTTTAACTGACATGTCTCATACTATTATGGGCCAGAAGGATGACGCTCTCGTGCCCTGTTTTCCTGGGTTTCCGTACCATTGAAAACTGCTACTTTTCACTGTATTGCTTAGATTTACTGGAAATTCGAAAGGTCAAATGACCTCAATTTTAGAGAGCTGGAGCGGCACCGTTTAGACTATTTTAACTGACATGTCTCATACTATTATGGGCCAGAAGGATGACGCTCTCGTGCCCTGTTTTCCTGGGTTTCCGTACCATTGAAAACTGCTACTTTTCACTGTATTGCTTAGATTTACTGGAAATTCGAAAGGTCAAATGACCTCAATTTTAGAGAGCTGGAGCGGCACCGTTTGGACTATTTTAACTGACATGTCTCATACTATTATGGGCCAGAAGGATGACGCTCTCGTGCCCTGTTTTCCTGGGTTTCCGTACCATTGAAAACTGCTACTTTTCACTGTATTGCTTAGATTTACTGGAAATTCGAAAGGTCAAATGACCTCAATTTTAGAGAGCTGGAGCGGCACCGTTTGGACTATTTTAACTGACATGTCTCATACTATTATGGGCCAGAAGGATGACGCTCTCGTGCCCTGTTTTCCTGGGTTTCCGTACCATTGAAAACTGCTACTTTTCACTGTATTGCTTAGATTTACTGGAAATTCGAAAGGTCAAATGACCTCAATTTTAGAGAGCTGGAGCGGCACCGTTTAGACTATTTTAACTGACATGTCTCATACTATTATGGGCCAGAAGGATGACGCTCTCGTGCCCTGTTTTCCTGGGTTTCCGTACCATTGAAAACTGCTACTTTTCACTGTATTGCTTAGATTTACTGGAAATTCGAAAGGTCAAATGACCTCAATTTTAGAGAGCTGGAGCGGCACCGTTTAGACTATTTTAACTGACATGTCTCATACTATTATGGGCCAGAAGGATGACGCTCTCGTGCCCTGTTTTCCTGGGTTTCCGTACCATTGAAAACTGCTACTTTTCACTGTATTGCTTAGATTTACTGGAAATTCGAAAGGTCAAATGACCTCAATTTTAGAGAGCTGGAGCGGCACCGTTTAGACTATTTTAACTGACATGTCTCATACTATTATGGGCCAGAAGGATGACGCTCTCGTGCCCTGTTTTCCTGGGTTTCCGTACCATTGAAAACTGCTACTTTTCACTGTATTGCTTAGATTTACTGGAAATTCGAAAGGTCAAATGACCTCAATTTTAGAGAGCTGGAGCGGCACCGTTTGGACTATTTTAACTGACATGTCTCATACTATTATGGGCCAGAAGGATGACGCTCTCGTGCCCTGTTTTCCTGGGTTTCCGTACCATTGAAAACTGCTACTTTTCACTGTATTGCTTAGATTTACTGGAAATTCGAAAGGTCAAATGACCTCAATTTTAGAGAGCTGGAGCGGCACCGTTTGGACTATTTTAACTGACATGTCTCATACTATTATGGGCCAGAAGGATGACGCTCTCGTGCCCTGTTTTCCTGGGTTTCCGTACCATTGAAAACTGCTACTTTTCACTGTATTGCTTAGATTTACTGGAAATTCGAAAGGTCAAATGACCTCAATTTTAGAGAGCTGGAGCGGCACCGTTTAGACTATTTTAACTGACATGTCTCATACTATTATGGGCCAGAAGGATGACGCTCTCGTGCCCTGTTTTCCTGGGTTTCCGTACCATTGAAAACTGCTACTTTTCACTGTATTGCTTAGATTTACTGGAAATTCGAAAGGTCAAATGACCTCAATTTTAGAGAGCTGGAGCGGCACCGTTTAGACTATTTTAACTGACATGTCTCATACTATTATGGGCCAGAAGGATGACGCTCTCGTGCCCTGTTTTCCTGGGTTTCCGTACCATTGAAAACTGCTACTTTTCACTGTATTGCTTAGATTTACTGGAAATTCGAAAGGTCAAATGACCTCAATTTTAGAGAGCTGGAGCGGCACCGTTTGGACTATTTTAACTGACATGTCTCATACTATTATGGGCCAGAAGGATGACGCTCTCGTGCCCTGTTTTCCTGGGTTTCCGTACCATTGAAAACTGCTACTTTTCACTGTATTGCTTAGATTTACTGGAAATTCGAAAGGTCAAATGACCTCAATTTTAGAGAGCTGGAGCGGCACCGTTTAGACTATTTTAACTGACATGTCTCATACTATTATGGGCCAGAAGGATGACGCTCTCGTGCCCTGTTTTCCTGGGTTTCCGTACCATTGAAAACTGCTACTTTTCACTGTATTGCTTAGATTTACTGGAAATTCGAAAGGTCAAATGACCTCAATTTTAGAGAGCTGGAGCGGCACCGTTTAGACTATTTTAACTGACATGTCTCATACTATTATGGGCCAGAAGGATGACGCTCTCGTGCCCTGTTTTCCTGGGTTTCCGTACCATTGAAAACTGCTACTTTTCACTGTATTGCTTAGATTTACTGGAAATTCGAAAGGTCAAATGACCTCAATTTTAGAGAGCTGGAGCGGCACCGTTTAGACTATTTTAACTGACATGTCTCATACTATTATGGGCCAGAAGGATGACGCTCTCGTGCCCTGTTTTCCTGGGTTTCCGTACCATTGAAAACTGCTACTTTTCACTGTATTGCTTAGATTTACTGGAAATTCGAAAGGTCAAATGACCTCAATTTTAGAGAGCTGGAGCGGCACCGTTTAGACTATTTTAACTGACATGTCTCATACTATTATGGGCCAGAAGGATGACGCTCTCGTGCCCTGTTTTCCTGGGTTTCCGTACCATTGAAAACTGCTACTTTTCACTGTATTGCTTAGATTTACTGGAAATTCGAAAGGTCAAATGACCTCAATTTTAGAGAGCTGGAGCGGCACCGTTTAGACTATTTTAACTGACATGTCTCATACTATTATGGGCCAGAAGGATGACGCTCTCGTGCCCTGTTTTCCTGGGTTTCCGTACCATTGAAAACTGCTACTTTTCACTGTATTGCTTAGATTTACTGGAAATTCGAAAGGTCAAATGACCTCAATTTTAGAGAGCTGGAGCGGCACCGTTTAGACTATTTTAACTGACATGTCTCATACTATTATGGGCCAGAAGGATGACGCTCTCGTGCCCTGTTTTCCTGGGTTTCCGTACCATTGAAAACTGCTACTTTTCACTGTATTGCTTAGATTTACTGGAAATTCGAAAGGTCAAATGACCTCAATTTTAGAGAGCTGGAGCGGCACCGTTTGGACTATTTTAACTGACATGTCTCATACTATTATGGGCCAGAAGGATGACGCTCTCGTGCCCTGTTTTCCTGGGTTTCCGTACCATTGAAAACTGCTACTTTTCACTGTATTGCTTAGATTTACTGGAAATTCGAAAGGTCAAATGACCTCAATTTTAGAGAGCTGGAGCGGCACCGTTTAGACTATTTTAACTGACATGTCTCATACTATTATGGGCCAGAAGGATGACGCTCTCGTGCCCTGTTTTCCTGGGTTTCCGTACCATTGAAAACTGCTACTTTTCACTGTATTGCTTAGATTTACTGGAAATTCGAAAGGTCAAATGACCTCAATTTTAGAGAGCTGGAGCGGCACCGTTTGGACTATTTTAACTGACATGTCTCATACTATTATGGGCCAGAAGGATGACGCTCTCGTGCCCTGTTTTCCTGGGTTTCCGTACCATTGAAAACTGCTACTTTTCACTGTATTGCTTAGATTTACTGGAAATTCGAAAGGTCAAATGACCTCAATTTTAGAGAGCTGGAGCGGCACCGTTTAGACTATTTTAACTGACATGTCTCATACTATTATGGGCCAGAAGGATGACGCTCTCGTGCCCTGTTTTCCTGGGTTTCCGTACCATTGAAAACTGCTACTTTTCACTGTATTGCTTAGATTTACTGGAAATTCGAAAGGTCAAATGACCTCAATTTTAGAGAGCTGGAGCGGCACCGTTTGGACTATTTTAACTGACATGTCTCATACTATTATGGGCCAGAAGGATGACGCTCTCGTGCCCTGTTTTCCTGGGTTTCCGTACCATTGAAAACTGCTACTTTTCACTGTATTGCTTAGATTTACTGGAAATTCGAAAGGTCAAATGACCTCAATTTTAGAGAGCTGGAGCGGCACCGTTTGGACTATTTTAACTGACATGTCTCATACTATTATGGGCCAGAAGGATGACGCTCTCGTGCCCTGTTTTCCTGGGTTTCCGTACCATTGAAAACTGCTACTTTTCACTGTATTGCTTAGATTTACTGGAAATTCGAAAGGTCAAATGACCTCAATTTTAGAGAGCTGGAGCGGCACCGTTTGGACTATTTTAACTGACATGTCTCATACTATTATGGGCCAGAAGGATGACGCTCTCGTGCCCTGTTTTCCTGGGTTTCCGTACCATTGAAAACTGCTACTTTTCACTGTATTGCTTAGATTTACTGGAAATTCGAAAGGTCAAATGACCTCAATTTTAGAGAGCTGGAGCGGCACCGTTTGGACTATTTTAACTGACATGTCTCATACTATTATGGGCCAGAAGGATGACGCTCTCGTGCCCTGTTTTCCTGGGTTTCCGTACCATTGAAAACTGCTACTTTTCACTGTATTGCTTAGATTTACTGGAAATTCGAAAGGTCAAATGACCTCAATTTTAGAGAGCTGGAGCGGCACCGTTTGGACTATTTTAACTGACATGTCTCATACTATTATGGGCCAGAAGGATGACGCTCTCGTGCCCTGTTTTCCTGGGTTTCCGTACCATTGAAAACTGCTACTTTTCACTGTATTGCTTAGATTTACTGGAAATTCGAAAGGTCAAATGACCTCAATTTTAGAGAGCTGGAGCGGCACCGTTTGGACTATTTTAACTGACATGTCTCATACTATTATGGGCCAGAAGGATGACGCTCTCGTGCCCTGTTTTCCTGGGTTTCCGTACCATTGAAAACTGCTACTTTTCACTGTATTGCTTAGATTTACTGGAAATTCGAAAGGTCAAATGACCTCAATTTTAGAGAGCTGGAGCGGCACCGTTTAGACTATTTTAACTGACATGTCTCATACTATTATGGGCCAGAAGGATGACGCTCTCGTGCCCTGTTTTCCTGGGTTTCCGTACCATTGAAAACTGCTACTTTTCACTGTATTGCTTAGATTTACTGGAAATTCGAAAGGTCAAATGACCTCAATTTTAGAGAGCTGGAGCGGCACCGTTTGGACTATTTTAACTGACATGTCTCATACTATTATGGGCCAGAAGGATGACGCTCTCGTGCCCTGTTTTCCTGGGTTTCCGTACCATTGAAAACTGCTACTTTTCACTGTATTGCTTAGATTTACTGGAAATTCGAAAGGTCAAATGACCTCAATTTTAGAGAGCTGGAGCGGCACCGTTTAGACTATTTTAACTGACATGTCTCATACTATTATGGGCCAGAAGGATGACGCTCTCGTGCCCTGTTTTCCTGGGTTTCCGTACCATTGAAAACTGCTACTTTTCACTGTATTGCTTAGATTTACTGGAAATTCGAAAGGTCAAATGACCTCAATTTTAGAGAGCTGGAGCGGCACCGTTTGGACTATTTTAACTGACATGTCTCATACTATTATGGGCCAGAAGGATGACGCTCTCGTGCCCTGTTTTCCTGGGTTTCCGTACCATTGAAAACTGCTACTTTTCACTGTATTGCTTAGATTTACTGGAAATTCGAAAGGTCAAATGACCTCAATTTTAGAGAGCTGGAGCGGCACCGTTTGGACTATTTTAACTGACATGTC
This sequence comes from Caenorhabditis latens, assembly GCA_002259235.3. NCBI lineage: Eukaryota > Metazoa > Nematoda > Chromadorea > Rhabditida > Rhabditidae > Caenorhabditis > Caenorhabditis latens. The sequence goes on along the minus strand of NIPN03000012.1, from coordinate 10,896 downwards.
TCATACTATTATGGGCCAGAAGGATGACGCTCTCGTGCCCTGTTTTCCTGGGTTTCCGTACCATTGAAAACTGCTACTTTTCACTGTATTGCTTAGATTTACTGGAAATTCGAAAGGTCAAATGACCTCAATTTTAGAGAGCTGGAGCGGCACCGTTTGGACTATTTTAACTGACATGTCTCATACTATTATGGGCCAGAAGGATGACGCTCTCGTGCCCTGTTTTCCTGGGTTTCCGTACCATTGAAAACTGCTACTTTTCACTGTATTGCTTAGATTTACTGGAAATTCGAAAGGTCAAATGACCTCAATTTTAGAGAGCTGGAGCGGCACCGTTTGGACTATTTTAACTGACATGTCTCATACTATTATGGGCCAGAAGGATGACGCTCTCGTGCCCTGTTTTCCTGGGTTTCCGTACCATTGAAAACTGCTACTTTTCACTGTATTGCTTAGATTTACTGGAAATTCGAAAGGTCAAATGACCTCAATTTTAGAGAGCTGGAGCGGCACCGTTTGGACTATTTTAACTGACATGTCTCATACTATTATGGGCCAGAAGGATGACGCTCTCGTGCCCTGTTTTCCTGGGTTTCCGTACCATTGAAAACTGCTACTTTTCACTGTATTGCTTAGATTTACTGGAAATTCGAAAGGTCAAATGACCTCAATTTTAGAGAGCTGGAGCGGCACCGTTTGGACTATTTTAACTGACATGTCTCATACTATTATGGGCCAGAAGGATGACGCTCTCGTGCCCTGTTTTCCTGGGTTTCCGTACCATTGAAAACTGCTACTTTTCACTGTATTGCTTAGATTTACTGGAAATTCGAAAGGTCAAATGACCTCAATTTTAGAGAGCTGGAGCGGCACCGTTTGGACTATTTTAACTGACATGTCTCATACTATTATGGGCCAGAAGGATGACGCTCTCGTGCCCTGTTTTCCTGGGTTTCCGTACCATTGAAAACTGCTACTTTTCACTGTATTGCTTAGATTTACTGGAAATTCGAAAGGTCAAATGACCTCAATTTTAGAGAGCTGGAGCGGCACCGTTTGGACTATTTTAACTGACATGTCTCATACTATTATGGGCCAGAAGGATGACGCTCTCGTGCCCTGTTTTCCTGGGTTTCCGTACCATTGAAAACTGCTACTTTTCACTGTATTGCTTAGATTTACTGGAAATTCGAAAGGTCAAATGACCTCAATTTTAGAGAGCTGGAGCGGCACCGTTTGGACTATTTTAACTGACATGTCTCATACTATTATGGGCCAGAAGGATGACGCTCTCGTGCCCTGTTTTCCTGGGTTTCCGTACCATTGAAAACTGCTACTTTTCACTGTATTGCTTAGATTTACTGGAAATTCGAAAGGTCAAATGACCTCAATTTTAGAGAGCTGGAGCGGCACCGTTTGGACTATTTTAACTGACATGTCTCATACTATTATGGGCCAGAAGGATGACGCTCTCGTGCCCTGTTTTCCTGGGTTTCCGTACCATTGAAAACTGCTACTTTTCACTGTATTGCTTAGATTTACTGGAAATTCGAAAGGTCAAATGACCTCAATTTTAGAGAGCTGGAGCGGCACCGTTTGGACTATTTTAACTGACATGTCTCATACTATTATGGGCCAGAAGGATGACGCTCTCGTGCCCTGTTTTCCTGGGTTTCCGTACCATTGAAAACTGCTACTTTTCACTGTATTGCTTAGATTTACTGGAAATTCGAAAGGTCAAATGACCTCAATTTTAGAGAGCTGGAGCGGCACCGTTTAGACTATTTTAACTGACATGTCTCATACTATTATGGGCCAGAAGGATGACGCTCTCGTGCCCTGTTTTCCTGGGTTTCCGTACCATTGAAAACTGCTACTTTTCACTGTATTGCTTAGATTTACTGGAAATTCGAAAGGTCAAATGACCTCAATTTTAGAGAGCTGGAGCGGCACCGTTTAGACTATTTTAACTGACATGTCTCATACTATTATGGGCCAGAAGGATGACGCTCTCGTGCCCTGTTTTCCTGGGTTTCCGTACCATTGAAAACTGCTACTTTTCACTGTATTGCTTAGATTTACTGGAAATTCGAAAGGTCAAATGACCTCAATTTTAGAGAGCTGGAGCGGCACCGTTTAGACTATTTTAACTGACATGTCTCATACTATTATGGGCCAGAAGGATGACGCTCTCGTGCCCTGTTTTCCTGGGTTTCCGTACCATTGAAAACTGCTACTTTTCACTGTATTGCTTAGATTTACTGGAAATTCGAAAGGTCAAATGACCTCAATTTTAGAGAGCTGGAGCGGCACCGTTTGGACTATTTTAACTGACATGTCTCATACTATTATGGGCCAGAAGGATGACGCTCTCGTGCCCTGTTTTCCTGGGTTTCCGTACCATTGAAAACTGCTACTTTTCACTGTATTGCTTAGATTTACTGGAAATTCGAAAGGTCAAATGACCTCAATTTTAGAGAGCTGGAGCGGCACCGTTTAGACTATTTTAACTGACATGTCTCATACTATTATGGGCCAGAAGGATGACGCTCTCGTGCCCTGTTTTCCTGGGTTTCCGTACCATTGAAAACTGCTACTTTTCACTGTATTGCTTAGATTTACTGGAAATTCGAAAGGTCAAATGACCTCAATTTTAGAGAGCTGGAGCGGCACCGTTTGGACTATTTTAACTGACATGTCTCATACTATTATGGGCCAGAAGGATGACGCTCTCGTGCCCTGTTTTCCTGGGTTTCCGTACCATTGAAAACTGCTACTTTTCACTGTATTGCTTAGATTTACTGGAAATTCGAAAGGTCAAATGACCTCAATTTTAGAGAGCTGGAGCGGCACCGTTTGGACTATTTTAACTGACATGTCTCATACTATTATGGGCCAGAAGGATGACGCTCTCGTGCCCTGTTTTCCTGGGTTTCCGTACCATTGAAAACTGCTACTTTTCACTGTATTGCTTAGATTTACTGGAAATTCGAAAGGTCAAATGACCTCAATTTTAGAGAGCTGGAGCGGCACCGTTTGGACTATTTTAACTGACATGTCTCATACTATTATGGGCCAGAAGGATGACGCTCTCGTGCCCTGTTTTCCTGGGTTTCCGTACCATTGAAAACTGCTACTTTTCACTGTATTGCTTAGATTTACTGGAAATTCGAAAGGTCAAATGACCTCAATTTTAGAGAGCTGGAGCGGCACCGTTTAGACTATTTTAACTGACATGTCTCATACTATTATGGGCCAGAAGGATGACGCTCTCGTGCCCTGTTTTCCTGGGTTTCCGTACCATTGAAAACTGCTACTTTTCACTGTATTGCTTAGATTTACTGGAAATTCGAAAGGTCAAATGACCTCAATTTTAGAGAGCTGGAGCGGCACCGTTTAGACTATTTTAACTGACATGTCTCATACTATTATGGGCCAGAAGGATGACGCTCTCGTGCCCTGTTTTCCTGGGTTTCCGTACCATTGAAAACTGCTACTTTTCACTGTATTGCTTAGATTTACTGGAAATTCGAAAGGTCAAATGACCTCAATTTTAGAGAGCTGGAGCGGCACCGTTTGGACTATTTTAACTGACATGTCTCATACTATTATGGGCCAGAAGGATGACGCTCTCGTGCCCTGTTTTCCTGGGTTTCCGTACCATTGAAAACTGCTACTTTTCACTGTATTGCTTAGATTTACTGGAAATTCGAAAGGTCAAATGACCTCAATTTTAGAGAGCTGGAGCGGCACCGTTTAGACTATTTTAACTGACATGTCTCATACTATTATGGGCCAGAAGGATGACGCTCTCGTGCCCTGTTTTCCTGGGTTTCCGTACCATTGAAAACTGCTACTTTTCACTGTATTGCTTAGATTTACTGGAAATTCGAAAGGTCAAATGACCTCAATTTTAGAGAGCTGGAGCGGCACCGTTTAGACTATTTTAACTGACATGTCTCATACTATTATGGGCCAGAAGGATGACGCTCTCGTGCCCTGTTTTCCTGGGTTTCCGTACCATTGAAAACTGCTACTTTTCACTGTATTGCTTAGATTTACTGGAAATTCGAAAGGTCAAATGACCTCAATTTTAGAGAGCTGGAGCGGCACCGTTTAGACTATTTTAACTGACATGTCTCATACTATTATGGGCCAGAAGGATGACGCTCTCGTGCCCTGTTTTCCTGGGTTTCCGTACCATTGAAAACTGCTACTTTTCACTGTATTGCTTAGATTTACTGGAAATTCGAAAGGTCAAATGACCTCAATTTTAGAGAGCTGGAGCGGCACCGTTTAGACTATTTTAACTGACATGTCTCATACTATTATGGGCCAGAAGGATGACGCTCTCGTGCCCTGTTTTCCTGGGTTTCCGTACCATTGAAAACTGCTACTTTTCACTGTATTGCTTAGATTTACTGGAAATTCGAAAGGTCAAATGACCTCAATTTTAGAGAGCTGGAGCGGCACCGTTTAGACTATTTTAACTGACATGTCTCATACTATTATGGGCCAGAAGGATGACGCTCTCGTGCCCTGTTTTCCTGGGTTTCCGTACCATTGAAAACTGCTACTTTTCACTGTATTGCTTAGATTTACTGGAAATTCGAAAGGTCAAATGACCTCAATTTTAGAGAGCTGGAGCGGCACCGTTTAGACTATTTTAACTGACATGTCTCATACTATTATGGGCCAGAAGGATGACGCTCTCGTGCCCTGTTTTCCTGGGTTTCCGTACCATTGAAAACTGCTACTTTTCACTGTATTGCTTAGATTTACTGGAAATTCGAAAGGTCAAATGACCTCAATTTTAGAGAGCTGGAGCGGCACCGTTTAGACTATTTTAACTGACATGTCTCATACTATTATGGGCCAGAAGGATGACGCTCTCGTGCCCTGTTTTCCTGGGTTTCCGTACCATTGAAAACTGCTACTTTTCACTGTATTGCTTAGATTTACTGGAAATTCGAAAGGTCAAATGACCTCAATTTTAGAGAGCTGGAGCGGCACCGTTTAGACTATTTTAACTGACATGTCTCATACTATTATGGGCCAGAAGGATGACGCTCTCGTGCCCTGTTTTCCTGGGTTTCCGTACCATTGAAAACTGCTACTTTTCACTGTATTGCTTAGATTTACTGGAAATTCGAAAGGTCAAATGACCTCAATTTTAGAGAGCTGGAGCGGCACCGTTTAAACTATTTTAACTGACATGTCTCATACTATTATGGGCCAGAAGGATGACGCTCTCGTGCCCTGTTTTCCTGGGTTTCCGTACCATTGAAAACTGCTACTTTTCACTGTATTGCTTAGATTTACTGGAAATTCGAAAGGTCAAATGACCTCAATTTTAGAGAGCTGGAGCGGCACCGTTTAAACTATTTTAACTGACATGTCTCATACTATTATGGGCCAGAAGGATGACGCTCTCGTGCCCTGTTTTCCTGGGTTTCCGTACCATTGAAAACTGCTACTTTTCACTGTATTGCTTAGATTTACTGGAAATTCGAAAGGTCAAATGACCTCAATTTTAGATAGCTGAAGCGGCACCGTTTAAAATATTTTAACTGACATGTCTCATACTATTATGGGCCAGAAGGATGACGCTCTCGTGCCCTGTTTTCCTGGGTTTCCGTACCATCGAAAACTGCTACTTTTCACTGTATTGCTTAGATTTACTGGAAATTCGAAAGGTCAAATGACCTCAATTTTAGAGAGCTGAAGCGGCACCGTTTAGACTATTTTAACTGACATGTCTCATACTATTATGGGCCAGAAGGATGACGCTCTCGTGCCCTGTTTTCCTGGGTTTCCGTACCATTGAAAACTGCTACTTTTCACTGTATTGCTTAGATTTACTGGAAATTCGAAAGGTCAAATGACCTCAATTTTAGAGAGCTGAAGCGGCACCGTTTAGACTATTTTAACTGACATGTCTCATACTATTATGGGATAAAAGGATGACGCTCTCGTGCCCTGTTTTCCTGGGTTTCCGTACCATTGAAAACTGCTACTTTTCACTGTATTGCTTAGATTTACTGGAAATTCGAAAGGTCAAATGACCTCAATTTTAGAGAGGTGGAGCAACACTATTGGACTATTCTAACTGACATGTCTCGTTCTATTATGGGCCAGAAGGATGACGCTCTCGTGCCCTGTTTTCCTGGGTTTCCGTACCATTGAAAACTGCTACTTTTCACTGTATTGCTTAGATTTACTGGAAATTCGAAAGGTCAAATGACCTCAATTTTAGAGAGGTGGAGCAACACTATTGGACTATTTCTAACTGACATGTCTCGTTCTATTATGGGCCAGTAGGATGACGCTCTCGTGCCCTGTTTTCCTGGGTTTCCGTACCATTGAAAACTGCTACTTTTCACTGTATTGCTTAGATTTACTGGAAATTCGAAAGGTCAAATGACCTCAATTTTAGAGAGGTGGAGCAACACTATTGGGCTATTCTAACTGACATGTCTCGTTCTATTATGGGCCAGTAGGATGACGCTCTCGTGCCCTGTTTTCCTGGGTTTCCGTACCATTGAAAACTGCTACTTTTCACTGTATTGCTTAGATTTACTGGAAATTCGAAAGGTCAAATGACCTCAATTTTAGATAGCTGAAGCGGCACCGTTTAGACTATTTTAACTGACATGTCTCATACTATTATGGGCCAAAAGGATGACGCTCTCGTGCCCTGTTTTCCTGGGTTTCCGTACCATTGAAAACTGCTACTTTTCACTGTATTGCTTAGATTTACTGGAAATTCGAAAGGTCAAATGACCTCAATTTTAGAGAGGTGGAGCAACACTATTGGACTATTCTAACTGACATGTCTCGTTCTATTATGGGCCAGTAGGATGACGCTCTCGTGCCCTGTTTTCCTGGGTTTCCGTACCATTGAAAACTGCTACTTTTCACTGTATTGCTTAGATTTACTGGAAATTCGAAAGGTCAAATGACCTCAATTTTAGAGAGCTGAAGCGGCACCGTTTAGACTATTTTAACTGACATGTCTCATACTATAATGGGATAGAAGGATGACGCTCTCGTGCCCTGTTTTCCTGGGTTTCCGTACCATTGAAAACTGCTACTTTTCACTGTATTGCTTAGATTTACTGGAAATTCGAAAGGTCAAATGACCTCAATTTTAGAGAGGTGGAGCAACACTATTGGACTATTCTAACTGACATGTCTCGTTCTATTATGGGCCAGTAGGATGACGCTCTCGTGCCCTGTTTTCCTGGGTTTCCGTACCATTGAAAACTGCTACTTTTCACTGTATTGCTTAGATTTACTGGAAATTCGAAAGGTCAAATGACCTCAATTTCAGATAGCTGAAGCGGTACCGTTTAGACTATTTTAACTGACATGTCTCATACTATAATGGGATAGAAGGATGACGCTCTCGTGCCCTGTTTTCCTGGGTTTCCGTACCATTGAAAACTGCTACTTTTCACTGTATTGCTTAGATTTACTGGAAATTCGAAAGGTCAAATGACCTCAATTTTAGAGAGGTGGAGCAACACTATTGGACTATTTTAACTGACATGTCTCATACTATTATGGGCCAGAAGGATGACGCTCTCGTGCCCTGTTTTCCTGGGTTTCCGTACCATTGAAAACTGCTACTTTTCACTGTATTGCTTAGATTTACTGGAAATTCGAAAGGTCAAATGACCTCAATTTTAGAGAGGTGGAGCAACACTATTGGACTATTCTAACTGACATGTCTCGTTCTATTATGGGCCAGTAGGATGACGCTCTCGTGCCCTGTTTTCCTGGGTTTCCGTACCATTGAAAACTGCTACTTTTCACTGTATTGCTTAGATTTACTGGAAATTCGAAAGGTCAAATGACCTCAATTTTAGAGAGGTGGAGCAACACTATTGGACTTTTCTAACTGACATGTCTCGTTCTATTATGGGCCAGTAGGATGACGCTCTCGTGCCCTGTTTTCCTGGGTTTCCGTACCATTGAAAACTGCTACTTTTCACTGTATTGCTTAGATTTACTGGAAATTCGAAAGGTCAAATGACCTCAATTTTAGAGAGGTGGAGCAACACTATTGGACTATTCTAACTGACATGTCTCGTTCTATTATGGGCCAGTAGGATGACGCTCTCGTGCCCTGTTTTCCTGGGTTTCCGTACCATTGAAAACTGCTACTTTTCACTGTATTGCTTAGATTTACTGGAAATTCGAAAGGTCAAATGACCTCAATTTTAGAGAGGTGGAGCAACACTATTGGGCTATTCTAACTGACATGTCTCGTTCTATTATGGGCCAGTAGGATGACGCTCTCGTGCCCTGTTTTCCTGGGTTTCCGTACCATTGAAAACTGCTACTTTTCACTGTATTGCTTAGATTTACTGGAAATTCGAAAGGTCAAATGACCTCAATTTTAGAGAGGTGGAGCAACACTATTGGGCTATTCTAACTGACATGTCTCGTTCTATTATGGGCCAGTAGGATGACGCTCTCGTGCCCTGTTTTCCTGGGTTTCCGTACCATTGAAAACTGCTACTTTTCACTGTATTGCTTAGATTTACTGGAAATTCGAAAGGTCAAATGACCTGAATTTCAGATAGCTGAAGCGGCACCGTTTAGACTATTTTAAATGACATGTCTCATACTATTATGGGATAAAAGGATGACGCTCTCGTGACCTGTTTTCCTGGGTTTCCGTACCATTGAAAACTGCTACTTTTCACTGTATTGCTTAGATTTACTGGAAATTCGAAAGGTCAAATGACCTCAATTTCAGATAGCTGAAGCGGCACCGTTTAGACTATTTTAACTGACATGTCTCATACTATTATGGGATAGAAGGATGACGCTCTCGTGCCCTGTTTTCCTGGGTTTCCGTACCATTGAAAACTGCTACTTTTCACTGTATTGCTTAGATTTACTGGAAATTCGAAAGGTCAAATGACCTCAATTTCAGATAGCTGAAGCGGCACCGTTTAGGCTATTTTAAATGACATGTCTCATACTATTATGGGATAAAAGGATGACGCTCTCGTGACCTGTTTTCCTGGGTTTCCGTACCATTGAAAACTGCTACTTTTCACTGTATTGCTTAGATTTACTGGAAATTCGAAAGGTCAAATGACCTCAATTTCAGATAGCTGAAGCGGCACCGTTTAGGCTATTTTAAATGACATGTCTCATACTATTATGGGATAAAAGGATGACGCTCTCGTGACCTGTTTTCCTGGGTTTCCGTACCATTGAAAACTGCTACTTTTCACTGTATTGCTTAGATTTACTGGAAATTCGAAAGGTCAAATGACCTCAATTTTAGAGAGGTGGAGCAACACTATTGGACTATTCTAACTGACATGTCTCGTTCTATTATGGGCCAGTAGGATGACGCTCTCGTGCCCTGTTTTCCTGGGTTTCCGTACCATTGAAAACTGCTACTTTTCACTGTATTGCTTAGATTTACTGGAAATTCGAAAGGTCAAATGACCTCAATTTTAGAGAGGTGGAGCAACACTATTGGGCTATTCTAACTGACATGTCTCGTTCTATTATGGGCCAGTAGGATGACGCTCTCGTGCCCTGTTTTCCTGGGTTTCCGTACCATTGAAAACTGCTACTTTTCACTGTATTGCTTAGATTTACTGGAAATTCGAAAGGTCAAATGACCTCAATTTTAGAGAGGTGGAGCAACACTATTGGGCTATTCTAACTGACATGTCTCGTTCTATTATGGGCCAGTAGGATGACGCTCTCGTGCCCTGTTTTCCTGGGTTTCCGTACCATTGAAAACTGCTACTTTTCACTGTATTGCTTAGATTTACTGGAAATTCGAAAGGTCAAATGACCTGAATTTCAGATAGCTGAAGCGGCACCGTTTAGACTATTTTAAATGACATGTCTCATACTATTATGGGATAAAAGGATGACGCTCTCGTGACCTGTTTTCCTGGGTTTCCGTACCATTGAAAACTGCTACTTTTCACTGTATTGCTTAGATTTACTGGAAATTCGAAAGGTCAAATGACCTCAATTTCAGATAGCTGAAGCGGCACCGTTTAGACTATTTTAACTGACATGTCTCATACTATTATGGGATAGAAGGATGACGCTCTCGTGCCCTGTTTTCCTGGGTTTCCGTACCATTGAAAACTGCTACTTTTCACTGTATTGCTTAGATTTACTGGAAATTCGAAAGGTCAAATGACCTCAATTTCAGATAGCTGAAGCGGCACCGTTTAGGCTATTTTAAATGACATGTCTCATACTATTATGGGATAAAAGGATGACGCTCTCGTGACCTGTTTTCCTGGGTTTCCGTACCATTGAAAACTGCTACTTTTCACTGTATTGCTTAGATTTACTGGAAATTCGAAAGGTCAAATGACCTCAATTTTAGAGAGGTGGAGCAACACTATTGGACTATTCTAACTGACATGTCTCGTTCTATTATGGGCCAGTAGGATGACGCTCTCGTGCCCTGTTTTCCTGGGTTTCCGTACCATTGAAAACTGCTACTTTTCACTGTATTGCTTAGATTTACTGGAAATTCGAAAGGTCAAATGACCTCAATTTTAGAGAGGTGGAGCAACACTATTGGACTATTCTAACTGACATGTCTCGTTCTATTATGGGCCAGTAGGATGACGCTCTCGTGCCCTGTTTTCCTGGGTTTCCGTACTATTGAAAACTGCTACTTTTCACTGTATTGCTTAGATTTACTGGAAATTCGAAAGGTCAAATGACCTCAATTTCAGATAGCTGAAGCGGCACCGTTTAGACTATTTCAAATGACATGTCTCGTTCTATTATGGGCCAGTAGGATGACGCTCTCGTGCCCTGTTTTGCTGAGTTTGCGTACCATTGAAAACTGCTACTTTTCACTGTATTGCTTAGATTTACTGGAAATTC
>NIPN03000011.1:0-72287 GCA_002259235.3 Caenorhabditis latens | reverse complement strand
TTTTTCAAATCGATATAAGTGGGCGGAGCCTAAATTTTAGAAAAATTTGAGAATGTATATTTCCTCATTTTGGCAGGGCTATCCGATGCAGTCATAAAATCCCGGAAATAAAATTTTGGTGACCGCGCCTCAGCCCAAATGGCGCAGGCAGAAGCCTGCGCCTGAGCCTAAGCCTAAGCCTAAGCCTAAGCCTAAGCCTAAGCCTAAGCCTAAGCCTAAGCCTAAGCCTAAGCCTAAGCCTAAGCCTAAGCCTAAGCCTAAGCCTAAGCCTAAGCCTAAGCCTAAGCCTAAGCCTAAGCCTAACTTTTTCCAACTATTTTTACTTTTCTTCACTTTTTCCCCTTTTTTTGTTTCATACTGAAACAAAACCTGATTTGGGCTGCACTCTTGTACTCGCTCGCTTCGCTCGCGAGATTTCCGGCGCAATGAAAGACAGAAAATTCCTTCAGAATCACAGGCGCCATGAAAGACAGCAAATTCCTTCAGAATCACAGGCGCCATGAAAGACAGAAAATTCTATCAGAACCTCGGGCGCCATGAAAGACAGAAAATTCTTTTCTCTATTTTTTGTGTTACATCACAAAAAATTGCCCAAATTCGGCTCGCGTGATTCAAAAACTTGTCAAATCGTGATAATATACACTGTTTTTGCACAAAAAACAAACTTTTTAACTGATTTTCCAAGTTTAATGGACTCATTCATACATGTAGCCTTTCGTTCAAAACAATAGTATAAGAAATCATTAAAAGTGTCATAATGAAGGCGCTCCGCGCCTTCATTACAACATTTTAATAATTTCTTATACTATTGTTTCAAACGAAACGCAATTGTATATCTCATATCGAATTTTTCACAAAAACGTGGGGTGTTTGACACAAAACAAGGATTTAGAGCTTGATCAAAGTTGGAAGGTTTACAATCCTTAGTTTTACCTTGAAACACAACTACAATGACAGTTGTTATTTTTTACACTGACACTTTTTTATTATAATGACAAATTGTAAAAAAAAATCGAGGGACAAATGCATACAAATGTTTACCAAACAAACAACGTCAAATTCTCGTGAAAAAACAACTGTCACTAAGTAAAGCTCGCCGAATTTGGGCAATTTTTTGTGATGTAACACAAAAAATAGAGAAAGAATTTTCTGTCTTTCATGGCGCCCGAGGTTCTGATAGAATTTTCTGTCTTTCATGGCGCCTGTGATTCTGAAGGAATTTGCTGTCTTTCATGGCGCCTGTGATTCTGAAGGAATTTTCTGTCTTTCATTGCGCCGGAAATCTCGCGAGCGAAGCGAGCGAGTACAAGAGTGCAGCCCAAATCAGGTTTTGTTTCAGTATGAAACAAAAAAGGGGAAAAAGTGAAGAAAAGTAAAAATAGTTGGAAAAAGAGTGTTAAAAAGTGTGAAAAAGTGAAAAAATGAAGAAAAAGTGAAAAAATGAGATGTATGTTCTGTATTTGTAGCCTTCACGGTGACGCTTCGCTCCGCTCAGCGTCACCGTAAACGCAATCTGAGTAGTGGCGCTTCGCACCACGACTATTGTTTCAAACTTTGTAAAGAGTCACTCTCCTAGTGTCAGTCACTCTCCTAGCAATCGGTTCAATTCGAATGAATAAAAATATACGTGAATCATTTCAAGAAATAAAAACAATCACCAAACTCATATCTGAAGAACTGTATTTTTAATTTCTAAAAATTCGAAAAAAATTTTTTTTTTCAAATTTTCCATAGTCCAAAAAAATTTTTACAAACCAAAATCCTGAAAAAAATTAACAGTTCTATCAAATAAAAGATGCTAAACAATGTGGCATCAGAAAAACTCCAAAATTCGCACTTTGATTTTTGGTCATTTTCAACTTTTTGACCTTATCTCTTTTTGATCTCAATTCAGGTTAGAGCTAAAAGGTGACACTAAATTGCATTTAACAGCCCGTCTAATGTTCTAAACAGACGTCAAAGAAATAATCTTGTACGAAGTAAGCGAAACCAGTTATATGACAAAATTCATCAAAAACTACATAGGGGTCTAACTCACAGGGACCGGTTAGGAAAAATCCAAAAATATTTTTCCCGTACTCTCCAAATAATTCTCTATCTGATACAATCATAAAAATTCACTATATCGACACTTTTGTGTTAAGCCTAAGCCTTTGCTAAGCCTAAGCTAAGCCTAAGCTAAGCCTAAGCACACTCAAACGCTTATAACTCAGCTCAGAGGTGTCGTACCGCGGAGATCAACATATCAGGTGATAGCTACGCGGTAGGGCTACATTTTATTAGTACTTACCAAAACGGTCCCTCCTCTTTGACCCCCTCAAAAAATTCAAAAACTGAAAAAAAATGTTCAAAGTCCAAAAAAAAAAAACGTATAGACGAAAAGTTATGCACTATAGTTCAAAAGTTGCGCCTACAAGAGACGTACTTAAGTCCTGAAGCTCATTCAAAACAGATAATGTTAAATCAAATGCGGCCGTTTTGAAAGTCTAGATCTCGATTATCGATCGATTATTGATTGATTTTCAAAAAATCAATATCATCATCAGATGCCCAACTCTAAGCTCTAACTCATCCAAAAAAAATTTCCGAAAAATATTCACACACAAAAAAGTTATAGGCAATCTAAGATTTTTTTGAGCCAACTTTGAGCTCACAGAGCTCAGCTCGGAGCAGGCCACCAGGGCTCAAAAGTGGTGGACGCTGGTCCCCCTCAGGGCTACCGATTGGTAACATAAAATCCCGAATCGGTGAGAAAAGTGATTTAGCCTCAGCCCAAATGGCACAGGCAGAAGCCTGCGCCTGAGCCTAAGCCTAAGCCTAAGCCTAAGCCTAAGCCTAAGCCTAAGCCTAAGCCTAAGCCTAAGCCTAAGCCTAAGCCTAAGCCTAAGCCTAAGCCTAAGCCTAAGCCTAAGCCTAAGCCTAAGCCTAAGCCTAAGCCTAAGCCTAAGCCTAAGCCTAAGCCTAAGCCTAAGCCTAAGCCTAAGCCTAAGCCTAAGCCTAAGCCTAAGCCTAAGCCTAAGCCTAAGCCTAAGCCTAAGCCTAAGCCTAAGCCTAAGCCTAAGCCTAAGCCTAAGCCTAAGCCTAAGCCTAAGCCTAAGCCTAAGCCTAAGCCTAAGCCTAAGCCTAAGCCTAAGCCTAAGCCTAAGCCTAAGCCTAAGCCTAAGCCTAAGCCTAAGCCTAAGCCTAAGCCTAAGCCTAAGCCTAAGCCTAAGCCTAAGCCTAAGCCTAAGCCTAAGCCTAAGCCTAAGCCTAAGCCTAAGCCTAAGCCTAAGCCTAAGCCTAAGCCTAAGCCTAAGCCTAAGCCTAAGCCTAAGCCTAAGCCTAAGCCTAAGCCTAAGCCTAAGCCTAAGCCTAAGCCTAAGCCTAAGCCTAAGCCTAAGCCTAAGCCTAAGCCTAAGCCTAAGCCTAAGCCTAAGCCTAAGCCTAAGCCTAAGCCTAAGCCTAAGCCTAAGCCTAAGCCTAAGCCTAAGCCTAAGCCTAAGCCTAAGCCTAAGCCTAAGCCTAAGCCTAAGCCTAAGCCTAAGCCTAAGCCTAAGCCTAAGCCTAAGCCTAAGCCTAAGCCTAAGCCTAAGCCTAAGCCTAAGCCTAAGCCTAAGCCTAACGTGGTGCGAAGCGCCACTACTCAGATTGCGTTTACGGTGACGCTGAGCGGAGCGAAGCGTCACCGTGAAGGCTACAAATACAGAACATACATCTCATTTTTTCTCTTTTTCTTCATTTTCTCACTTTTTCACACTTTTTAACACTCTTTTTTTCAACTATTTTCACTTTTCTTCACTTTTTTCCCTTTTTTGTTTCATACTGAAACAAAACATGATTTGGGCTGCACTCTTGTACTCGCTCGCTTCGCTCGCGAGATTTCCGGCGCAATGAAAGACAGAAAATTCCTTCAGAACCTGACGCGCCATGAAAAACAGCAAATTCCTTCAGAATCACAGGCGCCATGAAAGACAGAAAATTCTATCAGAACCTCAGGCGCCATGAAAGACAGAAAATTCTTTTTCTCTACTTTTTGTGTCACATCACAAAAAATTGCCCAAATTCGGCGAGCTTTCTCAGGGACAGTTATTTTTTTCACGAGAATTTGACGCTGTTTGTTTGGTAAACATTGATGCATTTGTCACTTAATTTTCAATCAATTTGTCATTATAGTAAAAAAAGTCAGTGTGAAATATAACAATGGTCAGTGTAGCTTGTGTTTCAAAGAAAGACTAAGGATTGAAGACCTTTCAACTTTGATCAAACTGTAAATCCAGTTTTTTTGTCAAAAACCACGTTTTTGTAAAAAATTCTATCTGAGATATACAATTGCGTTTCGTTTGAAACAATAGTATAAGAAATTATTAAAATGTTGTAATGAAGGCGCGGAGCGCCTTCATTATGACACTTTTAATGATTTCTTATACTATTGTTTTGAACGAAAGGCTACATGTATGAATGAGTCCATTAAACTTGGAAAATCAGTTAAAAAGTTTGTTTTTTGTGCAAAAACAGTGTATATTATCACGATTTGACAAGTTTTTGAATCACGCGAGCCGAATTTGGGCAATTTTTTGTGATGTGACACAAAAAGTAGAGAAAAAGAATTTTCTGTCTTTCATGGCGCCTGAGGTTCTGATAGAATTTTCTGTCTTTCATGGCGCCTGTGATTCTGAAGGAATTTGCTGTTTTTCATGGCGCGTCAGGTTCTGAAGGAATTTTCTGTCTTTCATTGCGCCGGAAATCTCGCGAGCGAAGCGAGCGAGTACAAGAGTGCAGCCCAAATCATGTTTTGTTTCAGTATGAAACAAAAAAGGGAAAAAAGTGAAGAAAAGTGAAAATAGTTGAAAAAAAGAGTGTTAAAAAGTGTGAAAAAGTGAGAAAATGAAGAAAAAGAGAAAAAATGAGATGTATGTTCTGTATTTGTAGCCTTCACGGTGACGCTTCGCTCCGCTCAGCGTCACCGTAAACGCAATCTGAGTAGTGGCGCTTCGCACCACGACTATTGTTTCAAACTTTGTAAAGAGTCACTCTCCTAGTGTCAGTCACTCTCCTAGCAATCGGTTCAATTCGAATGAATAAAAATATCTAATATGCATAAAATAGCCCGTCCAATATTCTACCCAGTCTTCAAAGAAACAATCTTTTATAAAGTAAACGAAACCAGTTATATGACAAAATTCATCAAAAACTAAATAGGGGTCTAACTCACAGGGACCGGTTAGGAAAAATCCAAAAATATTTTTCCCGTACTCTCCAAACAATTCTCTATCCGATACAATCATAAAAATTCAATTTATCGACACTTTTGTGTTAAGCCTAAGCCTTTGCTAAGCCTAAGCTAAGCCTAAGCTAAGCCTAAGCACACTCAAACGCTTATAACTCAGCTCAGAAGTGTCGTACCGCGGAGATCAACATATCAGGTGATAGCTACGCGGTAGGGCTACATTTTATTAGTACTTAACAAAACGGTCCCTCCTCTTTGACCCCCTCAAAAAATTCAAAAACTGAAAAAAAAATGTTCAAAACCAAAAAAAAAAAACGTATAGTCGAAAAGTTATGCACTATAGTTCAAAAGTTGCGTCTAATGGAGACGTACTTAAGTCCAGAAAATCAGGAAAAAAGCTTCATGTTAAATCAAATGCGGCCGTTTTGAATGTTTAGATCTCGATTATCGATCGATTATCGATTGATTTTCAAAAAATCAATATCATCATCAGATGCCCAACTCTAAGCTCTAACTCATCCAAAAAAAGTTCCGAAAAATATTCACACACAAAAAAGTTATAGGCATTCTAAGATTTTTTTGAGCCAACTTTGAGCTCTCAGAGCTCAGCTCGGAGCAGGCCATCAGGGCTCAAAAGTGGTGGACGCTGGTCCCCCCCTCAGGGCTACCGATTGGTAACATAAAATCCCGAATCGGTGAGAAAAGTCATTTAGCCTCAGCCCAAATGGCACAGGCAGAAGCCTGCGCCTGAGCCTAAGCCTAAGCCTAAGCCTAAGCCTAAGCCTAAGCCTAAGCCTAAGCCTAAGCCTAAGCCTAAGCCTAAGCCTAAGCCTAAGCCTAAGCCTAAGCCTAAGCCTAAGCCTAAGCCTAAGCCTAAGCCTAAGCCTAAGCCTAAGCCTAAGCCTAAGCCTCGATTTTGTCGTTTTTGAGACCCTCCATGTAGCCCTTCTTGGTGAGTGGTGCCATGAGAAACGCGTAGATAGGGAGTTGCTTCATTTTGCTCGTGGACGGTGTTCCACAATCCTCACACACACGCGAGCGATGTACTTGGAGCACTAGTCGGGGAGCTGTAAAAAATGAATTACTTCTGAGTAAAGAAATTTAGAAATTAACCGTACCTCTCCGTAGCACACCAAGTACAATCCATCGGGAACGTCTTCGAGTGTTGCCATCTTCTCCTCACACACACACAAGCATGATGTAGATGTCTGAAGTGGCATCACTATCTGTGAAACTTCTGGAGATTCGATGTGTGGCATCTGTTTTCCAATTGTTTGGGTCCAAAGCAGAAGTACGAAAGATGTTTCTCAGGTTTTCGAAAACCGCTCCGGCGATGACACCATTTTCAAAGCGGTTGTGTTGACATATGAGACGGATGGACTGTTCGGATGGTTGCTCCATTCGCCTTTTTCTGGGCTTATGTAGCCGTCCACCCCACCAGCATCCCGGTATTTGCACATAGGCGGAGCATCGAGATCATGATGGATTTCACCATTTCTGTAGTACCTCTGGTAGAGCTCATTCCGTGCCGTGGCAGATTATGATATTGTGAAGGTTTCGAGTCAATTATGGTTTTCTGAAACATCAGAGGTTTGGAAAAAAATGATAACAAGGGAGACAATTTGATTTGTAATCGGACAGGTTGATTGGTAATCAGCAGAGTGGCTGATTATGAGACAAAGAAGGAAAGTTTCTACATTTTGATAGGCCGATTACTAATCGGATGGTTTGCTCATGTTTATTCCACTACACTCTAGAAAAAATGACCCAACCAAAAAGTGAGAGTAGAGTGGGGCTACTGTACATGTGGGTCTCGCAGCGCAAATGTGACCAAGAGACTATGGCGTCACATTTACGTCTACAACTAGTCGAGTGTTTCGACTAATAATCGGATCGATTTATCAGTTAAATGGTTGGCAGTAAAAATGGAAATAAGTGCAATCAATGAAATTTAAAATGTAAAATGGATTGCCAAAGCAGGACCACATAATAAACAATCATTTTAAAATTTGTAGCCACATTATTAATTTATTCAGAAGATAATGCAAAAAATGTTCATAAAAAAGAAGAAAATTGACAAGTTTTGTTGTCTCAATCAAATTTACAAACACTAAATTGTTATTTTTAAAATGTATTATTCCAGCACTGTCAACCCCACAGGAACGGCCATCGTTTGGAAGTTGCCACATGAACGCAACTGATTAGCGATGTGACCAGCAAGTTGTCTTATTTCACATTGCTCCATAACATCATGCGGTGCCAGCGAATCAAAGAAGTTTTCGTGACATTTACACGTACGATCCAAGTTTAGCGAGTTTCCATACTCCCAAGTTGCAACGGCACATTGAAGAAGATGCGCATCTTGTGTCTAAGCAAAATGATTATCTTTGAAGCAAACACACTACTTACCATTGTCAAACTTCCTAGTTGTGAGATTTTCCGAAATTCTCCATCCAGTCGGTGTTGCAGTTGTCCGTCTTCTACAGAAAAGTGAGTGACTTGTTCATTCTCGTCAACCTCACACAAACAGGGATCGACCATAATCATCACCTCTCTCTCTAATCCGACTTTCAGTAGACCAACTACAACCCGAGCAATAAAATAACCATCTGAATGACGACGAAGAGGTGTTCTTAGCTGATGCATGTTTATAGCTCTATTGTTCTCGATCAACCCTGAAAACAGACGTATTGAAGTTCGTCACATTTTAGTTTTACATCTTTTAACAAACGTTTGTTCGAATTGAGTACATTTGTCATTGTCAACAATTACAAGAGAAGCGGTGACCAATGAAAGTGTAAAGGAGTGCATCCGATTAGTAATCGAATGGATTAATTGTAGTATTCACAAAAACACAAAAAGTGGGCGTGGTTTGAGTGGGTTACTGTAGCCTGAGGTCTCGCAGCGACAATGCGACCAGCACACTATGGCGCCTAATCGAATACCAAAATCAAATGAAGCCATGGGAGAGCAGAAAATAAACCAGCCGCTCGCCATGGTGTAAAATGAACAAAATGAACCAATGCTACAAAAAGTGGGCGTGGCTTATGTGGGTTACTGTAGGTTTGGGTCTCGCAGCGAAAACGCGATCAACTTGTGACACAAATTCATGCGTTTCTTTATGCTTTTTAGAAAGTATATTCTTAATACAATGTTATCGTCAATCCGATTACTAATCGGATTACACATTCAACAAAAAAGTGGGCGTGGCTTAGACGGGTTACTGTAGATGTGGGTCTCGCAGCAAAAATGCGACCAAACAATTTTGGCGCCAATTCGGAAACCATAATCAAATGAACCCATAGGAGAGCTAAAAATATACCAGCCGCTCGCCATGGTGTAAAATGACAAGAATGAACCAATGCCGCAGAAAGTGGGCGTGGCTTAGACGGGTTACTGTAGATGTGGGTCTCGCAGCAAAAACGCGACCAACATATAATGGCGCCAATTCAAATCTCATAATCAAATGAACCCATAGGAGAGCAGAAAATAAACCAGCCGCTCGCCATGGTGTAAAATGAACAAAATGAACCAATGCTACAAAAAGTGGGCGTGGCTTATGTGGGTTACTGTAGGTTTGGGTCTCGCAGCGAAAACGCGATCAACTTGTGACACAAATTCATGCGTTTCTTTATGCTTTTTAGAAAGTATATTCTTAATACAATGTTATCGTCAATCCGATTACTAATCGGATTACACATTCAACAAAAAAGTGGGCGTGGCTTAGACGGGTTACTGTAGATGTGGGTCTCGCAGCAAAAATGCGACCAAACAATTTTGGCGCCAATTCGGAAACCATAATCAAATGAACCCATAGGAGAGCTAAAAATATACCAGCCGCTCGCCATGGTGTAAAATGACAAGAATGAACCAATGCCGCAGAAAGTGGGCGTGGCTTAGACGGGTTACTGTAGATGTGGGTCTCGCAGCAAAAACGCGACCAACATATAATGGCGCCAATTCAAAAACCAAAATCAAATGAACCCATAGGAGAGCTAAAAATAAACCAGCCGCTCGCCATGGTGTAAAATGACAAGAATGAACCAATGCCACAAAATGTGGGTGTGGCTTATGTTGGTTACTGTACCTGGGTCTCGCAGCGAAAATGCGACCATAAATTTTGGCGCCAATTCAAAAACCATAATCAAGTGAAATCACGGAGAGCCAGCCGCTCGCCACAATGTAAAATGACCAGAATGAACGCGTGTCACAAAAACTTGCAACAAAAAGTGCGACCAAACAATTTTTTTGGTAAGCCCAACGTTTCTTAGTGATCTTTTAGAGGAGTTTTTCTCGGTTCAATGATATTGTCAATCCGATTATTAATCAAATGTTATGTTTATGGAAAGGAGAGTAGTTGCGAATGTATCAGTCAACTCGGCTGGACACCAAAAAAGTGAGAGTTACAACTACTAAACACTTTATTATTGTCATTAGAACCAAACACAAAAGATTAAATTCGCTTCTCAGTTCCAAACGAAACAATTTTGTACCTGCGGGGTCGCACGATTGATATGTCTAAGATAGAAACGCCATCTAAAAAAAATGGGATTGTCCGCTTATTTGAAGACAGCTTTTATACTTACTTTGATACTCCTGATTCCGGGCAATTATTACAGGTGTACCTCTCGTTGTATTTGTTGTCTTCGTGACAAACCATCCAATGCTCGTTGGACTTTTCGATAGTGTCGTGATTTGCATTCGCGCAGTTTAACACAGGACAGCGATATGGACTATCTTTTTGACAAAGTCCCTTTCCACAAAAAGGCAATCCGTTCGAATCAGTCTTCATCAACCGTCGTAAACTTTCGAACGCTTTCTTAATATTGAAAGCGAACTCTTGAGATAGATGCTTTTTTCGCTCAGCTGCATCAAAATCCACATTTGAACAGGTTTTCCAATGTTTCACATTGAGAGCATCGATAAATTGTCGCTTTTGATTATTTGTCAATTTCGATAATTGCTCTTCAGTTACATTGAGTTGCTAAAAAACCCGACAAATAGAATAATCACATCTGATTAGTAATCAGAAACAGAAATGTAACTCACTCGTTCGTCAGACGCCAAGTCCCGGTTTGATATGTCATAACTCAAGTGCTTATAGCCGTAACGTGCACTAGCGCTACAATGAAACAATGAAGATATCCAATCGTCAACAGTTGTGCCAACTTCGCTCACTCTGTGCGACTTTACTCCATCAATAACATTACTGAAAACGTACGGTTTAGAAGTAATCAAAAAATGGTGACAACTTGATATAGGCATCTGCTTGGTTTGACTGCCACTGTGCACTAGCATGTAAAGCTTGTTTCATGCGATCCCTGGAAATCAGTTTGTTCCCACTTTCTCTCAATACAACGGATTCTAGAACACTCTTAGCATAGCCGCGTCTGAAGAAAAATAAAATGTATAACAATAGGTGAAAAAATGTTTAAACCTGTACGCTCTAGAAGTGAATAGTGGGTATGGAAGCTTGAGCTGATCGGCGACAAACCTCAAAGGTGCTCTGTCGTTTCGCAATGCTCTCGCTTCCAGTTTCCTTGTTGAGGTACATGCTCGAAATAACGGCGGATCAAAATCCATGACTTCGGACACTTCCGTCTCGAACGAGTTTTCATTTTCAACTTTTGTATCCAGTACATTTGAAATTTTTGTTGCACCACCCATTATACTTAACATTGTCAAAGCTATAGCTATGTTTGGCGACCAGTCCAACTCTCCAGTGTGCTGCACGGTCGGATACGAATATCCAAAACATTGTGGTGCAAACAATCTTTGCCCCATTGTCTTTGTGGAAGTTATTTGAAGTTCCACTCTTAGCCGAATCGTCTCATCCGGATCGTTCTCTTCGCTTTTCTGACGAAAAACACGAACATTAGAACACTTCAGGCAGTCGAATGTAATGTCTATTTCGTCCAAATCGGTGTCCTCTTCTTCTTCACTGTCTTCAACTATACTGGCGGAGCTATTCAATTTTGAAGAGTCTGAAAATTGATAGGATTACTAATCGGATAGACTCTACACAAGCTCTCACTATGACGTTGACGAATGGAACCGATCCGAAGTCCGGATCCAGAAAGCACCATTGCGAGCAGCCAAGATTGCAACTCAAACATGTTGCGGCATCCTTCTGACTTTTCCATGAGCGCAAGAAGATCACGTGTTGTAATCGAGCTTTGTTTTAAGTCCAATTGTCCACCTTTCCGTTTTTGACTGTTTGAAATCGCAGTTCTATCAAATGAACAATTAAATTAGTTCACTCCGCATTTACTCACTTTACACCAGACCAAATTTGCTTTGATTCATCGGTCGACTGATGACATCTGCTTGGTGCAATAATCTCAACATACGTGAAGTACGCCATGAGACCTCGTACGACAGTAAGCATTGTTCCAGCTTCCTTGACATTTGCTCTACCTGTAAAGATTTATGATTACGTGTTTCTTATATACTCAACAAACAGGGCGTTGCATCAGCAGCCAAAAATTTGATTGCCGATGTCCTCATTGGTGGGATTGAATCGTACCATTGCATGAACTGAACAATAATACTTGATTTGTCACTGGTGCTCATAGTTTTTAGCTTTTCTTCAACAACCACCGAAAAGTTTTCTTTTTTGTTACACGCAGGGAACAGTTCACTTCTTCTGTGCCATGCAAAACAAAGGAAAAAGACAGCCGATGCCGCAGCTCTTCTTATTGTATCTCGAGACACATTGGCAATCCTCATTTGTCTCTCCAGCCCACACGTGTCAGTATTTGTAGAGTTCCGGAAGTTGTTAGAAAATGAATCCACATGCTATAATAGTGTAAGTTAATATTTTCGCTTGTATGATTGAAGTTTGACTAACCGGTAAGTCTTCTATATTTATTCCATGTTGAGCTTTTCTTCTGGCAAGAATCGTAGATTGGAAAAAATGAAGAAAAAGCTGAAAATTTATATGTTTAAGTGTTATCATAGTTTATTCTTACCTCTACATTTTTTGTTTTCATATTTGTGAGCGACGGTAAAACTTTGAAAGAGTTCAAATTTCTTACGCTGCTCTTTTTCTGAGGCACCGTGTCCGTCGTTTCACTCAGATTGTCACTGTTTAACTGAGTTCCCTGAGATAGAAGAGTTACTGAAAAAAATACATAAAAGCTTAAAGTAATCGTTTCTTCGTGTAGTATTACCAACTGGTGTCATGTAGTTCTTATTTCTGCCAGAAGCCTTGTTATTATCCGCTTTGCAAACATTCACGATTCGAGTTCGTTTTGTTGGTGTAATAAAACCGAGGTTCTCATGTTCAGATGAAATGTCTCTTCTGTCAAGAATCGGTTCTTCGTTCACTCTCTTTTTCGCCAACTTGAATTTTCCGATTTTTCGGAACTCCTCACAACCTTCTGGAGTTGACATCCTCTGGAATTCTAAATAATATCACTGGAATAATGACTAGTTCGGTTGTAAACGCTAGATTAAAAAAATGCAAAAAATTTATTCGATTACTAATCCAATCATTTTTTATATGTATTGAATTATATATTGAACCAAGTCACACTGACATTTGTGAATAGATTATGCCGAAATAGCAACGGTTGAGCTAATGGGAAAAAAGACGGAGGCAATCCGATTAGTATTAGTAAATAGCCTAAGGTAATTGAAGACAATTTCTACATTTTTATAGTTCGATTAGTAATCGGTTGGATTTGTCATGTTCGCTGCGTCACTTTCTGGCAAATAAAACACACAACAAAAATGTGGGAGGAATTTAGAACTATAGCTGGGTCCCGCAACGAAAAACGATATCGTTGATTTGATTACTAATCTGATGTCTTATTTAACACAAAAAGTGGGCGTGGCCATTATGGGATACTGTAGGTGTGGGTCTCGCAGCGAAAATGCGACCAGCATCTCTTCTGGCGCCAATTCAAAAACCACAACCTAAGTCAAATGAACCCACGGGAGAGCCAAAAGTGAACCAACCTCTCGCCATGGTGTGAAATGAACAAAATGATCCAATGCCCAAATAGTGGGCGTGGCTTAGACGGGTTACTGTAGATGTGGGTCTCGCAGCGAGAATGCGCCCAAACAATTTAGGCGCCAATTCAAAAACCATAATCAAATGAACCCATGGGAGAGCTAAAAACATACCAGCCGCTCACCATGGTGTAAAATGACAAGAATGAACCAATGCCACAAAAAGTGGGCGTGGCTTAAGCGGGTTACTGTAGGTTTGGGTCTCGCAGCGAAAATGCGACCAATCAATTTTGGCGCCAATTCAAAAACCATAACCAAATGAACCCACGGGAGAGCAGAAAATTAACCAGCCGCTCGCCATGGTGTAAAATGACAAGAAAAAACCAATGCCACAAAATGTGGGCGTGGCTTATGTTGGTTACTGTAGGTGTGGGTCTCGCAGCAAAAATGCGATCAACTTGTGGCACAAATTCATTCGTTTCTATATGCTTTTTAGAAAGTACATTCTTTGTTCAATGTTCTTGTCAATTTGATTACTAATCGGATTACACAAGTGGGCGTGGCTTAAGCGGGTTACTGTACCTGGGTCCCACAACGAAAATGCGACCAAACAATTTTCGCGCCAATTCAAAAACCGAACCAAATGAACCCATGGGAGAGCAGAAAATTAACCAGCCGCTCGCCATGGTGTAAAATGAACAAAATGAACCAATGCCCAAATAGTGGGCGTGGCTTAGACGGGTTACTGTAGATGTGGGTCTCGCAGCGAAAATGCGCCCAAACAATTTTGGCGCCAATTCAAATCTCATAATTAGATGAACCCACGGGAGAGCAGAAAATTAACCAGCCGCTCGCCATGGTGTAAAATGACAAGAATGAACCAATACCACAGAATGTGGGCGTGACTTATGTTGGTTACTGTATATGTGGGTCCCGCAGCGAAAACGCGACCATCCAATTTTGGCGCCAATTCAAAAACCATAATCAAGTAAAACTATGTGAGAGCTAAAAACAAACCAGCCACTCACCATGGTGTAAAATGACAAGAATGAGCCGAAATCACAAAAAGTGGGCGTGGTTTGAGTGGGTTACTGTAGCCTGAGGTCTCGCAGCGAAAATGCGATCAACTTGTGGTACAAATTCAATATGCAGTAAACAACATTTCAATGAATAATAGTGATAAATAAAAACTGAAAAAGTGATGAATAGAACGAATTAGTTATCAAACGAGTCTGTTGTTCGAACGTCATGAACTATAAGTGTCTGTGCACTTTTATTGTGTCTTCTCTGTATTGTGTGTCTGTTCCTGTAACGGTTTAAAACTTCATGCATGTTTTTTTGCTAACAATAATAATAAATACTTTATTAGTCAACCCGATAACATGATCTACTAATCGCATGACTAGTTCCAGAAGATTACCGAACGTGAGTTGTGAAAATATAACATTAATATGCAAAATGTAGCAATGGAGGTTTCTGTCAACAAAACAACAATCTGAAACGATGGGATTACTAATCGGATGACTGATTTCAGAATACTGATGAATACAAATGGTTTGTAATCAATATAGACTGCGCAGAAATATAACAAAACATAACAAATTCTACGAATCGCAACAATTTCGAACAAAGAATTAATCAACTGGTTGATTGAACTGGCAAACTTTCCGGGTTGATTGCTAATCGGATTGTCATTCGAGTGGTTGGACCACTAAGCAGGCTTCCTTGCTCTAAGCCTAAGCCTAAGCCTAAGCCTAAGCCTAAGCCTAAGCCTAAGCCTAAGCCTAAGCCTAAGCCTAAGCCTAAGCCTAAGCCTAAGCCTAAGCCTAAGTTTTGCTAAGCCTAAGCCTAAGTTTTGCTAAGCCTAAGCCTAAGTTTTGCTAAGCCTAAGCCTAAGATTTGCTAAGCCTAAGCCTAAGATTTGCTAAGCCTAAGCCTAAGATTTGCTAAGCCTAAGCCTAAGATTTGCTAAGCCTAAGCCTAAGATTTGCTAAGCCTAAGCCTAAGATTTGCTAAGCCTAAGCCTAAGATTTGCTAAGCCTAAGCCTAAGATTTGCTAAGCCTAAGCCTAAGATTTGCTAAGCCTAAGCCTAAGATTTGCTAAGCCTAAGCCTAAGATTTGCTAAGCCTAAGCCTAAGATTTGCTAAGCCTAAGCCTAAGATTTGCTAAGCCTAAGCCTAAGATTTGCTAAGCCTAAGCCTAAGATTTGCTAAGCCTAAGCCTAAGATTTGCTAAGCCTTACACCCCCACTTACTCATATGGTTTCAGTTGTACCGACATTTGCCGGGTTCCGCCGTCCTGCGTCGTTTGTGTGTAACTTGCGCAAGTCTTCCTCTGGGAAGATTGGATGATGACTCTGGGTAGAACACATTGCACTACTTCTATCAAAAATTCAAACGAAATCCTGGCATAAAACAAACAACCCAAGATGAAAAACAACGAGAATGACAAGAAACTGTTTGAGAGGGCTGATATAAGTGAAAAATCTGCCTATCGGCGGGGTAGATCAAACCGTAATCAAATTTTGAAAAGTAGATCAAAAGTTTCATTTTGGTTTTTTGTATTTAACTAGAAGTAGGTCTAGATTTCAAATGATTGTGGTAGATCAAACCCATGTTTTGTCAAAATCTAATAAAAATAAGTTTAAAAAACAATAATTTCCGGCTACACACTTGAGTTGGTACATTTACCTGTGGTAAATGTGCGCTGAAACAAAACAATAAAAAATAAAGCAGCTATCATTGATTCTATGCTACTTTGGAAAAGTAGAGAATCTCTAAAACTCAATCCTAATCATGAATTTCTGACAGCGGCCTCGTTTCGGATTGGATGAATTGAGTGGATTAAACGTGGTTTGAATAGCCAAAATTGTGGAATTCGCGTGACCCAGAATTGTGGAATTCGCATGGTTCAAATTGTGGAATTCGCGTGACCCAGAATTGTGGAATTCGCGTGGTTCAAATTGTGGAATTCGCGTGACCCAGAATTGTGGAATTCGCGTGACCCAAAATTGTGGAATTCGCGTGAATTGGTTCGCCGGGGGACGGGTTTCCAAGAAACCTAAGCCTGAGAAATGTTGGAAGCATTTCCCGTGTGCTGAAAGTGACTTTCCCGTATCAGTTTGTGGACTTTTTGTGTCAGTTTGTGGACTTTCCGCGTGTAAAAGCTGGCTTCTGTGTAAAATGGTAGAATTTACACATTGTGTGAATCTGTTTCAATCTCTCAGGCTTAGGTTTCTTAGAGATTCCGCAAAAAACTTGGCTGCCAGCCAAAAAAAGTGAGAACAACTATTGTTATACGCTCCAAAAGATATGGTAGAAGCTATAGAAATGCAGGGAAATATAAGATTCGTGCATTTTTGGAGAATTTTTTATTTCCAGTATGAAGAACAATAAATGGAACAGATGAGATCTTCAGATGACATTCGAGATCAGAAAAAAACATGTAAGATAACAAAACACAACAGATAACATTAGAAAGTTACTAAAACAACAATAAGATATATCCATCAACCGCGTAGATATCCTTGATTTGTCTCTTGTCACCAGTACTGTGAGAGAATGCGGATGACAACTTTTGAGCAGTCCATCCCACAACCACCCCGTTGGATGGTATGAAAATCAGCCGAGTGATATTTCTGGAATGGATGGAAGGGAAGTCTGTTAAAAATTGAATTACTTTTAGAATTTAACGGAAAGCTATCGTACCTCTACATCCACGATACTCACACACACACGAGCAATCTTCATATCCTTCACAAAATGCTTGATTTTTCCACTCGAGTGGTGCCATGAGAAACGCGTAGATAGGGAGTTGCTTCATTTTGCTCGTGGACGGTGTTCCACAATCCTCACACACACGCGAGCGGTGTACTAGTCGGGGAGCTGTAAAAAATGAATTTCTTCTGAGTAAAGAAATTTAGAAATTAACCGTACCTCTCCGTAGCACACCAAGTACGCTCCATCGGGGACGTCTCCGAGTGTTGCCACCTTCTTCACTCCCATCACACTATCATAATTATTCAGAATCGCCCAAATAATCATCACGAACATCTTCGCAGTCTTCTGTCCAGATTTGTATTGTCTGACAATTCTCCAAATCTCATCCGCCTCTCACACACATACGAGCAGTCCATTATCCGGGACTTTCTCCAAACTATCCAGAATCTTCATATCCTTCACAAAATGTTTGACTTTTCCACTCGCCAAATCCCTCCAAATCTCATTCGGCTCTCACACACACACGAGCATATCTTGAACGTGGAACTCTGAATGTTTCCAGAAATTGACATTCCTCACACACACACGAGCGACGTTGGCAGCCTCGATTTTGTCGTTTTTGAGACCCTCCATGTAGCCCTTCTTGGTGAGTGGTGCCATGAGAAACGCGTAGATAGGGAGTTGCTTCATTTTGCTCGTGGACGGTGTTCCACAATCCTCACACACACGCGAGCGATGTACTTGGAGCACTAGTCGGGGAGCTGTAAAAAATGAATTACTTCTGAGTAAAGAAATTTAGAAATTAACCGTACCTCTCCGTAGCACACCAAGTACAATCCATCGGGAACGTCTTCGAGTGTTGCCATCTTCTCCTCACACACACACAAGCATGATGTAGATGTCTGAAGTGGCATCACTATCTGTGAAACTTCTGGAGATTCGATGTGTGGCATCTGTTTTCCAATTGTTTGGGTCCAAAGCAGAAGTACGAAAGATGTTTCTCAGGTTTTCGAAAACCGCTCCGGCGATGACACCATTTTCAAAGCGGTTGTGTTGACATATGAGACGGATGGACTGTTCGGATGGTTGCTCCATTCGCCTTTTTCTGGGCTTATGTAGCCGTCCACCCCACCAGCATCCCGGTATTTGCACATAGGCGGAGCATCGAGATCATGATGGATTTCACCATTTCTGTAGTACCTCTGGTAGAGCTCATTCCGTGCCGTGGCAGATTATGATATTGTGAAGGTTTCGAGTCAATTATGGTTTTCTGAAACATCAGAGGTTTGGAAA
Source organism: Caenorhabditis latens (assembly GCA_002259235.3). Lineage (NCBI taxonomy): Eukaryota > Metazoa > Nematoda > Chromadorea > Rhabditida > Rhabditidae > Caenorhabditis > Caenorhabditis latens. Next base: position 54,112 of record NIPN03000011.1, on the reverse strand, counting down.
AAAATGATAACAAGGGAGACAATTTGATTTGTAATCGGACAGGTTGATTGGTAATCAGCAGAGTGGCTGATTATGAGACAAAGAAGGAAAGTTTCTACATTTTGATAGGCCGATTACTAATCGGATGGTTTGCTCATGTTTATTCCACTACACTCTAGAAAAAATGACCCAACCAAAAAGTGAGAGTAGAGTGGGGCTACTGTACATGTGGGTCTCGCAGCGCAAATGTGACCAAGAGACTATGGCGTCACATTTACGTCTACAACTAGTCGAGTGTTTCGACTAATAATCGGATCGATTTATCAGTTAAATGGTTGGCAGTAAAAATGGAAATAAGTGCAATCAATGAAATTTAAAATGTAAAATGGATTGCCAAAGCAGGACCACATAATAAACAATCATTTTAAAATTTGTAGCCACATTATTAATTTATTCAGAAGATAATGCAAAAAATGTTCATAAAAAAGAAGAAAATTGACAAGTTTTGTTGTCTCAATCAAATTTACAAACACTAAATTGTTATTTTTAAAATGTATTATTCCAGCACTGTCAACCCCACAGGAACGGCCATCGTTTGGAAGTTGCCACATGAACGCAACTGATTAGCGATGTGACCAGCAAGTTGTCTTATTTCACATTGCTCCATAACATCATGCGGTGCCAGCGAATCAAAGAAGTTTTCGTGACATTTACACGTACGATCCAAGTTTAGCGAGTTTCCATACTCCCAAGTTGCAACGGCACATTGAAGAAGATGCGCATCTTGTGTCTAAGCAAAATGATTATCTTTGAAGCAAACACACTACTTACCATTGTCAAACTTCCTAGTTGTGAGATTTTCCGAAATTCTCCATCCAGTCGGTGTTGCAGTTGTCCGTCTTCTACAGAAAAGTGAGTGACTTGTTCATTCTCGTCAACCTCACACAAACAGGGATCGACCATAATCATCACCTCTCTCTCTAATCCGACTTTCAGTAGACCAACTACAACCCGAGCAATAAAATAACCATCTGAATGACGACGAAGAGGTGTTCTTAGCTGATGCATGTTTATAGCTCTATTGTTCTCGATCAACCCTGAAAACAGACGTATTGAAGTTCGTCACATTTTAGTTTTACATCTTTTAACAAACGTTTGTTCGAATTGAGTACATTTGTCATTGTCAACAATTACAAGAGAAGCGGTGACCAATGAAAGTGTAAAGGAGTGCATCCGATTAGTAATCGAATGGATTAATTGTAGTATTCACAAAAACACAAAAAGTGGGCGTGGTTTGAGTGGGTTACTGTAGCCTGAGGTCTCGCAGCGACAATGCGACCAGCACACTATGGCGCCTAATCGAATACCAAAATCAAATGAAGCCATGGGAGAGCAGAAAATAAACCAGCCGCTCGCCATGGTGTAAAATGAACAAAATGAACCAATGCTACAAAAAGTGGGCGTGGCTTATGTGGGTTACTGTAGGTTTGGGTCTCGCAGCGAAAACGCGATCAACTTGTGACACAAATTCATGCGTTTCTTTATGCTTTTTAGAAAGTATATTCTTAATACAATGTTATCGTCAATCCGATTACTAATCGGATTACACATTCAACAAAAAAGTGGGCGTGGCTTAGACGGGTTACTGTAGATGTGGGTCTCGCAGCAAAAATGCGACCAAACAATTTTGGCGCCAATTCGGAAACCATAATCAAATGAACCCATAGGAGAGCTAAAAATATACCAGCCGCTCGCCATGGTGTAAAATGACAAGAATGAACCAATGCCGCAGAAAGTGGGCGTGGCTTAGACGGGTTACTGTAGATGTGGGTCTCGCAGCAAAAACGCGACCAACATATAATGGCGCCAATTCAAATCTCATAATCAAATGAACCCATAGGAGAGCAGAAAATAAACCAGCCGCTCGCCATGGTGTAAAATGAACAAAATGAACCAATGCTACAAAAAGTGGGCGTGGCTTATGTGGGTTACTGTAGGTTTGGGTCTCGCAGCGAAAACGCGATCAACTTGTGACACAAATTCATGCGTTTCTTTATGCTTTTTAGAAAGTATATTCTTAATACAATGTTATCGTCAATCCGATTACTAATCGGATTACACATTCAACAAAAAAGTGGGCGTGGCTTAGACGGGTTACTGTAGATGTGGGTCTCGCAGCAAAAATGCGACCAAACAATTTTGGCGCCAATTCGGAAACCATAATCAAATGAACCCATAGGAGAGCTAAAAATATACCAGCCGCTCGCCATGGTGTAAAATGACAAGAATGAACCAATGCCGCAGAAAGTGGGCGTGGCTTAGACGGGTTACTGTAGATGTGGGTCTCGCAGCAAAAACGCGACCAACATATAATGGCGCCAATTCAAAAACCAAAATCAAATGAACCCATAGGAGAGCTAAAAATAAACCAGCCGCTCGCCATGGTGTAAAATGACAAGAATGAACCAATGCCACAAAATGTGGGTGTGGCTTATGTTGGTTACTGTACCTGGGTCTCGCAGCGAAAATGCGACCATAAATTTTGGCGCCAATTCAAAAACCATAATCAAGTGAAATCACGGAGAGCCAGCCGCTCGCCACAATGTAAAATGACCAGAATGAACGCGTGTCACAAAAACTTGCAACAAAAAGTGCGACCAAACAATTTTTTTGGTAAGCCCAACGTTTCTTAGTGATCTTTTAGAGGAGTTTTTCTCGGTTCAATGATATTGTCAATCCGATTATTAATCAAATGTTATGTTTATGGAAAGGAGAGTAGTTGCGAATGTATCAGTCAACTCGGCTGGACACCAAAAAAGTGAGAGTTACAACTACTAAACACTTTATTATTGTCATTAGAACCAAACACAAAAGATTAAATTCGCTTCTCAGTTCCAAACGAAACAATTTTGTACCTGCGGGGTCGCACGATTGATATGTCTAAGATAGAAACGCCATCTAAAAAAAATGGGATTGTCCGCTTATTTGAAGACAGCTTTTATACTTACTTTGATACTCCTGATTCCGGGCAATTATTACAGGTGTACCTCTCGTTGTATTTGTTGTCTTCGTGACAAACCATCCAATGCTCGTTGGACTTTTCGATAGTGTCGTGATTTGCATTCGCGCAGTTTAACACAGGACAGCGATATGGACTATCTTTTTGACAAAGTCCCTTTCCACAAAAAGGCAATCCGTTCGAATCAGTCTTCATCAACCGTCGTAAACTTTCGAACGCTTTCTTAATATTGAAAGCGAACTCTTGAGATAGATGCTTTTTTCGCTCAGCTGCATCAAAATCCACATTTGAACAGGTTTTCCAATGTTTCACATTGAGAGCATCGATAAATTGTCGCTTTTGATTATTTGTCAATTTCGATAATTGCTCTTCAGTTACATTGAGTTGCTAAAAAACCCGACAAATAGAATAATCACATCTGATTAGTAATCAGAAACAGAAATGTAACTCACTCGTTCGTCAGACGCCAAGTCCCGGTTTGATATGTCATAACTCAAGTGCTTATAGCCGTAACGTGCACTAGCGCTACAATGAAACAATGAAGATATCCAATCGTCAACAGTTGTGCCAACTTCGCTCACTCTGTGCGACTTTACTCCATCAATAACATTACTGAAAACGTACGGTTTAGAAGTAATCAAAAAATGGTGACAACTTGATATAGGCATCTGCTTGGTTTGACTGCCACTGTGCACTAGCATGTAAAGCTTGTTTCATGCGATCCCTGGAAATCAGTTTGTTCCCACTTTCTCTCAATACAACGGATTCTAGAACACTCTTAGCATAGCCGCGTCTGAAGAAAAATAAAATGTATAACAATAGGTGAAAAAATGTTTAAACCTGTACGCTCTAGAAGTGAATAGTGGGTATGGAAGCTTGAGCTGATCGGCGACAAACCTCAAAGGTGCTCTGTCGTTTCGCAATGCTCTCGCTTCCAGTTTCCTTGTTGAGGTACATGCTCGAAATAACGGCGGATCAAAATCCATGACTTCGGACACTTCCGTCTCGAACGAGTTTTCATTTTCAACTTTTGTATCCAGTACATTTGAAATTTTTGTTGCACCACCCATTATACTTAACATTGTCAAAGCTATAGCTATGTTTGGCGACCAGTCCAACTCTCCAGTGTGCTGCACGGTCGGATACGAATATCCAAAACATTGTGGTGCAAACAATCTTTGCCCCATTGTCTTTGTGGAAGTTATTTGAAGTTCCACTCTTAGCCGAATCGTCTCATCCGGATCGTTCTCTTCGCTTTTCTGACGAAAAACACGAACATTAGAACACTTCAGGCAGTCGAATGTAATGTCTATTTCGTCCAAATCGGTGTCCTCTTCTTCTTCACTGTCTTCAACTATACTGGCGGAGCTATTCAATTTTGAAGAGTCTGAAAATTGATAGGATTACTAATCGGATAGACTCTACACAAGCTCTCACTATGACGTTGACGAATGGAACCGATCCGAAGTCCGGATCCAGAAAGCACCATTGCGAGCAGCCAAGATTGCAACTCAAACATGTTGCGGCATCCTTCTGACTTTTCCATGAGCGCAAGAAGATCACGTGTTGTAATCGAGCTTTGTTTTAAGTCCAATTGTCCACCTTTCCGTTTTTGACTGTTTGAAATCGCAGTTCTATCAAATGAACAATTAAATTAGTTCACTCCGCATTTACTCACTTTACACCAGACCAAATTTGCTTTGATTCATCGGTCGACTGATGACATCTGCTTGGTGCAATAATCTCAACATACGTGAAGTACGCCATGAGACCTCGTACGACAGTAAGCATTGTTCCAGCTTCCTTGACATTTGCTCTACCTGTAAAGATTTATGATTACGTGTTTCTTATATACTCAACAAACAGGGCGTTGCATCAGCAGCCAAAAATTTGATTGCCGATGTCCTCATTGGTGGGATTGAATCGTACCATTGCATGAACTGAACAATAATACTTGATTTGTCACTGGTGCTCATAGTTTTTAGCTTTTCTTCAACAACCACCGAAAAGTTTTCTTTTTGTTACACGCAGGGAACAGTTCACTTCTTCTGTGCCATGCAAAACAAAGGAAAAAGACAGCCGATGCCGCAGCTCTTCTTATTGTATCTCGAGACACATTGGCAATCCTCATTTGTCTCTCCAGCCCACACGTGTCAGTATTTGTAGAGTTCCGGAAGTTGTTAGAAAATGAATCCACATGCTATAATAGTGTAAGTTAATATTTTCGCTTGTATGATTGAAGTTTGACTAACCGGTAAGTCTTCTATATTTATTCCATGTTGAGCTTTTCTTCTGGCAAGAATCGTAGATTGGAAAAAATGAAGAAAAAGCTGAAAATTTATATGTTTAAGTGTTATCATAGTTTATTCTTACCTCTACATTTTTTGTTTTCATATTTGTGAGCGACGGTAAAACTTTGAAAGAGTTCAAATTTCTTACGCTGCTCTTTTTCTGAGGCACCGTGTCCGTCGTTTCACTCAGATTGTCACTGTTTAACTGAGTTCCCTGAGATAGAAGAGTTACTGAAAAAAATACATAAAAGCTTAAAGTAATCGTTTCTTCGTGTAGTATTACCAACTGGTGTCATGTAGTTCTTATTTCTGCCAGAAGCCTTGTTATTATCCGCTTTGCAAACATTCACGATTCGAGTTCGTTTTGTTGGTGTAATAAAACCGAGGTTCTCATGTTCAGATGAAATGTCTCTTCTGTCAAGAATCGGTTCTTCGTTCACTCTCTTTTTCGCCAACTTGAATTTTCCGATTTTTCGGAACTCCTCACAACCTTCTGGAGTTGACATCCTCTGGAATTCTAAATAATATCACTGGAATAATGACTAGTTCGGTTGTAAACGCTAGATTAAAAAAATGCAAAAAATTTATTCGATTACTAATCCAATCATTTTTTATATGTATTGAATTATATATTGAACCAAGTCACACTGACATTTGTGAATAGATTATGCCGAAATAGCAACGGTTGAGCTAATGGGAAAAAAGACGGAGGCAATCCGATTAGTATTAGTAAATAGCCTAAGGTAATTGAAGACAATTTCTACATTTTTATAGTTCGATTAGTAATCGGTTGGATTTGTCATGTTCGCTGCGTCACTTTCTGGCAAATAAAACACACAACAAAAATGTGGGAGGAATTTAGAACTATAGCTGGGTCCCGCAACGAAAAACGATATCGTTGATTTGATTACTAATCTGATGTCTTATTTAACACAAAAAGTGGGCGTGGCCATTATGGGATACTGTAGGTGTGGGTCTCGCAGCGAAAATGCGACCAGCATCTCTTCTGGCGCCAATTCAAAAACCACAACCTAAGTCAAATGAACCCACGGGAGAGCCAAAAGTGAACCAACCTCTCGCCATGGTGTGAAATGAACAAAATGATCCAATGCCCAAATAGTGGGCGTGGCTTAGACGGGTTACTGTAGATGTGGGTCTCGCAGCGAGAATGCGCCCAAACAATTTAGGCGCCAATTCAAAAACCATAATCAAATGAACCCATGGGAGAGCTAAAAACATACCAGCCGCTCACCATGGTGTAAAATGACAAGAATGAACCAATGCCACAAAAAGTGGGCGTGGCTTAAGCGGGTTACTGTAGGTTTGGGTCTCGCAGCGAAAATGCGACCAATCAATTTTGGCGCCAATTCAAAAACCATAACCAAATGAACCCACGGGAGAGCAGAAAATTAACCAGCCGCTCGCCATGGTGTAAAATGACAAGAAAAAACCAATGCCACAAAATGTGGGCGTGGCTTATGTTGGTTACTGTAGGTGTGGGTCTCGCAGCAAAAATGCGATCAACTTGTGGCACAAATTCATTCGTTTCTATATGCTTTTTAGAAAGTACATTCTTTGTTCAATGTTCTTGTCAATTTGATTACTAATCGGATTACACAAGTGGGCGTGGCTTAAGCGGGTTACTGTACCTGGGTCCCACAACGAAAATGCGACCAAACAATTTTCGCGCCAATTCAAAAACCGAACCAAATGAACCCATGGGAGAGCAGAAAATTAACCAGCCGCTCGCCATGGTGTAAAATGAACAAAATGAACCAATGCCCAAATAGTGGGCGTGGCTTAGACGGGTTACTGTAGATGTGGGTCTCGCAGCGAAAATGCGCCCAAACAATTTTGGCGCCAATTCAAATCTCATAATTAGATGAACCCACGGGAGAGCAGAAAATTAACCAGCCGCTCGCCATGGTGTAAAATGACAAGAATGAACCAATACCACAGAATGTGGGCGTGACTTATGTTGGTTACTGTATATGTGGGTCCCGCAGCGAAAACGCGACCATCCAATTTTGGCGCCAATTCAAAAACCATAATCAAGTAAAACTATGTGAGAGCTAAAAACAAACCAGCCACTCACCATGGTGTAAAATGACAAGAATGAGCCGAAATCACAAAAAGTGGGCGTGGTTTGAGTGGGTTACTGTAGCCTGAGGTCTCGCAGCGAAAATGCGATCAACTTGTGGTACAAATTCAATATGCAGTAAACAACATTTCAATGAATAATAGTGATAAATAAAAACTGAAAAAGTGATGAATAGAACGAATTAGTTATCAAACGAGTCTGTTGTTCGAACGTCATGAACTATAAGTGTCTGTGCACTTTTATTGTGTCTTCTCTGTATTGTGTGTCTGTTCCTGTAACGGTTTAAAACTTCATGCATGTTTTTTTGCTAACAATAATAATAAATACTTTATTAGTCAACCCGATAACATGATCTACTAATCGCATGACTAGTTCCAGAAGATTACCGAACGTGAGTTGTGAAAATATAACATTAATATGCAAAATGTAGCAATGGAGGTTTCTGTCAACAAAACAACAATCTGAAACGATGGGATTACTAATCGGATGACTGATTTCAGAATACTGATGAATACAAATGGTTTGTAATCAATATAGACTGCGCAGAAATATAACAAAACATAACAAATTCTACGAATCGCAACAATTTCGAACAAAGAATTAATCAACTGGTTGATTGAACTGGCAAACTTTCCGGGTTGATTGCTAATCGGATTGTCATTCGAGTGGTTGGACCACTAAGCAGGCTTCCTTGCTCTAAGCCTAAGCCTAAGCCTAAGCCTAAGCCTAACTTTTACAACCAATTGTCTTATTTTCTCACTTTTTCTCGAACTTTTACACACTTTTACACACTTTTTTCCACTTTTCTAGTTTCGGAACGAAACAAAACTTGATTTGGGCTCAACCAACCCATATATAAAGCTCGCTTCGCTCGCTTTCTCCGACGCCATGAAAGACAGAAAATTCCTTGAAAAGCTCGGACGCCATGAAAGACAGAAAATTCAAAAATTAGCTCAGACGCCATGAAAGTAAGTAAATTCCTACATAGCTCAGACGCCATGAAAGTTAGAAAATTCTTTTTCTCTACTCTTGTATGAGATTTCACAAAAAATTGCCCAAATTCGGCTCGCGGTGTTCAAAAACAACTAAATTGTAATAATAAACACCGTTTTTGCCTAAAACCTGACTATTCAACCCAATTTCCAAATTTAATAGACTCATTCTTGTTTGTAGCCTTTCGTTCAAAACAATAGTATAAGAAGTCATTAAAAGTGTCATAATGAAGGCGCTCCGCGCCTTCATTACAACATTTTAATAATTTCTTATACTATTGTTTCAAACAAAACGCAATTGTATGTTTTATATTGAATTTTTAACAAAAACGTGATGTTTTTGCGGAAATTATAAATTCACAGGTTGATCAAAGTTTGAAGCTTTAAAACTTCTAGTTTCCGTTTAAAACATTATTTATAGTAACACCTGTGTCTTTTTTCACTAAGATTTCTTTATTACACTGACCAATATTGCATAAATCAATAGATAAATGCATACAAGTGTTTAACGAACAAAACACGTTTAGCCGAAATAAAAACAACTGTCCCAGAGAAAAGCTCGCCGAATTTGGGCAATTTTTTGTGAAATCTCATACAAGAGTAGAGAAAAAGAATTTTCTAACTTTCATGGCGTCTGAGCTATGTAGGAATTTACTTACTTTCATGGCGTCTGAGCTAATTTTTGAATTTTCTGTCTTTCATTGGTTGAGCCCAAATCAAGTTTTGTTTCGTTCCGAAACTAGAAAAGTGGAAAAAAGTGTGTAAAAGTGTGTAAAAGTTCGAGAAAAAGTGAGAAAATAAGACAATTGGTTGTAAAAGTGGTGAAAAAGTAATAAAAAAGTAGAAAAATGGTGAAAAAGTGAAAAAAAAGAGTCGTATGTTTTGTATTTGTAGCCTTCACGGTGACGCTTCGCTCCGCTCAGCGTCACCGTAAACGCAATCTGAGTAGCAGCGCTTCGCGCCACTACTACTCTTTCAACTGTGGTTATTAATGACTTATTTTCAAATTGAAGCTATTATCTGAGTGAGAGGTGTTCCGGTGGGAATGATTGAGGTGGTCGTCATATTGTCATTTTTCCCACACAAAGTGACAGGTCGTGTTGTTAAAATGATTGATGACCTGACCTTCCCCCCTCTCTCCATAGTGCCAGCCGTTCACACTCTTAATAGTGTGAAATCGGGTTGTCTGGGTGAATGAATCTGAAGAAAATTAGACAGTTTGACTAAACTTAAGACGCAGAATAACATGGCGTTAAAAAATCTTCAAAATTCCAACTTTGAATTTTCGACTTTTTCCAGATTTCGACCTTATCTCGCTTTGATCTCGGTTCCGGTCAGTGGTATCGGGACAATCTAAAGTGCGTATTATAGCTCTCTAAATTCTCTAGGAAGACAAAAAAGTTCGAAAACCACACCTACAAAACTGTGTGTGAAATTTCGAAAAAACCAAAATTTTGAAAATTTTGAAAAATTTTACAAGTCCAAAAAAAATTTTCCTAGTCGAAATTTTGAAATTTTTTTTGATAGTTCCACTAAACAAAGCACGCTGAATAATATGGCGTTGAGAAAATTCCAAAATTCTTATTTTGAAAATCCGATTTTTTTTGAGCCATGACCTTATCTCGCTTTGATCTCGGCTCCGGTTACTGGTATCGGGACAAGCTAAAGTGCATCTGATAGCCCTTACAATATTCTAGGTAGACAAAAAAGTTTGAAAACCATACCTACAAAACTGTGTGTGAAATTTCAAAAAAACCAAAAATTTCAAAAATTTCAAAAATTTTACAAGTCCAAAAAAAATTTTCCCAGTCGAAATTCTGGAATTTTTTTAGACAGTTCGACTAAACAAAGCACGCTGAATAATATGGCGTTGAGAAAATTCCAAAATTCCCATTTTGAAAATCCGATTTTTTTTGAGCCATGACCTTATCTCGCTTCGATCTCGGCTCCGGTCAGAGGTATTGGGTCAAAATAAGTTCCATTATGTAGCCCTTGAAATTTTCTAGGGGGACAATCAATTTCAATTCACAAAAATCTACCGTAACCCCCTCAAAAAATCAATAACAAAAAAAATTTTTGAAAAATTTTCAAAAAAAAAGTTTGAAAATTTTTTTCTCAAAAATTGACGTTAAGAACCCTTAGCGGTATATGTTTTCCGGGGTACTTTTTTATGCTCTATCGAATGGTATAGGTTTTATAACCGTACAACTTCAAACTTTTTTTTCGATTTTTTTCCGGAGCACCTACCGGCTCAAAAAATCAATATTTTCAAAAACTCTTTATAGTCTCGGTACAAGCTCTCAATTCTCTATCGAATAACACAAACACTTTTGATCTACCTTTTAACACTAAAAAGTTATGGCAGTTTTAATTTTCAAAAATCAATTATCGATTTTTCTCGAAATACAGACATGACTTTTTTTTGAAACTTCACCATTAGTTAGAACTTTTTATTACCTTTCCAATGATATATGTCTCAAAAGGTTTGACCAGAGAAAGTAGATCACTTTTTGAGAAAAAAAATTATCGATTGATTATCGATTTTTTTTTGAAACGTATGTACTTTTTTCTGATAGAGCTCTTAATTCTACATACAATCAAAAAAAAAAGTCCCCGAAAGCTCCACTCCGAAAAAAGTTACAAAAGTTTTAGTGAATTATCGATTTTTTCAAATCGATATAAGTGGGCGGAGCCTAAATTTTAGAAAAATTTGAGAATGTATATTTCCTCATTTTGGCAGGGCTATCCGATGCAGTCATAAAATCCCGGAAATAAAATTTTGGTGACCGCGCCTCAGCCCAAATGGCACAGGCAGAAGCCTGCGCCTGAGCCTAACCATTTTTCTACTTTTTTATTACTTTTTCACCACTTTTACAACCAATTGTCTTATTTTCTCACTTTTTCTCGAACTTTTACACACTTTTACACACTTTTTTCCACTTTTCTAGTTTCGGAACGAAACAAAACTTGATTTGGGCTCAACCAACCCATATATAAAGCTCGCTTCGCTCGCTTTCTCCGACGCCATGAAAGACAGAAAATTCCTTGAAAAGCTCGGACGCCATGAAAGACAGAAAATTCAAAAATTAGCTCAGACGCCATGAAAGTAAGTAAATTCCTACATAGCTCAGACGCCATGAAAGTTAGAAAATTCTTTTTCTCTACTCTTGTATGAGATTTCACAAAAAATTGCCCAAATTCGGCTCGCGGTGTTCAAAAACAACTAAATTGTAATAATAAACACCGTTTTTGCCTAAAACCTGACTATTCAACCCAATTTCCAAATTTAATAGACTCATTCTTGTTTGTAGCCTTTCGTTCAAAACAATAGTATAAGAAGTCATTAAAAGTGTCATAATGAAGGCGCTCCGCGCCTTCATTACAACATTTTAATAATTTCTTATACTATTGTTTCAAACAAAACGCAATTGTATGTTTTATATTGAATTTTTAACAAAAACGTGATGTTTTTGCGGAAATTATAAATTCACAGGTTGATCAAAGTTTGAAGCTTTAAAACTTCTAGTTTCCGTTTAAAACATTATTTATAGTAACACCTGTGTCTTTTTTCACTAAGATTTCTTTATTACACTGACCAATATTGCATAAATCAATAGATAAATGCATACAAGTGTTTAACGAACAAAACACGTTTAGCCGAAATAAAAACAACTGTCCCAGAGAAAAGCTCGCCGAATTTGGGCAATTTTTTGTGAAATCTCATACAAGAGTAGAGAAAAAGAATTTTCTAACTTTCATGGCGTCTGAGCTATGTAGGAATTTACTTACTTTCATGGCGTCTGAGCTAATTTTTGAATTTTCTGTCTTTCATGGCGTCCGAGCTTTTCAAGGAATTTTCTGTCTTTCATGGCGTCGGAGAAAGCGAGCGAAGCGAGCTTTATATATGGGTTGGTTGAGCCCAAATCAAGTTTTGTTTCGTTCCGAAACTAGAAAAGTGGAAAAAAGTGTGTAAAAGTGTGTAAAAGTTCGAGAAAAAGTGAGAAAATAAGACAATTGGTTGTAAAAGTGGTGAAAAAGTAATAAAAAAGTAGAAAAATGGTGAAAAAGTGAAAAAAAAGAGTCGTATGTTTTGTATTTGTAGCCTTCACGGTGACGCTTCGCTCCGCTCAGCGTCACCGTAAACGCAATCTGAGTAGCAGCGCTTCGCGCCACTACTACTCTTTCAACTGTGGTTATTAATGACTTATTTTCAAATTGAAGCTATTATCTGAGTGAGAGGTGTTCCGGTGGGAATGATTGAGGTGGTCGTCATATTGTCATTTTTCCCACACAAAGTGACAGGTCGTGTTGTTAAAATGATTGATGACCTGACCTTCCCCCCTCTCTCCATAGTGCCAGCCGTTCACACTCTTAATAGTGTGAAATCGGGTTGTCTGGGTGAATGAATCTGAAGAAAATTAGACAGTTTGACTAAACTTAAGACGCAGAATAACATGGCGTTAAAAAATCTTCAAAATTCCAACTTTGAATTTTCGACTTTTTCCAGATTTCGACCTTATCTCGCTTTGATCTCGGTTCCGGTCAGTGGTATCGGGACAATCTAAAGTGCGTATTATAGCTCTCTAAATTCTCTAGGAAGACAAAAAAGTTCGAAAACCACACCTACAAAACTGTGTGTGAAATTTCGAAAAAACCAAAATTTTGAAAATTTTGAAAAATTTTACAAGTCCAAAAAAAAATTTTCCTAGTCGAAATTTTGAAATTTTTTTTGATAGTTCCACTAAACAAAGCACGCTGAATAATATGGCGTTGAGAAAATTCCAAAATTCTTATTTTGAAAATCCGATTTTTTTTGAGCCATGACCTTATCTCGCTTTGATCTCGGCTCCGGTTACTGGTATCGGGACAAGCTAAAGTGCATCTGATAGCCCTTACAATATTCTAGGTAGACAAAAAAGTTTGAAAACCATACCTACAAAACTGTGTGTGAAATTTCAAAAAAACCAAAAATTTCAAAAATTTCAAAAATTTTACAAGTCCAAAAAAAAAATTTTCCCAGTCGAAATTCTGGAATTTTTTTAGACAGTTCGACTAAACAAAGCACGCTGAATAATATGGCGTTGAGAAAATTCCAAAATTCCCATTTTGAAAATCCGATTTTTTTTGAGCCATGACCTTATCTCGCTTCGATCTCGGCTCCGGTCAGAGGTATTGGGTCAAAATAAGTTCCATTATGTAGCCCTTGAAATTTTCTAGGGGGACAATCAATTTCAATTCACAAAAATCTACCGTAACCCCTCAAAAAATCAATAACAAAAAAAATTTTTGAAAAATTTTCAAAAAAAAAAGTTTGAAAATTTTTTTCTCAAAAATTGACGTTAAGAACCCTTAGCGGTATATGTTTTCCGGGGTACTTTTTTATGCTCTATCGAATGGTATAGGTTTTATAACCGTACAACTTCAAACTTTTTTTTCGATTTTTTTCCGGAGCACCTACCGGCTCAAAAAATCAATATTTTCAAAAACTCTTTATAGTCTCGGTACAAGCTCTCAATTCTCTATCGAATAACACAAACACTTTTGATCTACCTTTTAACACTAAAAAGTTATGGCAGTTTTAATTTTCAAAAATCAATTATCGATTTTTCTCGAAATACAGACATGACTTTTTTTTGAAACTTCACCATTAGTTAGAACTTTTTATTACCTTTCCAATGATATATGTCTCAAAAGGTTTGACCAGAGAAAGTAGATCACTTTTTGAGAAAAAAAATTATCGATTGATTATCGATTTTTTTTTGAAACGTATGTACTTTTTTCTGATAGAGCTCTTAATTCTACATACAATCAAAAAAAAGTCCCCGAAAGCTCCACTCCGAAAAAAGTTACAAAAGTTTTAGTGAATTATCGATTTTTTCAAATCGATATAAGTGGGCGGAGCCTAAATTTTAGAAAAATTTGAGAATGTATATTTCCTCATTTTGGCAGGGCTATCCGATGCAGTCATAAAATCCCGGAAATAAAATTTTGGTGACCGCGCCTCAGCCCAAATGGCGCAGGCAGAAGCCTGCGCCTGAGCCTAAGCCTAAACCTCGCGGACGACACTTAATTATCAATTTGGCAAAGACACAGGAGAGAGCAACGTTCACTAGTTTCCCTGCAAATGAGCCAATCGAGATTTTTGGAGTGCGATGGATGCTTATTGCTTTTGCGGAGTTCCACCCAGGACATTATACAACGATGAAGAAAACTTTACATTGCTGGATTTCAATTTCAGACAGCAAAGTACTACCAACCACTGTGCCTCTCAACGAAATGGATTTGTCTAATTACATGGTGCAGTCTCTCGTTTTTCTTAGGTTGAATTAAATTAATGGCTTTTTTATTATTTCTAGTCAAATTCGGTGTTTTATTTTAATTGTGGTTTTTATACTTTTTTATTGTAGTCCTTTTATGTAGTATTTTATTTTTTATTGTAGTCATTTTATGTATTGTTTTATATTTTATATTAAATAAATTAAATCTAAAATTCGGCAGTGTACTTAGCAAAGAAAAAAGGCGCAATAGTCTTGGCGCGCAGCGCCTGGACTCAGATTGCGTTTACGGTGATGCTGAGCGGAGCGAAGCATCACCGTGAAGGTCACAAATATAATACACACTCTTTTTTTTCCCTTCTCACATTTTTCAGAACTTAGAATTTTTTTGTATCTTAGATTTTTTTCCAACATTTTTTAAAACTTTCAGAGTTTCGGCACGAAACAAAACTGGATTTGGGCTCAAAACCAAACTATTACTACGCTCGCTTTTTCCGGCGCCATGAAAGACAGAAAATTCCTTCTTTCTTTTTTTATCGCTTAGTTTCGACACGAAACAAAACTGGATTTGGGCTCAACACCCAATTGTATTACGCTCGCTTCGCTCGCTTTCTCCGGCGCCATGAAAGACATAAAATTCCTACAAAAGCTCAGACGCCATGAAAGACAGAAAATTCCTTCAAAAGCTCAGACGCCATGAAAGACAGAAAATTCTTCTTTTTCAAGCGTGATCTCACTGTACTTAGCCCAAATCCGGCTCGACGTGACCAAACACAATAAAAATTCCATAACTCATTCATGTTTGTAGCCTTCCGTATAAAAACCCAAAAAATAAGCAGATAAAAGTGTCATAATGGAGGCGCTTCGCGCCTCCATTAACACATTTTATCTGCTTATTTTTTGGGTTTTTATACGAAACGCAATCTAATGTGATCGAATAAAAGAAAAGAGGTGAATAATGAGTCCTGATTAAAAAACAAATATCTTTGAGTTTGTTTTGAAATTATATATTTTATTTCAAAAGATAACAATGTTGAGAATGAAAAAGATACTTACCAAACTGTTTTTCTGATTAAAGAATACAAAAATGAGATGAAGTAAAGAAATAATAACCATCTGAGAAGGTTGATAAATAAGGAATGACGAAGTAGAAGGCCAACCCCTCTTGTATGGATTACGCGGGTGGGTCTCTGGGAAGAGGACCTTCCCAGAATTCTTTTCCCACACCCATAATAAGATCATGTGTCATAATGAGAATGTCGTGTTTCACGTGAAAATGTCGTGTCATACAGTGAGAATATCCTGTCATATGGTACAAATATTATATGACATTCTGAGAAAAGTTTTCAAACTCAGAAACCGTTTTAAGACTCAGAAGCTCAGAAACTTTTTGAATAATTTCGAAGTTTTTCCCCCAAAAATCTCCAAGTTTTTTTTCAAAAAAAATCTTACTTTGAAAAAAAAAACATATTTCTAAGTTCTGAAAAATTGGAAAGTGTGAAAAAAGGAAGAAGTTTGTATTTAGTTTTCATAGTTCATTAGTGTTCTAAGAGAGAGCTCGCCGGATTTGGGCTAAGTACAGTGAGATCACGCTTGAAAAAGAAGAATTTTCTGTCTTTCATGGCGTCTGAGCTTTTGAAGGAATTTTCTGTCTTTCATGGCGTCTGAGCTTTTGTAGGAATTTTATGTCTTTCATGGCGCCGGAGAAAGCGAGCGAAGCGAGCGTAATACAATTGGGTGTTGAGCCCAAATCCAGTTTTGTTTCGTGTCGAAACTAAGCGATAAAAAAAGAAAGAAGGAATTTTCTGTCTTTCATGGCGCCGGAAAAAGCGAGCGTAGTAATAGTTTGGTTTTGAGCCCAAATCCAGTTTTGTTTCGTGCCGAAACTCTGAAAGTTTTAAAAAATGTTGGAAAAAAATCTAAGATACAAAAAAATTCTAAGTTCTGAAAAATGTGAGAAGGGAAAAAAAAGAGTGTGTATTATATTTGTGACCTTCACGGTGATGCTTCGCTCCGCTCAGCATCACCGTAAACGCAATCTGAGTCCAGGCGCTGCGCGCCAAGACTATTGCGCCTTTTTTCTTTGCTAAGTACACTGCCGAATTTTAGATTTAATTTATTTAATATAAAATATAAAACAATACATAAAATGACTACAATAAAAAATAAAATACTACATAAAAGGACTACAATAAAAAAGTATAAAAACCACAATTAAAATAAAACACCGAATTTGACTAGAAATAATAAAAAAGCCATTAATTTAATTCAACCTAAGAAAAACGAGAGACTGCACCATGTAATTAGACAAATCCATTTCGTTGAGAGGCACAGTGGTTGGTAGTACTTTGCTGTCTGAAATTGAAATCCAGCAATGTAAAGTTTTCTTCATCGTTGTATAATGTCCTGGGTGGAACTCCGCAAAAGCAATAAGCATCCATCGCACTCCAAAAATCTCGATTGGCTCATTTGCAGGGAAACTAGTGAACGTTGCTCTCTCCTGTGTCTTTGCCAAATTGATAATTAAGTGTCGTCCGCGAGGTTCGACGATGCGCATATGGAGGCAGGCGGTAACAATTTCACATTCTGGGCACGGTTGCACATCCGACAGGCTGTTTGCAATTATTGCATCCATGTTCATTCCAGCATTCATTATTCCAACAAAGTATGAATGATCGTAACCTTCTGTGAGTTGTGGACATGTGCTATTAGGGGCGATGCATGTAGCGGTATGCTCCACGTGGAATTGATAATCTCCGTAGTCGGTTTTGTCTTCCTTATACAATCTCTCCAAAATCATAGCCAACGCGTCGACGACATCTCCTTCGCCTGTCTTCATCTTTCCCATCGTTGATCTCAGTCTAGCAACTGAACGTACGCTACGATCAAAAAGCTCTGCAAGCATTCCGTGCATCGAATCCTTCCCATATTTTTCCTTGTTCGTGATCAATCGGAACCGGAACATTGACATGCTGTATAATAAATTGACAGCAACATTGACAAAGCAATGATTTGCAGATTCCAGTTTATTATTCGTGGGATTGTCCAAAAGTAGTACACTTTTTTCAGCAAGTTGTTGCAACGTTTCTTCGCATTCTGGTTCTTGAGCTGATGTTGGCGATTGAATTACGGGTTCAGGATTACGGTGAGGGACTGGAACTTGTGATCTCGGTTTTTGGGAAGCGATTGGAACTTGTGGTCTTGGCTTGCGGGAACTGGCGGGTACAATAGTAGTAGGAGTAGAGGAGACTGTCAGGGGTCGTACTTTTCGAAGAGGTGCATTGGTTGATTTTGTTTCTCTTCTATAGACAAATGAACTGACGCCAATGTCATCTAAACTCATCTGCCATTCCGGTTTTTGATCTTCAATACGGTCGTCGCTGATTTTGTACCACATGTCTCCTTCTTTTGTCCACGTCCAGTAGTGTCCTGTCTTTCCTCCATCTCTAGTTACGTACTCCACAAATGAGACAAGGGACCATCTCTTTCCAAACATATTGACCTCGACAGGGAATTCAGTGAACCGTTGGGTATGGGCGCGGTTGAGGACCAAAATGTGATATTGTCCTTGATTTGTCCAATCCTCCGGTCTCCTTGCATCTCCGTGGGAGCAAAATTGCTCAGAAGTCGTCACGTCGTCTAACACATCTTGAAGTGATCCATCTTGCACAATCAAATGTGTGTATACGCCGGTGGGTGTTACGGTCGATGTGAAAATAGCAGGAGAACACTTTTGTGGGCAAACAATTTTTGGAAGTCGAACTCGGTACATATCAATTGCATCAGACATGCTATCTTCTCCGAAAGAACAGATTTCCTGTAAAAATTGAATTATCAGCCAACAATGTTTCACTTAGTGACTTACATTTAGGAACGCGTTCATTGACTGCGCCATATCTTGGTGTCCTGGGTCGCAAATTGGAGACGGCAACACAGTGCGGAATTTCGACGCGGATTTGTTTCTGATTTGCGGGTCGAACAACTGCTTCAAAAAAGTCGCTATTTGTCCATATGAGTTTTGACTCAAGATTTCTTCTCGGAACGGGACCATGCTGTATAACATGTTAATTATGACATTTAGGAAACAATTGTCACTGGGATTGTGCAAATAAATTGCATTACTGAGTGGAAGGAAAGGGTCTGGAACAGGATTGTTCACTTGAACTCTTCTTGCCAACACAGCATTGTCGTCCGCATCATCATCAAGGTCCCGGATCATATTGAAGTCATCAACGACACGCTCCGTCTCCAATCCTCTTTGTCGGTCTTTCACTGTCAGTCGCTGTTTCGGTTTTTCCACGAACACAAAGAAGTCCATGTCCTTCATCTCAACTTTCTCCATCGGAACATAGTCGCCTCCTTCATAGTACAACCATGTTCCTTTTGGATACTTATACCATATCTGAATAGGTCCATCGTTTTCTGTGTGTCCAAGTGCAGCGGCTCCAACTAATAAGAATCGCGTGTCCTTGATTGTTACAGGATCGACAGGAAGTGGCCGATACGATGATCCGCGTCCATTTTTTTGACCAACGAGCAAATAGCGGGACTCCGTTCCGATCTTTTGTTCCGCGTGAAGTGGTCCACCGCATTGAACTCCATCAACCAATTGCTTACACACATCTTCGAGAATTACAGGATCGTCCAATTGTGTAGTGATGTGTTCCGGAAGCTTTGATTTTAATTCTCCAGCTTCAATCCATAAAATTGGTCGACGAAGTGCAGTGAAGTCGCTGTATTTGCACTTTTGACACTCCACCTTCACATCCTGCTTTCTAGAGAAGATATCGAGAATCTGATGAGGAAGCACGTTGGAGAAGAGATGATGGAAAGCTGTGATGACATCTTTCCGATGAACAGAAACGTCAAGTCGTTGTGCAATTTCCCAAACATTGAAAACTTCTCCATTCAGACAGTCTTGCAGAGCTCGAAAAGCGGTCGCATTTGTTGATGGGTCTGCGGATGTTGGGCTGAACTTCAAGATAGCCTGCTGCACGTGCTCCATCATCGCCATCAAATGCGCAAAAGTAATTACAACCGTCTCAGCAAATCGATCCTCTTCCATCAATGGTGTCCTCTGAAGACTTGGTACAACATCATGAACATCCTCCTCGGTGTGGCGCAAATCAAACATTATTCGTTGAGCTCTTTTCTGGGCTTGAACTGCATTCTCTCTCTTTTCTCCATCATCAAAATCACGCGCTGGTTTTCTTTC
This sequence comes from Caenorhabditis latens, assembly GCA_002259235.3. Classification (NCBI taxonomy): domain Eukaryota; kingdom Metazoa; phylum Nematoda; class Chromadorea; order Rhabditida; family Rhabditidae; genus Caenorhabditis; species Caenorhabditis latens. The sequence goes on along the minus strand of NIPN03000011.1, from coordinate 34,240 downwards.
CGTCTGAAATCCTCGGTCCAATGGTGGCAAACTGATCGTCTTTCTCAACCGATTGCACTCGTCAACTGCCTCATGATCGAACATTATCTTCTTAGTGTCAAGGCCGGCAAAATATAGTCCTTCGATTTTTGTCACACGGCTGACCGCAACATAAAAGGCTCCTGCTGCAAAAATGTTACGAGTCCGAATGAGGCAGTTGTTGAGGGTTAATCCTTGAGCTTTGTGGATAGTCGCACCGTAGGCAATCACGAGTGGGAACTGGGTCCGCGTCATCATTTCTTCCTTATGTCTAAATAATGCGAGTTCACGCTTGATTGGGAAGGAATGAGAGCGGTCGTCGAATTGGACATGAATCCAGTCCACCACTCCTTGACTGTTCTCGACGATGCTAGTGACTACTCCAGTTGCTCCGTTGACGAGTCGATCTCGAATGCTGATGTTCCGGCGCAGCATGACACGTGATCCCACTGCGATTGTGAGTTGTGGAGGCAAGCCTCCATGCATCATTGTGTCGCAATATTTGCCGGGCGTCAAAAAGATCTTCTTCAGCTTCTTCAATGGATCGGTGACTGCCTTCTTCAAACTCCTCTTTTGCCATGGACGCGATTTTTTGTTGTCGAGAGCACGTTTAATTGTTGATGTAGCTCTGTAATCCACGCAATCGATGGCATCAATCGTCACTGTCTTCGCTTTGATCAGCCTCAACACCTCTGTGTTCATCTCATCGACTTCATCCGTCATTGGGAAGAGCGCCATTCCACGAGGATCCATTGAGAGAATATCGTTGACAAAATATTCTGCAATCTCCTTGACTGTTGGCTCCTTTCCATTGGCGGCTGGAATACAACGAGTTTTCATCAGTGCAACATCGTCCTCTGTTTGAAGTCCAGTTCGAATCCGCTCAAACATCCTCGCGAGGTCTCCACCTTCTCCTTGCCGCATGTTCTCTCGGAGCTCTCGATACTGGAGGAAGTGCCACATATTGATGTTGCTGTTCATTGCTCCGAAAATGCGATCCATAATTTTTCCGTGCATTGCTGTAATAATTTGTCAATAAATAAAAATCTCAAAACACTAATAAAACTCACTTTTAAAAACAAATGGCGCCTTTACGGGTGGCAACTGCAAGAGATCTCCCAGAAACATGATGTTGTATCCTCCGAATGGCATGCTTGGCTTTCCTCCAATCTCTCCTAATCTTCTGTGGATCTTCGACAGCATTATATTCGACACCATGGAGACTTCATCTACGATGATTAACTTTACATTTGAAAACAACATCTTCAACTCGTCGAACTTCTTTCCCAGCAATTCCTCAAATGGTTCCTCAGATCTATGATCGGCTTGCACAACTTCGATGCCAAGCAATGAGTGGATGGTGTTGCCATTGATGGCAAGTGCTGCGATTCCTGTTGGTGCACTGAGGAGAACAGCTGGCATTGTTCCTGAGTTGTCAATGTTGCTAAAGCGGAGTGTCAGTTCATCTGCAAGAGTGTTGATCAAAAAACTCTTTCCAGTTCCAGCTGTTCCAGAGACAAAAAACTGAATTGGATCGGGCATCGGAATGAGCGGATTGCGGGGATTTCCGTTTCGAACAAGTTCTGCATTATCTTCTCCAATCCGTTTGTTTTGAGTCATCACTTCATCTTGCTCTTCGACACGCTCTATCACTTCATCAAAAATTCTCCGTTGCTCTCCATTCAATCTTCCGATGTTCTGCTCGTGCTTGGTCTCGTCTACTTCACGGTTTTGGATTTCCAATTGCTCTTGTACTTCTTCGTCAACTTGCAGCGCCTCTTTAGCTTTCTTAATTCTTTCCATTCGCTCTCCGAGTTCGGCTTCTTCATTGAGAAGTTTGGTGTATCCTTCCAAAAAGTAGTGATGTCAAGCCAAGATACATAAGATTCCTCTTTCAGGTTCGCCATATATTTCCTCCACAGTTCCGAATAAAGCTCTTCTCCGTGACTCTCCAGAATGGCTTCTTCGTTATTCCAGGGAACAAATAGCAGCACAATCCTTCTGTAGTAGTCTTCGACGGACTTGACATCTTCCCAAACAAGACGAGGTAAAAAGAAGCGACCAATCAGTTGTTTCACTTTCCTCATGCATTTTGTTGGAACATTAGGAATCTCCAGTTTGCTTCCATTTTCAATATCGTAGTGATTGAAGAACGGACTTTTTGGTTGGAAAACATGATAACGGTCGGTCCCAACGTCATCGCGGTCTTGAACAGCATTGATCTCATCACCTTCCTCGTTCCAGTCGTCACCGTCGTCGTTATCATCTGTTGGTGGCTGCTTCTTTTTCTTCTTATCATCAATCGGCTTGTTCCTCTTGGTTTTGGAATCCGCACTCGGTGTGACAATCTCAAAGTTGGTCATCAAGTTGTAGAGTGAGTAGTCCTTGAAGTATTGATGACGATTCGGGTAGTATGTATCCAACCAGTTGGTCTCCGTCGCTTCCTCATCAGCACGTCTCTTATTTGTCGGTCGAACAATACGGGTTCTGTCTCCTGTTGCATCAAGTGGAATGAATACGTGCGCCATGTCGAACTCGAAGTTTGCGTGTCCTAATAAGTCATCTACGATTTCCAGCAGTCCAACTTCTCGTTGGTCGCATATATCCAAACCGAGCTTGAACAATATCTTGGATCTTGTCAATCCTTGAAGAGCATATTTTGTCAAGTTCGAGTCAAACATTTTCTTTGCTTTTTCTCCTTTTGTTGTATACGCAGTGATGTAGTTAACTACGTCCTTTGCATCTACGTCCTTTGCATCTTTTCATTGTTCCACACTGTTGTACGACGAAGAGCTGGTCTTGGAAATCCGAAACGGCATCGAGTTGTAAGGACTCGTCGTCCCATCCGAACTTTCCGTCTGCATGTCTTGCTATGTTTGTTCCAGTGCTTTTGATGTTGTTCAACAAGATCATGAAGTTCCTTCTCCTCGACTGGGTCCGGCATTCTAGCAGTAATGTGTTCATCGATGAAATCAGCAACATCAGAGGGATCTGCATCTTTGGTCGGCCGTTTGTCAGTCCAGAGGACACAGTGAACGTGTTGCGTTCCTCGATGTTGGTATTCGGTTCGATAGAAATAGTGGGTGATTGTTCCGAGTGGTCCATTCTCCCTCAGTAGCACATTCTTGAAAAATGCGGTGACTCGCTGCTTCCAATATCTTGAGAATACAACCGGATCTTTAGCAATAGCTTCCTCGATATTCGTTTCATCAATATCTGTCTCCAACCGCTCAGTGTACAACTCATGCAAATCAGTCCATCCTTTAATGTTCGGATTCAACGTCAAAAACCAAGTAGGCGTACCGAACGCTCCGACGTGCGAGCGCAGTTGATATTTCACCGATTGCCAATATTGTGGATATCCGCGAATCTTTGCATAAGACGACAGTATCGATTTTTTCACTTTATCGTCAGACATATCCAATTCACCAAATGTTGTTCCAGGGCGCACGCGTGCTTGAATTCCTTGCACGTTGGTCAAATTGATTTGTTGCTTCCTTCCAAACATATAGATCATCCAATTGGCGTTTTGAGCCCAACGGCGATCCGCGTTCATCAATCTCGTGCGAATGTACTTTGTAATAGTCGCTTCAGTTGATCGACGTCCGTGGTATCCATCGTGTCCTGTTGGATGAAGTGATGGAAAGATCATTGCATCCAAATTGGGAGTCTCTACACTCAAAGGCGCATATTGATGTCTCTTAAGAACATATTTGTCGTAAGCGGTGATGGGATCATTTCTTTGATGAACTGGTTGCACCGGCTGTTCCTCCACATTGTCTTGGGTGAGCAAATGTCCATCATCCACTGTCGTCGCATCTCTAACAATAAGTGCATCCGCATCTGCTTGAGTGGCGTTCCTTCTTTCAAATACGACGTTTTCGTCAATTTGGAAGGAAAAGTTCTCATCAATTTCGACATCATGATAGAGTTCATTGTTTGCCTTCAGCCATTTCAACGCAGAAATTACTTTTGGCATCGAAACGATGTACTTTTTCTCCCATGCTGTACGTACTTGAAGGTGTAATCCACTTCCAGATGGTAGGGTGTTCAGCACGTGGTTCATTGTGGCATCGATTTGGGTCGGAAAAACCACAAGAACGCCTTTGGTCCCTTTCATCGGAGTCTTTTTGTTGGTGATGCTTGTAAGGTAAAAGATCTTCATATTTGATCTTGCTCTTTCAATCAGCATTCTCTCCAACACATTAAGACACGTGAGTTCCGCTGGACATTCAACCGGGACCAAATTGTTCTTCAATGCTGCAGGTGGCAACGAACTGCACTTTCTACACATCTCGCAAATAGTGATCATTTGATTGCCATTGTTCAGCACATCGTCAGTTAACCATCCTTGGAATGTAGACTTCGGGCGAGAATGAACATATCTTGGGAGAGTGTATTGTCCGCAAACTTCACAAATGGAAGTCTCCTGTTGTCGCGTTGCAGCTAGAAACGATTGCAAATGGATGTTGTATAAGTTTTCCACTCGTCGCTGCTCATGGATTTCTTGACTTTTTGGAACCATGTGCTTTTCCATGAACTCAAGACGCAATGACTCCGGAAGATCCACCAGCGATAAATACGCTTTCATTTCAGCGGGTTTTTTGAGAATCAGCAGTCGTTCGCACACAGCAACAATGTCCACCAATTGTGCGAGTTCGGTATATCTCTTTTGCAAAGATCGTAAGCCTTGATAGCAGTCGACGAATGTGTCTATCCATTTTTGAACAGATTGCTTTTTTCCATCAAACTCATAACGAATATAATCCAATTTGAATGAATCCGCCTCTCCTTGAACGATTTGCATGTTTTTCATTAAAGTGTCGTAAACAACCTCTGCTTCACTGCAAAAAATGAATTAATTATTTGTTCATTACTTTTTGGTTAACTTACTCATGGTCAATTTCTTGACATTCAACGCCACACAGCCTTGCTCGAGTGTATTCACCAACAGTGAGTCCAGCAATTCCATCATCTCCATTCATTGCATCGATTACATAATGTCCGAAAAGATCTTCCACAAGATCTCCCATCATTGCGACATCAGGAACTGGCGGCGGAGCATCCGGTGGTGGACTTCTTAGTGCGGCTTCTGTGGCAAGTCTTGCTCTTGCAGTCAGGGCATCTTCCTCTTGCTCGTCTTCTTGTTCGTCAACTTCCATTTGAATTGGATCTTCTTGCTCCTCAACTTCGCTCTCATCTTCTGATTCCGATTCCATCGTAATTTCTTTGGATGCATCCATATCATCTTCACTAACCATCAGATCATCTTCTTGTTGTGCGATAACATCTGATTGATTTTCTGCATGATCAACTGTATCACTTGTAGGGGGATTGGCAACTGGAATAGCAACCGTAGCAGCAGCAGAAGTCTTTTTAAGCTGGGCAAGTGTCTGAACACATGTTGGGTTGTAGTACCCCATGAAGTCGTGCCATTGCTTTTCGTAGAGCGTCAGAATAGATTCATAATTATGTCCATCACCTTTGCATTTGTCGGTAAATATGTGAAGATTAATTCTACACATCTGACGAAACTTCTCTTCTGCTTTTGACATGTCTTTTGGTCCAGCAATGGGAAATTCCAGCTGATTTTTTATTTGTCGTCTGACATTTCCAAATTTGTCAACAATAAATTTCTGAAGTTCTTGAACTGCAGCAATCAGATTATTGAGTTCGTCAAATTTGTCCGGATTGAATTCAAATGATGACCTGAATATCTTGTTTAATATGTTATGTAACTTGGCTCAAAACAAAACTCACTTGCTGCGGACTGTTTTCAAATTACGAGCTTTTGTAAGCTGCAACATATGCTTTCTTCTTTTCTCGCAATGAATCGCATTTGGTGGGCGTTTCGGAGTTGCGTTAGTGTTGGTTGGTGGTGGAACGGGCGAAGGCGTAGTTGGGATAGCATCAAAAGAGGATGGTGTCATTGGAACAGTCTCAACAGCTGATGGTGATGGAGCAATGAAATCAGGAGTTGACGCGTTGGGAATTGAATTATCATCCATAGATAAATTTGAGACTGTATCAGATCGAATGCTATTTCTCGATGATGTGCTGTAAGAAAATGTTTAATTGAACAGTGGTTGAAAAAAATATACCTTCGATTGCTTCGAGTAGCGTCGGAACGTCGTTGTTTTGCTTGCTGTTTTCTTTTTCGAGATTCACTACGGGCTAATGTCGCAGCTTGTGAACGACATGTAGGAGTACTTGAAAGTGACATACTGTCATCATTGTTGTCAGTGTCATCTTCTCTTGGCCGTTTCTCCGCAGTTTCCGAATCACTTCCTTCGTGTCTACGTTTGTTGTTGCCGTCGGTTTCATCAGCACCACCTTCCAATTTTACTTGTTGTACAATGTCATCGTAAATCACTTTACTCAACTTCCTAAAACGACTTTTTATAATTACATCAGAACATAAATACCTTACTTGGCTCTGTCAATGTCTTTTTTTCTCAGCTTGATGATTGATTTCAACATATTGTCGTTGGTAAAACACTTCGCTTCAAAAATTTTGAAATCTATTTTGCCAGTTGATATTTTTGTTTCCAAACTTCTTCTCAGCTTTACACATTTCCTGATTGGTTTCGCTTGTTTGAAATGTTTCAACTTTCGGAGCAAGTAGTTGATGGCATTGTTGTTCTCGATAACCAAATGGAAACGATTTAATCGTGTATGCGGGAACATTTCCAGAAAAATGCAAATTGATTGAATCGCAACCGCGCAAGGAATCTTGTGGCAGTCTTCCGTAGCTGACAGTGGATGGAGAGGTAGAGCAAATGATGTGTACCCTTGTCGTGCCGCTTGTATCATTGAATTGAAATAGCATAACCGCAGCTCTTGTTCATCGTAGACTGAATCAAGGATCGATTTAGAGATATGTCCATGAAAAAGTCGTTTGAGTGAATTGTTGGTATATCCAAAGACTGAAGTGTCAACCGTTTGACTAGGGAACAGAGTATTACACTTCAACTGTCTTCGCAAATCATCCAAGTTTTCACGAAGTTTGTTTCCTCCAATAAAATTAATATTCCTGGAGAAGCTGCCAACTGAAAAGTGACTTTGTCAAAATACGAATTAATTATCATAAAATTAAACTTACATCCATTTTCCATTGTCTCATCACAGAACACCAGAGCTGCCTCACAGGTTCGCACTGCATACCTACCGGATCCTACTGAAATCCGAAAATTTCCCGTATGGCAGTCAGTGGAAATGACGGGCGGTAAAGTTTTTCCTTCAAGGCTTTGGAGATTACGACGGGAATCTTTTGCTTTTTGACGTTCAAGTCGGTGAGCGTTGATCGTACCGCGAATACGGTCCTTCAATGTAGTAGTCATCGTATAAAATACTGAAAAAATTAATACGGTCGAGGAAAATAATGAACAAGAATTATATGCGTAGAAAAAATGAGAAAATCACGGTATAAATGCAAAACAATGAAAGAAAAAATGAGAGGAAGAAGAATGAAGGAAGAATAAAAAAACAAAATAAGCTATTGTGGTACGTAGATGCGTTGCGTACGTGCGTCACGTTCGTTGCGAGACCCACTACGCAGAGACCAACGGGAAAAGGTGTGTGGGAAGAATCGCTCAATACAATACCCCCTGAACCCCTCTACAACAAAAACGTGCGTGGGAAGAATCGCTCACACCGTGGGAATCGGCCTAGTCTCCCCTATTGGCACTCAGTACGCCTTTCCCACGCTATATGACAAGGCCTTCCCATCGTAAAGTGACAGGTTCTATTGTTTAATTGATTGATACCTGACCTTATCCTCCCTAACCCTCCTAGTGCGAGCCGTTTTTTACCTACATAACGCGGTAAGACAATTTACTAGAAACTTAGAAGGGTTCGACTGAATAAATTTTAGAAGGGTTCGACTGAATAAAGCATGCTGAACAGGATGACATTGAAAAATCCCGAAACTCATAGAAAAAATGTCAAAATACGCAACGTATGCTTACGCAATATTCAACAAAAAAATTCTAAATGAGAAAATCAGAGCAGAAAGAAACTTGAAAATACACAGTGTGTACTAAAAAGTTGGTTAATTACCGAAATTGAGAATGAATCTGTAGCAGCAAGAAAAGAGACAGGAAAACCCAGAATACAACGAACAAAATGAAAAATGATTTTAATAAGGGAGAAAACTGAAGACAAATCAAGGCAATAAGGAATGGAAAATGAAGAATGAAGTGAAGTGAAGGAATGAATAGAAAAAATGAGGGGACTCCAAAACTGATGACTTACCGTGGGAGGGTGTAGTGTGTATAAAAAAGAGGGAATGAGACTGGTATGAGTACGAGTCGGTATGTCAGTGGGAAAGTGGGCGTGTCACCTGCGTCGCGTACTTGCGTCCCGTTCGTTGCGAGACCCACGTCGCGTTGCTGCGTATTTCCCAGAGGCCACTTTCTATCCACACAAAAGGAGTATAAAAGGAGGTCTTCCATCTCATCATTACTCATTCATTCATCAGTCTATTTGGCTAGACTGTTTCTTCATTCACTTTTTCTTTCATTTCTATTTCCATTCGTTTTTGGTTCACCTCTTGCTTGAGTTTCTTTGAACATCATAATTTTCTCTGAATTGATTTTCCTCAACGTATGTTGGGTTTTTTCCAACTAAGAGAACCTGAATTGCAGTAACTTTAGTAGTAGATCTCATCTTTTCTCTTTACTTTTGTTCACTTCACGTAAATATGATAATTTTTACTAAGTCCTTTAGTACATAGGTATGTATTTTTGCGTTTGTTTCATCTTAGATCTCATTTCAAACTTTTGAAGTTGACCACTTTTTAAGTAGACATCGCGCGTTTTCACGATCTTTGTTTAGCAGAAATTCCATTTTTATGTCATCTTCTTCAGCATACTTTATTTAGTAGAACTCTCTGAAAATGTATTGAAATTTTTATTTGGGATGTAGTTTCTCAAATTAACATGGTCAGTTTCCAGTAAGTTGTCATACCGGTAGAAAACGGCTCGCACTAGGAGGGTTAGGGAGGATAAGGCCAGTCATCAATCACTTAAACAATAGAACCTGTCACTTTACGATGAGAAGGCCTTGTCATATAGCGTGGGAAAGGCGTACTGAGTGCCAATAGGGGAGACTAGGCCGATTCCCACGGTGTGAGCGATTCTTCCCGCGGAGCTCTTCCCACGGAACTCTTCCCACAAACCTTTTCCCATTATAGAAGGGTTTTGACGCGACGCAAGTACGCAACGCACGCACCTCCCACAGACATCCTGGTGTATTGATTGGGTCTTAAGTAAGACATCTGTTTTTGTGGCCCGCTCATTTTTCTCTATTTATTTTTCACCTCATTATTATGTATTAACAACCTGTTATCTCTTCTTGCTTTTTTTCCCTGGTCCCATTTATCCCACTGATTTTTTTTCCAGACCAATGCCTAGAAAGTTTTCGACTTTTCTTCTCATTGTGATCCACTTATATCTAGCGCCCTGTGTGCGCACTCTTAACGTGGTGAAAGAAAAAGGATACGGATTCATCGAGGATCCTGCTTATGATCAGGAAAAATGCGTGTCTACCCCAATTAAGTTAGGCTTACATGAACGGCACCCATTTGCTCTATCATTGCGTAATAGTTGTCGATGTAAGTTATTTATTCATTTCACTAATTCAAATTTACTGACGTTTTTACAGCGCCAGAAACCGTAGCAATGGATGCAGATGGAGAGAAGCTTCGTCCAAAACGATCGCCTATTGCACCTGCAATTGCCGTTGGAGTTGCAGTCGTTGCTTTAGTAACTGCTGTCGTTGTTGGAGGGTTAACAGCTTGGAACTACATCTGCGACTGGTCTCGAGCAGCTCACCAATCCGCCGAAACGAAAAAGCTCGAGGAAATCCTGAATTTGGCGCATTCGAACTCAAATCTAACCTTTCAGTAAGTTTTTCTAATCCTGCGTTTTCATTCGCATTAATCATTTCAGGTTGATCAAAGAGGATAGAGACGAGCATAGTGACGAATATTTTGAACAAATCCGGATTGCGGTCTTCCAACCGGGACAAGCCGAAAACATTCTGTCGTTCTTTCAAATTAATAAGGATAAATTGATCGCTGAGATGGGATTTAAGAAGGACATTGGAAATGGAGTACTTAGGAAAATGGAGCATAACTTATTTTGTGGAGAAAACTCTAATAATTATGTTCTCGAAATTTGCGCGTGGAATAACCCGACCAGAGTTTACGGGAATGTAGCTTTGGTCAGTCAGTTTTTTCACATTTTGTTTCAAACTTTTCTATTCCAGATTGCCCCCGTCGGAAACTTTATTAACAATGGGGAATTGTACTCCTATTATGACACTCCGCGCCTTGCTGTTTTCACCGATACAAATGGAACGCTCTCTGCAAACGGATGTGAAATTATTGGAAAACAATGGTGGTGTAAACTTGCCACCGAAGGTTGCAATATCAGAAGCTACAAGTCCTGTACCCCAACGTTGGTTCATACCCCAGATCACGTCTATTCATTGGAGATTGCAGATATGACCTTTGTGGCCACCACCGTAACCGTAAGTTTTTATAATTGTTCAGAAAACTAAAAATTAATCACGTTTTACAGCATTATTCGCTGTATGAAAATGGCTCCACAACCGCTCACAAAACCCTCGACGTTCCACAGTCCGGACATTTTCTGTTTACAGCACCAGACGATTCTTTTGTTCAAATCGGATCTCGACGATTTGCTGGTCGCCACAATGTGCATAAGATAATCCAGCTGCACGTAAACGAAACAATGGACCATATGAGTCACGCACAACTTCGAGAACTCAAGGAGAACTTGGCCAAGGAAGGAGTGGCGTTAAGTGAGTTGGACGAAATGAGACTTCACGACAGCGTGGGACTCGGTGGCGGAATTTACGATGCTGTGACACATTTCTTCATGGAACATTGGATCATTGCGGTTGTAGTGGGCATCGTCCTCTTGCTGATAGTCATTGTTCTTACAATCATGATTATTAAATGCGTGTACCGGAAGGTTAAATGCGGCAAGAAAAAGAAAAACGACGTAACTATTTTGGTCGAATCGGCTTGAAAACTTGATATTTTTTGTAATAATCTAAATTTTTAATCACTTCTTATTTGTGAAACCTCCTCTCTGCTCAATTTTCATATCTACTGTAAAAAAATAAAGTTTGGCCAAGGATTTTCAAAAAAAACTTCGCGCCCAAAACACTTCAGTTCACAAATGCACTAAAGTGTTTTGGGTGCGAAATTTTTTTCTGAAAATCCTTGGCCAAACTTTATTTTTTTCACAGTACCAAAATAACTCAAGTTAAATTGCTCAAGAAAAAGTTTCTGAAATAAATTTTCTATTTAAACTTGTTTCCGTGCCAAAATTTCAAAAATAAGACAAACAGTTTGACCTAACAAAAATTAACACACTGAATAAAGAAACTTCCAAAATTCCCATTTTGAAAATCCGATTTTTTTTGTGTCATGACCTTATCTCGCTTTGATCTCGGCTCCGGTGGGAGGTATCGGGACAATCTAAAGTGCATGTGATAGCCCTTGAACTATTCTGAGAAGAGAAGAAAGTTTGAAAACCATACTTACAAAACTGTGTGTGAAATTTCGAAAAAACCAAAATTTTGAAAATTTTGAAAAATTTTACAAGTCCAAAAAAAATTTTCCGGGTCTAAATTTTGGAATTTTTTTTGACAGTTCGACTAAACAAAGCACGCTGAATAACATGGCGTTGAGAAAATTCAGAAATTCCCATTTTGAAATTCCGACTTTTTTTGAGTCATGACCTTATCTCGCTTTGATCTCGGCTCCGGTCAGTGGTATCGGGACAATCTAAGGTGCATCTGATAGCCCTTAAAATATTCTAGGAAGACAAAAAAGTTCAAAAACCATACCTACAAAACTGTTTGTGAAATTTCGAAAAAACCAAAATTTTGAAAATTTTGAAAAATTTTACAAGTCCAAAAAAAAATTTTCCGGGTCCAAATCTTGGAATTTTTTTTGATAGTTCGACTGAACAAAGCACGCTGAATAATATGGCGTTGAGAAAATTCCAAAATTCCCATTTTGAAATTCCGATTTTTTTTTGAGCCATGACCTTATCTCGCTTCGATCTCGGCTCCGGTCAGAGGTATTGGGTCAAAATAAGTTCCATTATGTAGCCCTTGAAATTCTCTAGGGGGACAATCAATTTCAATTCACAAAAATCTACCGTAACCCCCTCAAAAAATCAATAACAAAAAAATTTTTTGAAAAATTTTCAAAAAAAAGTTTGAAAATTTTTTTCTCAAAAATTGACGTTAAGAACCCTTAGCGGTATATGTTTTCCGGGGTACTTTTTTATGCTCTATCGAATGGTATAGGTTTTATAACCGTACAACTTCAAACTTTTTTTTCGATTTTTTTCCGGAGCACCTACCGGCTCAAAAAATCAATATTTTCAAAAACTCTTTATAGTCTCGGTACAAGCTCTTAATTCTCTATCGAATAACACAAACACTTTTGATCTACCTTTTAACACTAAAAAGTTATGGCAGTTTTAATTTTCAAAAATCAATTATCGATTTTTCTCGAAATACAGACATGACTTTTTTTGAAACTTCACCATTAGTTAGAACTTTTTATTACCTTTCCAATGATATATGTCTCAAAAGGTTTGACCAGAGAAAGTAGATCACTTTTTGAGAAAAAAAATTATCGATTGATTATCGATTTTTTTTTGAAACGTATGTACTTTTTTCTGATAGAGCTCTTAATTCTACATACAATCAAAAAAAAAAGTCCCCGAAAGCTCCACTCCGAAAAAAGTTACAAAAGTTTTAGTGAATTATCGATTTTTTTCAAATCGATATAAGTGGGCGGAGCCTAAATTTTAGAAAAATTTGAGAATGTATATTTCCTCATTTTGGCAGGGCTATCCGATGCAGTCATAAAATCCCGGAAATAAAATTTTGGTGACCGCGCCTCAGCCCAAATGGCGCAGGCAGAAGCCTGCGCCTGAGCCTAACACTTTTACACACTTTTACACACTTTTTTCCACTTTTCTAGTTTCGGAACGAAACAAAACTTGATTTGGGCTCAACCAACCCATATATAAAGCTCGCTTCGCTCGCTTTCTCCGACGCCATGAAAGACAGAAAATTCCTTGAAAAGCTCGGACGCCATGAAAGACAGAAAATTCAAAAATTAGCTCAGACGCCATGAAAGTTAGAAAATTCTTTTTCTCTACTCTTGTATGAAATTTCACAAAAAATTGCCCAAATTCGGCGAGCTTTTCTCTGGGACAGTTGTTTTTATTTCGACTAAACGTGTTTTGTTCGTTAAACACTTGTATGCATTTATCTATTGATTTATGGAATATTGGTCAGTGTAAGCTCGCGGTGTTCAAAAAACAACTAAATTGTGATAATATACACCGTTTTCGCCCAAAACCTGACTATTCAACACAATTTCCAAATTTAATAGACTCATTCATGTTTGTAGCCTTTCGTTCAAAACAATAGTATAAGAAGTCATTAAAAGTGTCATAATGAAGGCGCTCCGCGCCTTCATTACAACATTTTAATAATTTCTTATACTATTGTTTTGAACAAAACGCAATTGTATGTTTTATATTGAATTTTTAACAAAAACGTGATGTTTTTGCGGAAAGTATAAATTCACAGGTTGATCAAAGTTTGAAGCTTTAAAACTTCTAGTTTCCGTTTAAAACATTATTTATAGTAACACCTGTGTCTTTTTTCACTAAGATTTCTTTATTACACTGACCAATATTCCATAAATCAATAGATAAATGCATACAAGTGTTTAACGAACAAAACACGTTTAGTCGAAATAAAAACAACTGTCCCAGAGAAAAGCTCGCCGAATTTGGGCAATTTTTTGTGAAATTTCATACAAGAGTAGAGAAAAAGAATTTTCTAACTTTCATGGCGTCTGAGCTATGTAGAAATTTACTAACTTTCATGGCGTCTGAGCTAATTTTTGAATTTTCTGTCTTTCATGGCGTCCGAGCTTTTCAAGGAATTTTCTGTCTTTCATGGCGTCGGAGAAAGCGAGCGAAGCGAGCTTTATATATGGGTTGGTTGAGCCCAAATCAAGTTTTGTTTCGTTCCGAAACTAGAAAAGTGGAAAAAAGTGTGTAAAAGTGTGTAAAAGTGCGAGAAAAAGTGAGAAAATAAGACAATTGGTTGTAAATATGGTGAAAAAGTAATAAAAAAGTAGAAAAATGGTGAAAAAGTGAAAAAAAGAGTCGTATGTTTTGTATTTGTAGCCTTCACGGTGACGCTTCGCTCCGCTCAGCGTCACCGTAAACGCAATCCGAGTAGCAGCGCTTCGCGCCACTACTACTCTTTCAACTGTGGTTATTAATGACTTATTTTCAAATTGAAGCTATTATCTGAGTGAGAGGTGTTCCGGTGGGAATGATTGAGGTGGTCGTCATATTGTCATTTTTCCCAAACAAAGTGACAGGTCGTGTTGTTAAAATGATTGATGACCTGACCTTCCCCCCCTCTCTCCATAGTGCCAGCCGTTCACACTTTTAATAATGTGAAAATGGGTCGTCTGGGTGAACAGTTCTGAGAAAAAAAATAGACAGTTCAACTAAATTGAAGACGCTGAAAAACATGGCGTCAAAAAATCTTCAAAATTCCAACTTTGAATTTTCGACTTTTTCCAGATTTTGACCTTATCTCGCTTTGATCTCGGCTCCGGTCAGTGGTATCGGGACAATCTAAAGTGCATCTGATAGCCCTTAAAATATTCTAGGAAGAGTAAAAAGTTCGAAAACCATACTTACAAAACTGTGTGTGAAATTTCGAAAAAACCAAAATTTTGAAAATGTTGAAAAATTTTACAAGTCCAAAAAAAAAATTTTCCGGGTCCAAATTTTGGAATTTTTTTTGACAGTTCGACTAAACAAAGCACGCTAAATAACATGGCGTTGAGAAAATTCAGAAATTCCCATTTTGAAATTCCGACTTTTTTTGAGTCATGACCTTATCTCGCTTTGATCTCGGCTCCGGTCAGTGGTATCGGGACAGTCTAAAGTGCATCTGATAGCCCTTAAAATATTCTAGAAAGACAAAAAAGTTCAAAAACCATACCTACAAAACTGTGTGTGAAATTTCGAAAAAACCAAAATTTTGAAATTTTTGAAAAATTTTACAAGTCCAAAAAAAAAATTTTCCCAGTCGAAATTTCGGAATTTTTTCTGATAGATCGACTAAACAAAGCACTCTGAATAATATGGCGTTGAGAAAATTCCAAAATTCCCATTTTGAAATTCCGATTTTTTTTGAGCCATGACCTTATCTCGCTTCGATCTCGGCTCCGGTCGGAGGTATCGGGTCAAACTAACGTGCGTATAATAGCTTACGAAATTCTCTAAAGGGACAAACTATTTTGATCTACAAAAAATTACCGTAACCCCCTCAAAAAATCAATAACAAAATTTTTTTTCCAAAATTTTTCAGAAAAAAAACTTTGAAAATTTTTTTCTCAAAAATTGACGTTAAGAACCCTTAGTGGTATATGTTTTCCGGGGTACTTTTTTATGCTCTATCGATTGCTATAGGTTTCATAACCGTACAACATCAAACTTTTTTTTCGATTTTTTCCGGAGCACCTACCGGCTCCAAAAACTAAAATTTTGAATATCTTTTTTAAGTGTCGGTACAAGCTCGGAATTGTCTATCGAAAGACCAAAACACTTTTGTAATAACTTTAATCAGTAAAAAGTTATGATAGTTTTAATTTTAAAAAGTCGATTATCGATTTTTCTCAAAACTGACGTGTAAGGATCTTTTCATCTTTTGTGATCACTTAGTACTCTTTTAGGACTATAAACCGTCAAAGTTTCAAAAAAATCTGCCTACGAAAATTGATGACTTTTTGAGAAAAAAAATTATCGATTGATTATCGATTTTTTTTTGCAACGTATGTACTTTTTTCTGATAGAGCTCTTGATTCTACATACAATCAAAAAAAAAAGTCCTCGAAAGCTCCACTCCAAAAAAAGTTGTGAAAGTTTTAGTGAATTATCGATTTTTTTCAAATCGATATAAGTGGGCGGGGCCTAATTTTTTCGAAAAACTAAAAAGGGTATATTTCCTCATTTTCGAAGGACTATCCGATGCAGTCATAAAAACACGGAAATAAAATTTTGGTGACCGCGCCTCAGCCCAAATGGCGCAGGCAGAAGCCTGCGCCTGAGCCTAACTGTATCTTGCGCCGTCCGTTAGGACATTCTCTGTTTTGAAAGAAAAAGGATATGGTTTTATCGAGGACTCTGCGTACCAGAAGGAGAAGTGCATTTCGATGCCTATAAAACTTGCTGGAATGCATGCTCAACATCCGTTCGCATTGTCAATGAGACGGAATTGCCGAAGTTAGCATACTTTGAACTCCCAAATTTTAATTTGCTATTATTATTACAGTCCCTGAAACAGTTGAAATGGATTCAAACGGAGAGAAGCTTCGCCCAAAAAGGAATCCTGCTGTAGTTCTTGCTACAGTCGCTGTCGGTTTTTCTATTGGAGCGTTCATCACTGCAGCCGTAGGTGGAGTACTGACCGCATGGAACTATGTTTGTGATTGGAGTCGTGCATCACAGCGAACCGAAGAACTCAAAAAAATTGAAGAAATTTTGAATTTGGATCATTCAGATTCAAAACTTACTTTTGAGTAAATTTATCTAAAATCGTGCTTTCGTCACATTACTTATTTCAGACTCCTCAACCAAGAAGAAAAAGAGCGTAGTGAAGAGGTGTACGATAAAATTCAAGCTGCTATGGCTCAACCTGGAAAACTCGAATTCGTTCTGAATTTTTTTGAAATTAATAAGGAAAAACTTATCAATGAGATGGGATTCAAGAGTGATATTGGGAATGGAGTATTGAGAAAAATGGATCACAACGTATTTTGCGGAAGTAACTCAAATAATTACGTATTAGAGACTTGCGCATGGACCAATCCAACACGAGCTTACGGAAATGTTGCATTGGTCAGTTGTTTCTTTCACATATTGTTTCAAATATTTCTGTTTCAGATTGCCCCTATTGGAAATTTTATAAATAATGGAGAGTTATTCAGTTATTATAATACTTCCCGCTTAGCCGTATTCACAGAGCTGAACGGAACACTCTCCGCTGACAAATGCGAAATTGTAGGAAAGCAGTGGTCCTGCAAACTCACCACGGAAGGCTGTAATGTTTCCAACTACAAAAAGTGCACACCCACAATTGTGCATACCCCAGACCATGTTTACGCACAGGATATTGCTGATATGACTTTTATAGCAACAACTATAACTGTAAGTTAATCACTTTTTTAAAATTCACAAAGATAATCACCTTTTGCAGCATTATTCATTGTATGAAAATGGCTCTATCACCGCCCACAAGACTCTCGACGTTCCACAATCCGGCCACTTTCTGCTTAGAGCTCCAGACAACTCGTTTGTTCAAATCGGATCTAGACGATTTGCTGGCCGTCACAACGAGCATGAGATGGTGCAACTACACGTCAACGAAACAATGAAGCATTTGAGTCATGCTGAACTTCGAGAGTTAAAGGAAAACTTGGCAAAGGAAGGAGTGGCTTTGAGTGAGTTGGAAGAAATGAGGCTTCATGACAGTGTAGGCTTCGGTGGTGGGATTTACGATGCTATCACACATTTTGTAAGAGAACATTGGATCATTACGGTTATCGTTGGCATCGTCCTCTTGCTGATAGCCATTGTGCTAATCGTCATGATTGCTAAATGCGTGTATCGCAAGGTGAAATGTGGCAAGAAAAAGAAAAACACTTTAAATGCTATTGTAAAATTTGCTTAAAAATTTAATATTGTGTTATAATCCGAACGTTTAATTTCTCCTCATTTGCAAATTTTTCTGAACTTTTTTGCTACATAAATAAAATTATTCTATATTTTTAACTAGATTTTTGCCTTATTTCACTTCGATATCGCCTCCGGTCAGAGGTATCGGGACAAAATAAGTTATGAAATATAGCCCTTCAAATTCTCTAAGAAGACAAAAAAATTTAAAAACCATACCTACAAAACTGTGCGTGAAATTTCGAAAAAACCAAAAATTTCAAAAATTTCAAAAATTTTACAAGTCCAAAAAAATTTTTCCCAGTCGAAATTTTGGAATTTTTTTGACAGTTCAACTAAACAAAGCACGCTGAATACTATGGCGTTGAGAAAATTCCAAAATTCCCATTTTGAAAATCCGATTTTTTTTAAGTCACGACCTTATCTCGCTTTGATCTCGGCTTCGGTCAGTGGTATCGGGACAATCTAAATTGCATCTGATAACCCTTTAAATTTTCTAGGAAGAGAAAAAAGTTCGAAAACCATACCTACAAAATTGTGTGTGAAATTTCAAAAAAACCAAAATTTTGAAAATTTTGAAAAATTTTATAATTCCAAAAAAAAATTTTCCGGGTCCTAATTTTGAAATTTTTTTTGATAGTTCGACTAAACAAAGCACGCTGAATAATATGGCGTTGAGAAAATTCCAAAATTCCCATTTTGAAAATCCGATTTTTTTTGAGTCATGACCTTATCTCGCTTTGATCTCGGCTCCGGTGCGAGGTATCGGGACGAAATAAATTGTAAAATATAGCCCATAAAATTGTCTAGGGGGACAAGTTATTTTGAACTACAAAAATCTACCGTAACCCGCTCAAAAAATCAATAACAAAAAAAAATTTCAAAATTTTTCAAAAAATAAACTTTGAAAATTTTTTCCAAAAAACTGGCCAATTGTATGGACTAGTGGTATATGTTTTTCGAGCTACTTTTTTATGCTCTATCGATTGGAAGTGGTCTCGTTCAAATCGCTCGGACTGATTTTTGTTTGATTTTTTTCCGGAGCACCTACCGGCTCCAAAAATCAATATTTTTAAAAATTCTTTATAGCCTCGGTACAAACTCTTCATTGTCTATCCAAACACCAAAACACTTTTTTTCTAACTCTAATCAGTAAAAAGTTATGGCAGTTTCAATTTTCAAAAATCAATTATTGATTTTTCTCGAAACTGGCCGACTAAAACCTTTCAAGACCTATACCATTAGTTAGAACTTTTTATTACCTTTCCAATGATATATGTCTCAAAAGGTTTGACCAGAGAAAGTAGATCACTTTTTGAGAAAAAAAATTATCGATTGATTATCGATTTTTTTTTGCAACGTATGTACTTTTTTCTGATAGAGCTCTTAATTCTACATACAATCAAAAAAAAAAGTCCCCAAAAGCTCCACTCCAAAAAAAGTTGTGAAAGTTTTAGTGAATTATCGATTTTTTTCAAATCGATATAAGTGGGCGGAGCCTAAATTTTAGAAAAATTTGAGAATGTATATTTCCTCATTTTGGCAGGGCTATCCGATGCAGTCATAATATCCCGGAAATAAAATTTTGGTGACCGCGCCTCAGCCCAAATGGCGCAGGCAGAAGCCTGCGCCTGAGCCTAATGATTCTGATGCACTTTACTCTCCATCTGCATCCATTGCTACGGTTTCTGGCGCTGTAAAAACGTCAGTAAATTTGAATTAGTGAAATGAATAAATAACTTACATCGACAACTATTACGCAATGATAGAGCAAATGGGTGCCGTTCATGTAAGCCTAACTTAATTGGGGTAGACACGCATTTTTCCTGATCATAAGCAGGATCCTCGATGAATCCGTATCCTTTTTCTTTCACCACGTTAAGAGTGCGCACACAGGGCGCTAGATATAAGTGGATCACAATGAGAAGAAAAGTCGAAAACTTTCTAGGCATTGGTCTGGAAAAAAATCAGTGGGATAAATGGGACCAGGGAAAAAAGCAAGAAGAGATAACAGGTTGTTAATACATAATAATGAGGTGAAAAATAAATAGAGAAAAATGAGCGGGCCACAAAAACAGATGTCTTACTTAAGACCCAATCAATACACCAGGATGTCTGTGGGAGGTGCGTGCGTTGCGTACTTGCGTCGCGTCAAAACCCTTCTATAATGGGAAAAGGTTTGTGGGAAGAGTTCCGTGGGAAGAGCTCCGCGGGAAGAATCGCTCACACCGTGGGAATCGGCCTAGTCTCCCCTATTGGCACTCAGTACGCCTTTCCCACGCTATATGACAAGGCCTTCTCATCGTAAAGTGACAGGTTCTATTGTTTAAGTGATTGATGACTGGCCTTATCCTCCCTAACCCTCCTAGTGCGAGCCGTTTTCTACCGGTATGACAACTTACTGGAAACTGACCATGTTAATTTGAGAAACTACATCCCAAATAAAAATTTCAATACATTTTCAGAGAGTTCTACTAAATAAAGTATGCTGAAGAAGATGACATAAAAATGGAATTTCTGCTAAACAAAGATCGTGAAAACGCGCGATGTCTACTTAAAAAGTGGTCAACTTCAAAAGTTTGAAATGAGATCTAAGATGAAACAAACGCAAAAATACATACCTATGTACTAAAGGACTTAGTAAAAATTATCATATTTACGTGAAGTGAACAAAAGTAAAGAGAAAAGATGAGATCTACTACTAAAGTTACTGCAATTCAGGTTCTCTTAGTTGGAAAAAAACCCAACATACGTTGAGGAAAATCAATTCAGAGAAAATTATGATGTTCAAAGAAACTCAAGCAAGAGGTGAACCAAAAACGAATGGAAATAGAAATGAAAGAAAAAGTGAATGAAGAAACAGTCTAGCCAAATAGACTGATGAATGAATGAGTAATGATGAGATGGAAGACCTCCTTTTATACTCCTTTTGTGTGGATAGAAAGTGGCCTCTGGGAAATACGCAGCAACGCGACGTGGGTCTCGCAACGAACGGGACGCAAGTACGCGACGCAGGTGACACGCCCACTTTCCCACTGACATACCGACTCGTACTCATACCAGTCTCATTCCCTCTTTTTTATACACACTACACCCTCCCACGGTAAGTCATCAGTTTTGGAGTCCCCTCATTTTTTCTATTCATTCCTTCACTTCACTTCATTCTTCATTTTCCATTCCTTATTGCCTTGATTTGTCTTCAGTTTTCTCCCTTATTAAAATCATTTTTCATTTTGTTCGTTGTATTCTGGGTTTTCCTGTCTCTTTTCTTGCTGCTACAGATTCATTCTCAATTTCGGTAATTAACCAACTTTTTAGTACACACTGTGTATTTTCAAGTTTCTTTCTGCTCTGATTTTCTCATTTAGAATTTTTTTGTTGAATATTGCGTAAGCATACGTTGCGTATTTTGACATTTTTTCTATGAGTTTCGGGATTTTTCAATGTCATCCTGTTCAGCATGCTTTATTCAGTCGAACCCTTCTAAAATTTATTCAGTCGAACCCTTCTAAGTTTCTAGTAAATTGTCTTACCGCGTTATGTAGGTAAAAAACGGCTCGCACTAGGAGGGTTAGGGAGGATAAGGTCAGGTATCAATCAATTAAACAATAGAACCTGTCACTTTACGATGGGAAGGCCTTGTCATATAGCGTGGGAAAGGCGTACTGAGTGCCAATAGGGGAGACTAGGCCGATTCCCACGGTGTGAGCGATTCTTCCCACGCACGTTTTTGTTGTAGAGGGGTTCAGGGGGTATTGTATTGAGCGATTCTTCCCACACACCTTTTCCCGTTGGTCTCTGCGTAGTGGGTCTCGCAACGAACGTGACGCACGTACGCAACGCATCTACGTACCACAATAGCTTATTTTGTTTTTTTATTCTTCCTTCATTCTTCTTCCTCTCATTTTTTCTTTCATTGTTTTGCATTTATACCGTGATTTTCTCATTTTTTCTACGCATATAATTCTTGTTCATTATTTTCCTCGACCGTATTAATTTTTTCAGTATTTTATACGATGACTACTACATTGAAGGACCGTATTCGCGGTACGATCAACGCTCACCGACTTGAACGTCAAAAAGCAAAAGATTCCCGTCGTAATCTCCAAAGCCTTGAAGGAAAAACTTTACCGCCCGTCATTTCCACTGACTGCCATACGGGAAATTTTCGGATTTCAGTAGGATCCGGTAGGTATGCAGTGCGAACCTGTGAGGCAGCTCTGGTGTTCTGTGATGAGACAATGGAAAATGGATGTAAGTTTAATTTTATGATAATTAATTCGTATTTTGACAAAGTCACTTTTCAGTTGGCAGCTTCTCCAGGAATATTAATTTTATTGGAGGAAACAAACTTCGTGAAAACTTGGATGATTTGCGAAGACAGTTGAAGTGTAATACTCTGTTCCCTAGTCAAACGGTTGACACTTCAGTCTTTGGATATACCAACAATTCACTCAAACGACTTTTTCATGGACATATCTCTAAATCGATCCTTGATTCAGTCTACGATGAACAAGAGCTGCGGTTATGCTATTTCAATTCAATGATACAAGCGGCACGACAAGGGTACACATCATTTGCTCTACCTCTCCATCCACTGTCAGCTACGGAAGACTGCCACAAGATTCCTTGCGCGGTTGCGATTCAATCAATTTGCATTTTTCTGGAAATGTTCCCGCATACACGATTAAATCGTTTCCATTTGGTTATCGAGAACAACAATGCCATCAACTACTTGCTCCGAAAGTTGAAACATTTCAAACAAGCGAAACCAATCAGGAAATGTGTAAAGCTGAGAAGAAGTTTGGAAACAAAAATATCAACTGGCAAAATAGATTTCAAAATTTTTGAAGCGAAGTGTTTTACCAACGACAATATGTTGAAATCAATCATCAAGCTGAGAAAAAAAGACATTGACAGAGCCAAGTAAGGTATTTATGTTCTGATGTAATTATAAAAAGTCGTTTTAGGAAGTTGAGTAAAGTGATTTACGATGACATTGTACAACAAGTAAAATTGGAAGGTGGTGCTGATGAAACCGACGGCAACAACAAACGTAGACACGAAGGAAGTGATTCGGAAACTGCGGAGAAACGGCCAAGAGAAGATGACACTGACAACAATGATGACAGTATGTCACTTTCAAGTACTCCTACATGTCGTTCACAAGCTGCGACATTAGCCCGTAGTGAATCTCGAAAAAGAAAACAGCAAGCAAAACAACGACGTTCCGACGCTACTCGAAGCAATCGAAGGTATATTTTTTTCAACCACTGTTCAATTAAACATTTTCTTACAGCACATCATCGAGAAATAGCATTCGATCTGATACAGTCTCAAATTTATCTATGGATGATAATTCAATTCCCAACGCGTCAACTCCTGATTTCATTGCTCCATCACCATCAGCTGTTGAGACTGTTCCAATGACACCATCCTCTTTTGATGCTATCCCAACTACGCCTTCGCCCGTTCCACCACCAACCAACACTAACGCAACTCCGAAACGCCCACCAAATGCGATTCATTGCGAGAAAAGAAGAAAGCATATGTTGCAGCTTACAAAAGCTCGTAATTTGAAAACAGTCCGCAGCAAGTGAGTTTTGTTTTGAGCCAAGTTACATAACATATTAAACAAGATATTCAGGTCATCATTTGAATTCAATCCGGACAAATTTGACGAACTCAATAATCTGATTGCTGCAGTTCAAGAACTTCAGAAATTTATTGTTGACAAATTTGGAAATGTCAGACGACAAATAAAAAATCAGCTGGAATTTCCCATTGCTGGACCAAAAGACATGTCAAAAGCAGAAGAGAAGTTTCGTCAGATGTGTAGAATTAATCTTCACATATTTACCGACAAATGCAAAGGTGATGGACATAATTATGAATCTATTCTGACGCTCTACGAAAAGCAATGGCACGACTTCATGGGGTACTACAACCCAACATGTGTTCAGACACTTGCCCAGCTTAAAAAGACTTCTGCTGCTGCTACGGTTGCTATTCCAGTTGCCAATCCCCCTACAAGTGATACAGTTGATCATGCAGAAAATCAATCAGATGTTATCGCACAACAAGAAGATGATCTGATGGTTAGTGAAGATGATATGGATGCATCCAAAGAAATTACGATGGAATCGGAATCAGAAGATGAGAGCGAAGTTGAGGAGCAAGAAGATCCAATTCAAATGGAAGTTGACGAACAAGAAGACGAGCAAGAGGAAGATGCCCTGACTGCAAGAGCAAGACTTGCCACAGAAGCCGCACTAAGAAGTCCACCACCGGATGCTCCGCCGCCAGTTCCTGATGTCGCAATGATGGGAGATCTTGTGGAAGATCTTTTCGGACATTATGTAATCGATGCAATGAATGGAGATGATGGAATTGCTGGACTCACTGTTGGTGAATACACTCGAGCAAGGCTGTGTGGCGTTGAATGTCAAGAAATTGACCATGAGTAAGTTAACCAAAAAGTAATGAACAAATAATTAATTCATTTTTTGCAGTGAAGCAGAGGTTGTTTACGACACTTTAATGAAAAACATGCAAATCGTTCAAGGAGAGGCGGATTCATTCAAATTGGATTATATTCGTTATGAGTTTGATGGAAAAAAGCAATCTGTTCAAAAATGGATAGACACATTCGTCGACTGCTATCAAGGCTTACGATCTTTGCAAAAGAGATATACCGAACTCGCACAATTGGTGGACATTGTTGCTGTGTGCGAACGACTGCTGATTCTCAAAAAACCCGCTGAAATGAAAGCGTATTTATCGCTGGTGGATCTTCCGGAGTCATTGCGTCTTGAGTTCATGGAAAAGCACATGGTTCCAAAAAGTCAAGAAATCCATGAGCAGCGACGAGTGGAAAACTTATACAACATCCATTTGCAATCGTTTCTAGCTGCAACGCGACAACAGGAGACTTCCATTTGTGAAGTTTGCGGACAATACACTCTCCCAAGATATGTTCATTCTCGCCCGAAGTCTACATTCCAAGGATGGTTAACTGACGATGTGCTGAACAATGGCAATCAAATGATCACTATTTGCGAGATGTGTAGAAAGTGCAGTTCGTTGCCACCTGCAGCATTGAAGAACAATTTGGTCCCGGTTGAATGTCCAGCGGAACTCACGTGTCTTAATGTGTTGGAGAGAATGCTGATTGAAAGAGCAAGATCAAATATGAAGATCTTTTACCTTACAAGCATCACCAACAAAAAGACTCCGATGAAAGGGACCAAAGGCGTTCTTGTGGTTTTTCCGACCCAAATCGATGCCACAATGAACCACGTGCTGAACACCCTACCATCTGGAAGTGGATTACACCTTCAAGTACGTACAGCATGGGAGAAAAAGTACATCGTTTCGATGCCAAAAGTAATTTCTGCGTTGAAATGGCTGAAGGCAAACAATGAACTCTATCATGATGTCGAAATTGATGAGAACTTTTCCTTCCAAATTGACGAAAACGTCGTATTTGAAAGAAGGAACGCCACTCAAGCAGATGCGGATGCACTTATTGTTAGAGATGCGACGACAGTGGATGATGGACATTTGCTCACCCAAGACAATGTGGAGGAACAGCCGGTGCAACCAGTTCATCAAAGAAATGATCCCATCACCGCTTACGACAAATATGTTCTTAAGAGACATCAATATGCGCCTTTGAGTGTAGAGACTCCCAATTTGGATGCAATGATCTTTCCATCACTTCATCCAACAGGACACGATGGATACCACGGACGTCGATCAACTGAAGCGACTATTACAAAGTACATTCGCACGAGATTGATGAACGCGGATCGCCGTTGGGCTCAAAACGCCAATTGGATGATCTATATGTTTGGAAGGAAGCAACAAATCAATTTGACCAACGTGCAAGGAATTCAAGCACGCGTGCGCCCTGGAACAACATTTGGTGAATTGGATATGTCTGACGATAAAGTGAAAAAATCGATACTGTCGTCTTATGCAAAGATTCGCGGATATCCACAATATTGGCAATCGGTGAAATATCAACTGCGCTCGCACGTCGGAGCGTTCGGTACGCCTACTTGGTTTTTGACGTTGAATCCGAACATTAAAGGATGGACTGATTTGCATGAGTTGTACACTGAGCGGTTGGAGACAGATATTGATGAAACGAATATCGAGGAAGCTATTGCTAAAGATCCGGTTGTATTCTCAAGATATTGGAAGCA
Organism: Caenorhabditis latens; assembly: GCA_002259235.3. NCBI lineage: Eukaryota > Metazoa > Nematoda > Chromadorea > Rhabditida > Rhabditidae > Caenorhabditis > Caenorhabditis latens. The sequence continues at coordinate 8,184 of NIPN03000011.1, read as the reverse complement.
GCGAGTCACCGCATTTTTCAAGAATGTGCTACTGAGGGAGAATGGACCACTCGGAACAATCACCCACTATTTCTATCGAACCGAATACCAACATCGAGGAACGCAACACGTTCACTGTGTCCTCTGGACTGACAAACGGCCGACCAAAGATGCAGATCCCTCTGATGTTGCTGATTTCATCGATGAACACATTACTGCTAGAATGCCGGACCCAGTCGAGGAGAAGGAACTTCATGATCTTGTTGAACAACATCAAAAGCACTGGAACAAACATAGCAAGACATGCAGACGGAAAGTTCGGATGGGACGACGAGTCCTTACAACTCGATGCCGTTTCGGATTTCCAAGACCAGCTCTTCGTCGTACAACAGTGTGGAACAATGAAAAGAAGCAGAAGATTCCAGGAATCGTCAATCGTGCGTACTCTCTGGCTCGAACACAGGAAGAGACAATGGTCAACGACTACAACCCGGCAATTATGTTAGGTTGGAAGGCAAACATTGATGTGCAATACATCTCCGCGAATGCAAAGGACGTAGTTAACTACATCACTGCGTATACAACAAAAGGAGAAAAAGCAAAGAAAATGTTTGACTCGAACTTGACAAAATATGCTCTTCAAGGATTGACAAGATCCAAGATATTGTTCAAGCTCGGTTTGGATATATGCGACCAACGAGAAGTTGGACTGCTGGAAATCGTAGATGACTTATTAGGACACGCAAACTTCGAGTTCGACATGGCGCACGTATTCATTCCACTTGATGCAACAGGAGACAGAACCCGTATTGTTCGACCGACAAATAAGAGACGTGCTGATGAGGAAGCGACGGAGACCAACTGGTTGGATACATACTACCCGAATCGTCATCAATACTTCAAGGACTACTCACTCTACAACTTGATGACCAACTTTGAGATTGTCACACCGAGTGCGGATTCCAAAACCAAGAGGAACAAGCCGATTGATGATAAGAAGAAAAAGAAGCAGCCACCAACAGATGATAACGACGACGGTGACGACTGGAACGAGGAAGGTGATGAGATCAATGCTGTTCAAGACCGCGATGACGTTGGGACCGACCGTTATCATGTTTTCCAACCAAAAAGTCCGTTCTTCAATCACTACGATATTGAAAATGGAAGCAAACTGGAGATTCCTAATGTTCCAACAAAATGCATGAGGAAAGTGAAACAACTGATTGGTCGCTTCTTTTTACCTCGTCTTGTTTGGGAAGATGTCAAGTCCGTCGAAGACTACTACAGAAGGATTGTGCTGCTATTTGTTCCCTGGAATAACGAAGAAGCCATTCTGGAGAGTCACGGAGAAGAGCTTTATTCGGAACTGTGGAGGAAATATATGGCGAACCTGAAAGAGGAATCTTATGTATCTTGGCTTGACATCACTACTTTTTTGGAAGGATACACCAAACTTCTCAATGAAGAAGCCGAACTCGGAGAGCGAATGGAAAGAATTAAGAAAGCTAAAGAGGCGCTGCAAGTTGACGAAGAAGTACAAGAGCAATTGGAAATCCAAAACCGTGAAGTAGACGAGACCAAGCACGAGCAGAACATCGGAAGATTGAATGGAGAGCAACGGAGAATTTTTGATGAAGTGATAGAGCGTGTCGAAGAGCAAGATGAAGTGATGACTCAAAACAAACGGATTGGAGAAGATAATGCAGAACTTGTTCGAAACGGAAATCCCCGCAATCCGCTCATTCCGATGCCCGATCCAATTCAGTTTTTTGTCTCTGGAACAGCTGGAACTGGAAAGAGTTTTTTGATCAACACTCTTGCAGATGAACTGACACTCCGCTTTAGCAACATTGACAACTCAGGAACAATGCCAGCTGTTCTCCTCAGTGCACCAACAGGAATCGCAGCACTTGCCATCAATGGCAACACCATCCACTCATTGCTTGGCATCGAAGTTGTGCAAGCCGATCATAGATCTGAGGAACCATTTGAGGAATTGCTGGGAAAGAAGTTCGACGAGTTGAAGATGTTGTTTTCAAATGTAAAGTTAATCATCGTAGATGAAGTCTCCATGGTGTCGAATATAATGCTGTCGAAGATCCACAGAAGATTAGGAGAGATTGGAGGAAAGCCAAGCATGCCATTCGGAGGATACAACATCATGTTTCTGGGAGATCTCTTGCAGTTGCCACCCGTAAAGGCGCCATTTGTTTTTAAAAGTGAGTTTTATTAGTGTTTTGAGATTTTTATTTATTGACAAATTATTACAGCAATGCACGGAAAAATTATGGATCGCATTTTCGGAGCAATGAACAGCAACATCAATATGTGGCACTTCCTCCAGTATCGAGAGCTCCGAGAGAACATGCGGCAAGGAGAAGGTGGAGACCTCGCGAGGATGTTTGAGCGGATTCGAACTGGACTTCAAACAGAGGACGATGTTGCACTGATGAAAACTCGTTGTATTCCAGCCGCCAATGGAAAGGAGCCAACAGTCAAGGAGATTGCAGAATATTTTGTCAACGATATTCTCTCAATGGATCCTCGTGGAATGGCGCTCTTCCCAATGACGGATGAAGTCGATGAGATGAACACAGAGGTGTTGAGGCTGATCAAAGCGAAGACAGTGACGATTGATGCCATCGATTGCGTGGATTACAGAGCTACATCAACAATTAAACGTGCTCTCGACAACAAAAAATCGCGTCCATGGCAAAAGAGGAGTTTGAAGAAGGCAGTCACCGATCCATTGAAGAAGCTGAAGAAGATCTTTTTGACGCCCGGCAAATATTGCGACACAATGATGCATGGAGGCTTGCCTCCACAACTCACAATCGCAGTGGGATCACGTGTCATGCTGCGCCGGAACATCAGCATTCGAGATCGACTCGTCAACGGAGCAACTGGAGTAGTCACTAGCATCGTCGAGAACAGTCAAGGAGTGGTGGACTGGATTCATGTCCAATTCGACGACCGCTCTCATTCCTTCCCAATCAAGCGTGAACTCGCATTATTTAGACATAAGGAAGAAATGATGACGCGGACCCAGTTCCCACTCGTGATTGCCTACGGTGCGACTATCCACAAAGCTCAAGGATTAACCCTCAACAACTGCCTCATTCGGACTCGTAACATTTTTGCAGCAGGAGCCTTTTATGTTGCGGTCAGCCGTGTGACAAAAATCGAAGGACTATATTTTGCCGGCCTTGACACTAAGAAGATAATGTTCGATCATGAGGCAGTTGACGAGTGCAATCGGTTGAGAAAGACGATCAGTTTGCCACCATTGGACCGAGGATTTCAGACGGAAAGAAAACCAGCGCGTGATTTTGATGATGGAGAAAAGAGAGAGAATGCAGTTCAAGCCCAGAAAAGAGCTCAACGAATAATGTTTGATTTGCGCCACACCGAGGAGGATGTTCATGATGTTGTACCAAGTCTTCAGAGGACACCATTGATGGAAGAGGATCGATTTGCTGAGACGGTTGTAATTACTTTTGCGCATTTGATGGCGATGATGGAGCACGTGCAGCAGGCTATCTTGAAGTTCAGCCCAACATCCGCAGACCCATCAACAAATGCGACCGCTTTTCGAGCTCTGCAAGACTGTCTGAATGGAGAAGTTTTCAATGTTTGGGAAATTGCACAACGACTTGACGTTTCTGTTCATCGGAAAGATGTCATCACAGCTTTCCATCATCTCTTCTCCAACGTGCTTCCTCATCAGATTCTCGATATCTTCTCTAGAAAGCAGGATGTGAAGGTGGAGTGTCAAAAGTGCAAATACAGCGACTTCACTGCACTTCGTCGACCAATTTTATGGATTGAAGCTGGAGAATTAAAATCAAAGCTTCCGGAACACATCACTACACAATTGGACGATCCTGTAATTCTCGAAGATGTGTGTAAGCAATTGGTTGATGGAGTTCAATGCGGTGGACCACTTCACGCGGAACAAAAGATCGGAACGGAGTCCCGCTATTTGCTCGTTGGTCAAAAAAATGGACGCGGATCATCGTATCGGCCACTTCCTGTCGATCCTGTAACAATCAAGGACACGCGATTCTTATTAGTTGGAGCCGCTGCACTTGGACACACAGAAAACGATGGACCTATTCAGATATGGTATAAGTATCCAAAAGGAACATGGTTGTACTATGAAGGAGGCGACTATGTTCCGATGGAGAAAGTTGAGATGAAGGACATGGACTTCTTTGTGTTCGTGGAAAAACCGAAACAGCGACTGACAGTGAAAGACCGACAAAGAGGATTGGAGACGGAGCGTGTCGTTGATGACTTCAATATGATCCGGGACCTTGATGATGATGCGGACGACAATGCTGTGTTGGCAAGAAGAGTTCAAGTGAACAATCCTGTTCCAGACCCTTTCCTTCCACTCAGTAATGCAATTTATTTGCACAATCCCAGTGACAATTGTTTCCTAAATGTCATAATTAACATGTTATACAGCATGGTCCCGTTCCGAGAAGAAATCTTGAGTCAAAACTCATATGGACAAATAGCGACTTTTTTGAAGCAGTTGTTCGACCCGCAAATCAGAAACAAATCCGCGTCGAAATTCCGCACTGTGTTGCCGTCTCCAATTTGCGACCCAGGACACCAAGATATGGCGCAGTCAATGAACGCGTTCCTAAATGTAAGTCACTAAGTGAAACATTGTTGGCTGATAATTCAATTTTTACAGGAAATCTGTTCTTTCGGAGAAGATAGCATGTCTGATGCAATTGATATGTACCGAGTTCGACTTCCAAAAATTGTTTGCCCACAAAAGTGTTCTCCTGCTATTTTCACATCGACCGTAACACCCACCGGCGTATACACACATTTGATTGTGCAAGATGGATCACTTCAAGATGTGTTAGACGACGTGACGACTTCTGAGCAATTTTGCTCCCACGGAGATGCAAGGAGACCGGAGGATTGGACAAATCAAGGACAATATCACATTTTGGTCCTCAACCGCGCCCATACCCAACGGTTCACTGAATTCCCTGTCGAGGTCAATATGTTTGGAAAGAGATGGTCCCTTGTCTCATTTGTGGAGTACGTAACTAGAGATGGAGGAAAGACAGGACACTACTGGACGTGGACAAAAGAAGGAGACATGTGGTACAAAATCAGCGACGACCGTATTGAAGATCAAAAACCGGAATGGCAGATGAGTTTAGATGACATTGGCGTCAGTTCATTTGTCTATAGAAGAGAAACAAAATCAACCAATGCACCTCTTCGAAAAGTACGACCCCTGACAGTCTCCTCTACTCCTACTACTATTGTACCCGCCAGTTCCCGCAAGCCAAGACCACAAGTTCCAATCGCTTCCCAAAAACCGAGATCACAAGTTCCAGTCCCTCACCGTAATCCTGAACCCGTAATTCAATCGCCAACATCAGCTCAAGAACCAGAATGCGAAGAAACGTTGCAACAACTTGCTGAAAAAAGTGTACTACTTTTGGACAATCCCACGAATAATAAACTGGAATCTGCAAATCATTGCTTTGTCAATGTTGCTGTCAATTTATTATACAGCATGTCAATGTTCCGGTTCCGATTGATCACGAACAAGGAAAAATATGGGAAGGATTCGATGCACGGAATGCTTGCAGAGCTTTTTGATCGTAGCGTACGTTCAGTTGCTAGACTGAGATCAACGATGGGAAAGATGAAGACAGGCGAAGGAGATGTCGTCGACGCGTTGGCTATGATTTTGGAGAGATTGTATAAGGAAGACAAAACCGACTACGGAGATTATCAATTCCACGTGGAGCATACCGCTACATGCATCGCCCCTAATAGCACATGTCCACAACTCACAGAAGGTTACGATCATTCATACTTTGTTGGAATAATGAATGCTGGAATGAACATGGATGCAATAATTGCAAACAGCCTGTCGGATGTGCAACCGTGCCCAGAATGTGAAATTGTTACCGCCTGCCTCCATATGCGCATCGTCGAACCTCGCGGACGACACTTAATTATCAATTTGGCAAAGACACAGGAGAGAGCAACGTTCACTAGTTTCCCTGCAAATGAGCCAATCGAGATTTTTGGAGTGCGATGGATGCTTATTGCTTTTGCGGAGTTCCACCCAGGACATTATACAACGATGAAGAAAACTTTACATTGCTGGATTTCAATTTCAGACAGCAAAGTACTACCAACCACTGTGCCTCTCAACGAAATGGATTTGTCTAATTACATGGTGCAGTCTCTCGTTTTTCTTAGGTTGAATTAAATTAATGGCTTTTTTATTATTTCTAGTCAAATTCGGTGTTTTATTTTAATTGTGGTTTTTATACTTTTTTATTGTAGTCCTTTTATGTAGTATTTTATTTTTTATTGTAGTCATTTTATGTATTGTTTTATATTTTATATTAAATAAATTAAATCTAAAATTCGGCAGTGTACTTAGCAAAGAAAAAAGGCGCAATAGTCTTGGCGCGCAGCGCCTGGACTCAGATTGCGTTTACGGTGATGCTGAGCGGAGCGAAGCATCACCGTGAAGGTCACAAATATAATACACACTCTTTTTTTTCCCTTCTCACATTTTTCAGAACTTAGAATTTTTTTGTATCTTAGATTTTTTTCCAACATTTTTTAAAACTTTCAGAGTTTCGGCACGAAACAAAACTGGATTTGGGCTCAAAACCAAACTATTACTACGCTCGCTTTTTCCGGCGCCATGAAAGACAGAAAATTCCTTCTTTCTTTTTTTATCGCTTAGTTTCGACACGAAACAAAACTGGATTTGGGCTCAACACCCAATTGTATTACGCTCGCTTCGCTCGCTTTCTCCGGCGCCATGAAAGACATAAAATTCCTACAAAAGCTCAGACGCCATGAAAGACAGAAAATTCCTTCAAAAGCTCAGACGCCATGAAAGACAGAAAATTCTTCTTTTTCAAGCGTGATCTCACTGTACTTAGCCCAAATCCGGCGAGCTCTCTCTTAGAACACTAATGAACTATGAAAACTAAATACAAACTTCTTCCTTTTTTCACACTTTCCAATTTTTCAGAACTTAGAAATATGTTTTTTTTTTCAAAGTAAGATTTTTTTGAAAAAAAACTTGGAGATTTTTGGGGGAAAAACTTCGAAATTATTCAAAAAGTTTCTGAGCTTCTGAGTCTTAAAACGGTTTCTGAGTTTGAAAACTTTTCTCAGAATGTCATATAATATTTGTACCATATGACAGGATATTCTCACTGTATGACACGACATTTTCACGTGAAACACGACATTCTCATTATGACACATGATCTTATTATGGGTGTGGGAAAAGAATTCTGGGAAGGTCCTCTTCCCAGAGACCCACCCGCGTAATCCATACAAGAGGGGTTGGCCTTCTACTTCGTCATTCCTTATTTATCAACCTTCTCAGATGGTTATTATTTCTTTACTTCATCTCATTTTTGTATTCTTTAATCAGAAAAACAGTTTGGTAAGTATCTTTTTCATTCTCAACATTGTTATCTTTTGAAATAAAATATATAATTTCAAAACAAACTCAAAGATATTTGTTTTTTAATCAGGACTCATTATTCACCTCTTTTCTTTTATTCGATCACATTAGATTGCGTTTCGTATAAAAACCCAAAAAATAAGCAGATAAAATGTGTTAATGGAGGCGCGAAGCGCCTCCATTATGACACTTTTATCTGCTTATTTTTTGGGTTTTTATACGGAAGGCTACAAACATGAATGAGTTATGGAATTTTTATTGTGTTTGGTCACGTCGAGCCGGATTTGGGCTAAGTACAGTGAGATCACGCTTGAAAAAGAAGAATTTTCTGTCTTTCATGGCGTCTGAGCTTTTGAAGGAATTTTCTGTCTTTCATGGCGTCTGAGCTTTTGTAGGAATTTTATGTCTTTCATGGCGCCGGAGAAAGCGAGCGAAGCGAGCGTAATACAATTGGGTGTTGAGCCCAAATCCAGTTTTGTTTCGTGTCGAAACTAAGCGATAAAAAAAGAAAGAAGGAATTTTCTGTCTTTCATGGCGCCGGAAAAAGCGAGCGTAGTAATAGTTTGGTTTTGAGCCCAAATCCAGTTTTGTTTCGTGCCGAAACTCTGAAAGTTTTAAAAAATGTTGGAAAAAAATCTAAGATACAAAAAAATTCTAAGTTCTGAAAAATGTGAGAAGGGAAAAAAAAGAGTGTGTATTATATTTGTGACCTTCACGGT